>QUSF01000033.1:2800964-2925607 GCA_003676055.1 Chloebia gouldiae | reverse complement strand
GGGTGTGTGTCCGCCAGCGCGACCGGCACGAGTGCGGAGTCCGCACCAAGCGCGCACCGCCCGGCGGCTCGGCTTGAGGACGCCAGTGTTTTAAAACTTATTTAAACAAGAAGGAAAAGAGATTCAGACCCGAACTTCTGTCGGGTTGGTGGCGGAAGGGCGGCGGGAGGTTCCCGCCGAGAGTTAGCGAAGTGCCCGCGCTGCAGTGCGTATCTGATGGCATTCCCCTGGTACAACAGTTCTGCATCGCTTCCACTCCCGCCCCCGCCAAACCAAAAAAAAAAAAAAAAAAAAAAATCAGCGGAGTTTTGGGGCAATCCCTCACTTACCCCCAGTTATCCTCCCGGTTTTTACCTCTCCCAGCTCACCGGACGTGCCGCTCCAGCCTACAGTCCCAAAAACAAACCGAGGTCAAGCTGCGAGCCGCCGGCTGCCAGCGCCTCCCTCCACCTCAGCTCTCGGGGAGTACCATAGCTGCTCGGAGCTCGCCCCGCGGCTACTCCGCCACGTCCGCGGGCTGCCGCCGGCGCTGCGGGGGCCGCGAGCGGCAGCCGCGGGCTCGGCGGGCTGGGGCGGCGGCGGCGCGCACGGGCGGGGGCCGCGCTCCAACGCGGGGGCGGCGCCTGCGCGGGCGGCGGCGCCGGGGCCGCTCCGCGCCGGGACGCGGCCGGCAGCGCGGGGAGGCTCGACTGACCGCCCGACCGATCGCCCGGCTCCTGCATTCCAGAGCATGATGCTCGCTTGTGTTTAAACGTGCGGCCGGGTTGATTTTGTTCTCCCCCGCTACCCCAGGCGAAAAAAATAAAAAAATAAAAAAAATTCGAAAGAGGCGCACCTGGCGCGGGGAGAGCCTGGCTCTCCCTGGCTGCGCAGGTGGGAAGTGGGCACAGCGAGGCAGCGCTGGCCCCGGGCCGCGGCGCCCGGCGAGATGCTCGGGCTGTCGTGGGAGAAGGGAGGGGACGGGGGCCCAGGGCAGGTGTGACAAGGTGCAGCCGCTTCGACTGCGGATGCCTTCGGTGATCACGGCAAGACAGACGGAAGGGGGAGGGAGAAAGAGGCTTTGGATATCAAACTGATCTCCCAGCTCTTGGCAGGTGTGCGGAGGTCATATTACAAACCCTCCAGCCGGGGATGCATGCAGAATAGGTTGAAAACAGATTGGTTTGTAAACCGTTCTCAAGCCTGGGCATACCTGGGGCAAACAAGGGCATACTTGTAAAATGCACCTTTGTGTGGATTCTAGCAAAAGGAAGATGTCTGATCTCTGAATGGGGAAGGAAACCATCTTGAAGAGAAGAAACTACAGGGCTATGTTATTCCCATAGTCTCTGAGAAATGTGTGGAACTCCCAGGCTTCTAATATACCTGATGGCATTTAATTGTGGCAGATCAAGAAACCCTTGAGTGCTTCAGAGCAAATGGATGGGACAAAATCATCACTGTTTTGAAAGGAAGAATTAGACTGTAGGCACTTAATAGTCAGTGTGATGCTTGTGTTCATTTTGCTGGTTCCCAGGGTAGTGCAAGTGCTCTTTGCACTGCAGCAGTCTCTGCTGATGTTTACTCCATCTCTTCTTATGGCTTAAAAAGACACTCAGGATTCTATCAAATTAATTGCTTTTATCTGCCCAGTGAGAACAGTGAGTCTGGACATGAAGCATTGTCATTGAAGGCTTATGGACAAGAATTCCCATATGTATTGATGGACTTTTTTTAAGCAGTGGGGCTGTGCAGCAGGAGGGAATCCTTTCCCTGACAGGTTTGCAGAATATTGAGTATCATTTTAATAAAGTTTTGAGTACTCTATGCAATTGTCTTCTTTAGGCCTTATTAAAGTCCATATTAATATCTCCTGTTCTGGGATTATAGAAGGCACAAGTGGCATGCTCTGTCTCTAGTCTAGATGTAAGCACACCTAGGAAATGCTCAGCAAACATTTCCATTGATGTTTACTAAACTCCTTTACTCAGATTAATGTTTTCCATGGATTTGCCTGTGAATTCTCTTTTGGGTTTTCCCAAATAATTTGTTACAATACAATCCCAATCTAGAACATAATAAATGCCCACAGAGACCTTGTCTTTTATATTTGCACAGTCATCCCTGTTCCCAAACTACTCTCCTTGAAATTATGGCATTCCCTTTAGGGAAATAAATGTCTCAAGCAAGTGAGGTGACCTGTTGTAAAAGGGTGTGTTGACCACTAGGTCAGCAAAGAACTGAATTGGTGATGAGAGAATGCCAAATCCTAAGGGTGAGCTCATGTTTCATTCCTTCTCAGTTGGACTTTAATGTTAGTTAAATGGCAGAAAAAAAATTAGTTAGTTGATGTTGGCTGCCAGCAGATAGCCCAAATCCCCAAATATATTAAATTTTGTGCATGTTCTTAGTAAACTTATCATCCTCGTGCAAACCTTATAATTATTTCAGTGACTTGTGATAAATAAGTAGTTCATGACTCAGACTGAAAAATCTGTGAGGGATCAAAGGCAACTTGGAAGTTTCCTTCACCTGGAAAACATAGTAGTGAACTTGGAAACTTGAGGTTTTTTTTAAATCTAGATAAATAATAATGAATTGATTCTGCTGTCATTTCCTCGCTGTGATGTGATTTGACTGGCAGTGGCCTTCATGTTTGCTTTTGAAGTCATTATGCCCATATTGGTTCCTGCAACTCCCCAGGAAAACTTAATTCAATAATGTTGAATAGATGCCAATATGGGCCTGTCCCAAAGCCCACTGAAATCAATTGGAATATTTCTGCAGACTGAGATGATGTTTGGATCAGGCATTCACTGCAGAATTGGGCACAGTCTGTTTGATCCCAAGGGAAATGGTGTAATATCTTAGGGTGTATTTGAGACAGGAGCAGAACATCACTCTGCTGTTTACATTGCAGGTTCATTCCAAACAAATGAAAATTCTGGCTGCAGCACCCTTTTTTTTTTTTTTATTGTAGGTGTTTCCATTCAAAACTCCTGCAACTCACTAAAATGAAGTGGATTGATATTTACTGCCCTTATTTGATTTCCATTCTTGTTTATACAATTGGCTAAACTTCTTAAACTTAATCTTGGCAACCTTTAAGCTGTACTGGAGTCATAGGACTGAGTACTCATGTCTGGAAGTTAAAATGACTGCAAAGTGGATTCAGACAGGTCTCTGAAGCATGTTTGTGTAGTTCAGTTGTGAAGATTTTACTATCTCATATTTTTGGCTGGGACTTCTGGCAGCTTAGAAGCATTCAATATATTAGCTACAAGCTGGACACCCAAGTTTCTTCAGGCCAGATTTACATAGAAACACCTTTTTAGCTCTGTAAACAGAATTTGAAATGTACTTAATAACTCCATATGCTGAAAGGTTTTTTTATACCAACATAAGTTCATACCTGCTCAGAGGAGCCAGCACTTGACTCATTTGACTCAAAATTAGCCTGGATCAGGAAAGATCAGCTGTAGAAATTATTCTGAACTGGGGAGCTTCTGAGCAAAATAGGTTCAACTGTGGCTTCCTCTGTGTCCTGGAAGAGGTTGCTGCCATTCCTCACTCCTGCCCTGCTGAAGCTTCCCCCAGTCAGGTACAGGAGTTTTTCTGTGCATTCCATGGCTCAATGCTGTTAAAATAAGTCCCATCAGCAAGGGCCTTCCATTGAAGCTGGCTAAGAGTCTGGCATGTTTCCAGCAATTGAGCTGGCAGAGCTGGAGCAGTTCCCACTCTTTCTTGATTTCCCCTGTCCCAGGGGCTTCTGGCCCCATGGCAGGGATGATGGAAGAACTTGTGAGTTTTTTGTCTGTGTCTGAGCTCAGCCCTCTTAGTCACTTGTCTCATTTTAAGCTTTTAGGTAGCCCCACTCAAATTACAAAGATGCTTAAATAACTTTTTCGTTCAGAGGTTAAGAAGGTCACCATTGAAAAGCCACTGGTAAATTGCTGAGAATGTGGCTATACTCAGTGGGAATGTTGCCACATCATTTCTAGTGCTCCTCTTCCACATTTTGTTACTGCCATGATTGTATTTGTTGATGTCTTCAGTGCTTATAAATAATGCTGATCTCACTAGGAAAACTGATAAAAAATTTAACATATCATTATAAAAATACAGCCCCCTATGAACCTATCTGTTCAATGAGCATTAAAGTTATTCTTTTCTTGTATTGATAGTCCTTATCAAGACTGAGATGTTTCCATTTTGCTGGTAGAGATAATGATGCAATTTATTTGAAATTAAAAAACCCCCAACAGAGGAAGAAGGTAGATGACTGACACTTAACTATGAGGTCAATCAATGTGTTTTTCCTTTGAGTCAGTCTATTCATTATCATAAAGACTTATTTTCAATCCAACTCCCCTTTTTCATGTCTGAACTCCAGCAAACAGTGCTAAGACTTCAAGGATTTGTAAAGTAGCATTCTTCAAATTCAAAAAGCCATATGTAAAATGCCGTAATTTAGTTTTTCTGTGAGAAGTCAGTCACAAAGTTGTTTAAAATGTCATGCAATCCTGCAGTTCCTCAACAAACCTGGGATTCTTTTCAGTTTAGCACCCACGGATTTTTCTGAGTAGGCACATAGAATAGGAAACTGAATTTTTTTTTTTTTTGCTAGTGTCAAAGTCACCAGAAAAAATTGACTTCAGGTGGTACAGTGATTACAATCCTTGTAGTAGTCATATTTCATATCATTTCCACAGCTGGGGAGTAGATTAGGAAAGTTGCCTGTACAAAGTAATTAAAAATATGAAAAAATAGGGTTTGGGGATTGAGTTGTTTTTTGTACTTACTGACTGCAGTATATTCCAAGAGTAGGGGATGATGAGAAGGGACATTCTTGCAATCCAGTTTTTGGCTGACTCACATCAGAGATTATGGGCAGATGGAAGTTCTGCCAAACTCCAGTGTTCCAGCAGGGTCATTAAAGCAATCAGGTCTATTTGGCCTCTCTTGGTGCCTCTTCTATGACCCATTTTGTTATCAACAGTCACAGGTGGCTGGTGTGGCATCTTGCCCCAGAACCTGTGCAAGACCATTTCTGCCACATTCAGGCAACTTCTCTCAGTGTAAGGGAGACTATTTCTACAACCACCTGCAGCAGCTACAAAGCAGAGCAGAGAACTTTTTGCTTTCTGTTTCTCTGCCTTCCTCCTTATCTCTTGCAAGCTTAAATTAATTAAAAGATCAAAAGCAATATGTATTTTCTGATATTGAGAATCCTTTGTCATCTCACTATAAAAGTAAAGAACACACATCTTGAAACATTTTCTGAAATGGGTCTCACTGGTTCCACATTACACCTTTGACAGCCAATTGTCACCTGGTGCCTGTTTAACATAATTTCTTAGAAATGGTGATTGTGGTATCATAGGAATATTCTGGATGTGTGAGTCAGTGTAGCTATGCTGGAAATTTTAAGTAGATGTTGCTTTTGAGGTGGGTTGAGTTGCATGCTTATGTTCCACTAGAACAGGAGGTAAGAGGTATTTTGCCACTTTTCCCATTGTGCTAAAATTTGCCACCAGGACGTTTGTCAGGAAAAAGGTAAACTCTGAGCACACATTGATTCCAGAGTGACTGCCCAGAGGGAGGTGCATGAACTCATTAGAAGTTGTTCTCTCCTGAGCTTTGTTCTAGACCCTAAAGGAAGAACATTTAGGAAAAAAAGTCACATTCCTTGGCTTCTCTCTGTGTGGAAGGTTTGGTTTGTGCACATGTGCAAAATGAGGCACAATCCTGTTGAAATTGTTGCCCGTTTCTAGTTGCTATTTTTCTGTATAATGCATTTTGTTTTTTCTGGCAAATACATTGTCTTTTTCTGCAGCTATGAATAGCAATTAAGAAGGAAGAGAAGCATGCTTAGTAGCTAGCATCCTTCTCATCTCTCTAGGTTTTTTTAACATTTTGTAGTCAAGGTTTTCTTTAAACAGATCTTTATTCTGCAAGAAAATGCCTTACATCTCCAGTACCTTTTTTAAGCAAAATCAGTTAATATGAGTGCTGTGAAACCAGAGATTAACATGCTCAGCATTAAATATTGTTCCATGCAACTTCTCACACATTGCAAACGTCCATAAAGCAGCAAATATAGGCCTGAACTTCTCCTCATTAAAGTGAGTGGGAGAGTCACCCTTTGATTTTTGGCCCATTTCCTTTGAAATTAAGCCTCAATTTGGCTGGATCACTTTTATCACAAAAGTAATTGAGCAAATGGAATTATTCATGTGCTTAAAAGGGACCATGCACTCAGGTTTTGAGGTTTTTTAAGTCTTTGAGAGGCACAGTGTCTCACACAGCACAACTGCAGTTTATAGTCAATAACTGGAATAGCTGCAGCTGGAATGGCACTTCCTCAGCTCCTGTGTGAACTGAAATTTTGTGTTCATTTGCAGAAGAAAACATTTCTCTCCTAACTCATTCCTCTAATTCTTCCAGGTTCTGGGATGAATTTCTTGTGGTGATGTCTGCTTCTAAATCGGCTTCATCTCTCTCACTTTTCCTCTGTAAAATGCTGCTACTCCTCACAAAGATGTAAAAATACAGCAGATAATGCTTGCAGTAAGCTCTGGTGATAAATACCATGTGAGTCCTAAGAAAAGCTGTTATTTGAAGGAAGTCCATGATGACTGATCTGCAGGTGCTACCAGTGAATTTATGGGACATGTGAAACTTATGCTTTGTATTTTTCTAGAAGGAGAGTGGAGGAATTGACATCTATCACAATTCAAAAGGATGAGAACAAGCCCACAAAAAGAAAAGAAGACTCTTCTGACTTTTAGAAATCTTCATAAACATCATTTAATGTCATTTTCAAATACCTTGAAGGGATCATAAAACTTTGCTCCTCTCTGATCATTGTACCACTTAGAAGTGGAAAGGTATGAACAGCCATAACCCTGGCACATTTTTTACAATACTCAGGACCAAGGGGGATTGTAAGATGGAAGCTTTGATAACAAAAACATAAAGATGTCACTGTCAACTATCTCAAAATATACATGCTTGTTGTAAATGTCACATAAGCCCACAGCTAAGTGATGAATCAGAATTTCTTGTGTTGTCAAAGTGCTTCTTTTGATGAACACTTTTAACTTCTTCATGAACAAGTTATTTCATGCCCCACAATTGGCTTTCTGTCCTTGTACCTTTAATCACTGAAACAAAAAACCTCATTTAAGAATAAATAAGCTGGATATACAGGGTAGAATTTCAGTTATAATCTGCATCAAGGAAAAAAATACTTGGAAAATGTTTGGAACTAATATGCATAACATTGTAAATCACTTTATTAGCAATAGTATGAATTTTTTCCTCTTCATTAAAATAATAGACGTGGTAAACTAAACTAAGTGTTGGAGATGTATGGACTAATTTGGCCTCAATTGAAGTCTTTATTCAGTGAAATACTTTAGCATATGATTAAGATTAAGCATTTGATTGTGTCTTGGACCAGCTTAGAATACTTTTCTGAGAGAAAATTGAAAGATTGGGAACACCAGATATGTCAAGACAGACTTTGACCCCTTAGGCTCTGCCCCTGTGGTCACTTTTGGTGCCAGGACAGTCATGACTGCAGCCAGGCCGTTTTTGAGGAGCTGGAGGTCGCAGAGATTGAGATCCCTGAGGGTTTCTTCTTCTGGCACTGCCAATCCCTGCCACACCTGGCCCCTCACTATGGGACAGGGAGAATGAATTGCCTGGTTTAATGTATATGAGGTAAATCCCATGTGCTAGAGAGGACACAAGCAGTATTTTGGAGTTTTAAATTATCTATCCACACTATCTGTGAACTTTGTTATTACTTCTTCATGTCAGTCATCTCTTATACACTCACCTTTACCAAAACCAATCTGCTCTTCTTGTGTGGTTTGCTCACATAAATTTGCGTGGGTTTTTCTGCAGAGATATTGGGTTTTTATTTGGGATTAGAGATGTTTGTAGTATTTAAGAGCTCTGCTATTAAATAGAATCATAATAATGATTTTTTAGTTGAGCTGCAGGTGCAGAATACAGGAACCATCTTTTGCCAACCTTTACTAAGTGCATTAGGCGTTCATCGCTTATTAAAATCTGTAATCCCAGTAAATAAAAGACAATTTTAAAATTATAGGCTGATGGGTATCCTAACTCAACTATTAAAAACCTGTTTGACAAGTTGCAAGTCATTAATAATTAGTATTACAAATGCTATTATGTCTTTGATTGGGAAGAAATGGACTGAGGCTAGGATTACATTATTCAATTAGATTTGATTCCGTTTGGTATGTATTTTACTTTATGTGAAGTTCAGCCTGTAAAAGGATCATGGTAGCAACCGTCCAAAATGTTAATTTGTGTATAGAGCAAATAGGACACATAATAACTTCATAATGTAGTGCAGCTCTGTTGACTGACAGTGTAAGTGCTACTAGGGCTCACTATGGTTAATTAGATTTCTTTATGCACTGTACAGTAGCATTACAGACAATCATTTATAAATTAGTTTATTAAAATTTTTATATTCATATAGTGAAAGCACGTTAAACTCTCTCTTTTGCCTCTTCTGTACAAAAATGTAAAATATCACTAGGAAAAAGTAAAATGAAGTAAATTCCTAAATTACAGCAATTTGTGAGTTAACAAATCAAGGCAAAAGAACTCAGGTATAAGTAGCCTGCTAACTGGTGAATAGGTTACTAAATGCCTTGTATTTTCTAGGATTTATCTTCTCCCAGCTGACTGGAATTACATACATTCCCAATTTATAAACACTAGTCATATCTATCTGAGCATCTAGGAGTTCAATATGTCTTTCCCAATTTGTTGTATTTTCCACCACATTTCATTCTGTCTGTTAACACTGCTATAAATCCATCTTTGCATTTATTTCCCAGTGTTTATAATCTGTTTTTATCATGTTCCTCATTAGTAATTCCTTGGTATTGTGGTCTTGCCATTGTGTGGATTTCTTCCTCTCCACCTAAAGCGCTCCTTGCCACCATGAAGAAAACAGCTTTGTAATGTGTGGCAGTATTGCTCTGTGAAACACCAAAGAGAATATATTCTATTCTATATTGCTGGTGTGTTACACAGAAATCATCCATTTTAGAACCTCCACCACTGGACAAGTCACTTCATCAGTATCAATGTCAATGCAAAAGTAAAGCTTGAGATTAGGAGGATGTCTTTAAGATGTCAGGCAGAGTTCTCCTTGAAAATTCTGCCTGCAGCTGCTGTTCTGTCTGAGCTGAACAGTTCAGACACATAAAACAAACAGGAATTGACCAACAAGTTTAAGTTACACCCATTTGTTTCTGTTGTTTTCCCCTGTGCAAGGCATTCTTACATAGACTCACTGGTTACTTTCCCCCAGAGATCCAGGAGCAAGTGGAGGGCTTCATAATTTATGGATGTAGTTGGGAATTACTTTGAAATTACAGTATGGTGGGGAAGGCTCTGTAACAATTTAACTGAGCTGTAGTGACAGGAATTGGTAAAGAAGGGGACTGGAAGACTGGAGCAAGGAGGCAGGTCTTGTTATCCCAGCCATGTGTTTTAACTGTGCTCCAGTAAGTGAAACATTTCTATATTTAGCCTGTTTGGGGACAAAAAGTAAAAGGCAGTAGAGGATTTATAATAGCAACCATTTTCAGTGTGATTCATGCATTCAAATCTTCTGGTTCTTGTTCAACACTTCTGTGGTTTTTTTGTCCCACCTATTAAGGTGTCATGCATGGTCCAGCAAACAGTGAAGTCATCCTTTTAGACATCCTTCTGCAAGGGAATTGGTAACATTTTTGTTGCTAAATTACTTATAAAGAGTTGAAACATTAACCTTTTGATCTGCGTCCTGTCTTGTGCTGGTTGATCGTGTCCACAGTAGTACAGCACAGGAGACCACCAAAACCTGGACTAGGAACATCTTCAGGATGAGAGACTTCCTAAGTGCAACAGGAAATTCTGGAATCAACATGAAAATTCCTTGCAAATTCCTATCAGTTCTTATCAGTTTAAAAAGGAATGACTGGGAGCTCAAACCTGTTGAAATGTCTACAGTCAAGGCCATTGCTCCTGATTTTTCTGCACTGAGAAGCAGTCTGGATGTGAGAACATGAAATGTGCATGGAAGTGTGTATTTTTTCTGTCTGCCTAAGATATACTTGTAAAATATCTGTACTGTGTATAGAACATATGTTTGCTTTAACAGAGATAAATCTGGATTTTTTTCTTCTTCTTCTTTTTGTTTGCTAGCTCCTCACCACTTTGCCTCATAGATTCCTTTCAGAGATGGTGTAGTATAAGATGTACCTATGAAGTCATAGAGCATTTACATACTTAAATGTAATTGAGACCTAAGGCAAATCAGAATAAGGAACTACTATGTAAAACTGATTTCTGAGATGTTCTGAGAGCACAGGCCTGAGTTTATGCTCATAAAGTGCAATATATATATACACATAAATATGTGTATGTATGCAGGAATTTATTTCCCATGATGCAGTTAGCAAGATTTGGAAAAGAGAACCCATAGACCAGACACAGGAAAAAGATTTTTATCTCTTCATATAATATGAGGTTAACCTCCATACTGCTTTTTACCCTGAAATCACTTCTAAACAGTGGCCTTTCAACACTACATTTCCATTCAAGTTTTAATTTTAAGCTGAAATACTCATTTTATTTGTGAGGCTGTTTTCAAAAAATCAAATATTGCACAGGGACAACTGGAATAACTGGTGTGGAACGGTCTGCATAGAGAAGATGCAGAAGGGCAGCCCACAGTATTTTGTGGTATGATAATTAATTACGTTTTTCTTTAGCAGAATTGTCAAATATGAGCCTTTAGATGCTGCAGGAAGCAAAGCTTTCACGTGCATTCTATCTGCATCACAGAAGAAGATTTCAATGAATATGCCTTGTAGAATACAAGTCCTTCATTCTCGAATCTCCTTCCTATAGACATTTAAATCACAGATGGTACTAATGGGCTTCTAGCACAAGATTTATTATTCTTTAGGAAAATAAAACTGAAAAAAGAGCTGTGTTCTCTCTCTCTCTCTTTTTTTTTTTTTTTTTTTTTTTCCACTTAGAAAATAACTCAGCTTTGCAGAACTAACCTGGCTCTTGGTGCCAGGGCATTTTCACTCTGCTTGGCTGAGGCAGCTCTTTTTTCACCTGTGCTTTATTTCTTCTGCCTGCATCCAAATCCCCTGGGGTAATGTGTTCAGAAGTAAAAAATCCAGCACAGCTGAACCCCAAATCATTTGACACGGTAAGAAATACAGCTTCCACTGCTGAAATCAGAGGTCCTGTGGCTTTGATCTGTTTTTCCCTGACAAACACTTGGTGAATGTTCTGTCTTCTGGCAGTGTGAGGTCTTACTGATGGAGTTTTCCTGTGGAAGCAGAGATAAGCTGTGTTTGTGTGAGCTGCTTCACCTCCAGAGGGGTGGATGATGCTGGCTGGGGTTCACTGAGGTGTGTGATAATTAGGGTGTGCTCCAGTTTGTGAATCACCTCTTCACCACCTGGGTGGAGCATGCTGGCCTCCAAGAAGGGGACATTTGTTCCCCCTGGAGATGCTTGCCCTCACATTGACCTCTCTTCAGGTCAGGAGCTCTCCCTTGTGCCATCACTTCAATCTTCAGGTCAGGCCATGCAGAGGGCCTCACTCAGCAGCAGTTCAGACTCCTGAAACCTCCCTGTGTGCATGGAGCCGTGGGCTACCATGACCCAAGGCTAATTCAAACCACCTGCTCTTCTTGCCTCTCTCTTGATCCTTTCTCCAAGATGCTTTGCCCTCACATTTTATTTTTAAAACAGTTTATGCTGCCAACTCAGATTTTTCAAGTAGGGCCCTTCTTCACCTTTGAGTTCACTACAATCAGGTTTCTTTCCTCAACACAGTTATTGGTAAAAGGTCCCTTTCTGTCTACATCATCACCAAGACCATGATAATATTTTATAAACCATGAAGTACATGGTTACACAACACTTAACATTGATCTTCATTATGAACTAGATCTGGCACAGAGGTTGTGTAAATGAAAAACTCGATGGTCAGAGAACTTTCAAGCCCCCTCCACACTTCTGTTAAATTTAGAAACACTTCACTGGGTTTGCAAGTTTCCCCCAAAGAGACTGGAAAGCAGGATTAAAGACAGCAACACAGTGGGATTGTGTGGTGAGAAGAGATAAAGATCCTTCAAAGTCATGTTGGAGATGATTGCAAGTAATGGATTTATCTTACAACAATGAGGAATGCTTTATTAGCATTATTAACTAACTGTTCTTAATGCATCATTTACCCTTCTATCCCCTTTTATTCTTTATTCTCATTGCTGCATAACTTTTCCCTTTTCCTTAAAGATGCCTAAACCCAGATGTATGGCACTCCAGAACATGAAAAAGATATTAATTCCCTACTGCTTTCTTTGAATTTCCTCGTGAATTTTTTTGGGGGGCTTTTTTTTTTCTTTCATGAATTCCTTAGTGTATAACCTTTTGGGGAAATCCCTCATGCTTTCTGGTAACTTCCCAATTGAAAACCTTTCTAGAATTTCTCTAGAGCTTTCTAATAATCTCTATAGATTTTTTTTTCAAGGATGTTGCTGATCTAGAATTTTTCTAGGAATTTTGTAAAGCTTTTCAGAGATATCCCAGAGGCTTTCCAAGAACTGGTAGATGTGGTATCCCTGTCATGTTTACCCAGAACCCTGCCATGTTACCTAAAACCCCAAGGACACTTTGAGCTTTCCTGAGAGGGTTATCTAGAAAGTGTCCCTGGGTATCTCAGTCCCTTGGTATGATTAGCTACAGCCTGTCCCAGCATACCTGTATTTTATCTTACAGTTTTAGGGAACTTTCCAAAATGCAATATGGTGAAATAAATGCCAAAAAAAAGTCCAGAAATTTTTCTGTTAAGTACCAGGATGACCCTTATAATTGGTTGATGGTAGAAAGATTTTTAAAAGGGAGAAAATAACTTTTTTTCCTTTAGTTTGCTAGCTACTAAAGCTGGGGAAAACAAGAGCAAAGAATATTACCAGAAAGGAGAATCAAATCAGCTCAAAACTTTGAGATGTTACAGGAGCTAAGAAATCTCCATCATGCTGTGAATGTGGAGCTGCTGTTGATGAATAAAGTACTGAGAGTAGACCTGAAGTCAGAGCAGAACTGCAAATATATCTGAAAGAATGAAAATGGCCCAAGTTCAAAACCCATGGGTTTTCATTCCCCTGTCACTCAGGATGTGACATATGAGCTTACTCTTCACCTGTAGCGTTCTGATATTTTATTAAACATGCAGTACTCCAGGAAGACTGACTATAGTATCAAGCAATACCATGCAAAAGCATGAGAGGACTGAAATATATAGACGGAATTGAAGATAAAACACAACCATATTAAAGTCACTGTATTAAAAAATAAGTAGGCCTGATTTACTTCTGCATCAGAGGTTCTTTATGCCACTTTGTTGGAATAATGGGGCCATGAAGTGTTCATATCTGTAATTACTCCTGCTGCAGAGGTTCTCTGAGCTGACAGACTGGTGTAAATGGAGCATTGTATAAATGAGAATTGAGTTCAGTGTGGTGTGGATTGCATGTTCCTCTGAATTTCCAGTACATCCTAAAATTTTAAGTAGGGAAAGTGGCAGGGATATCTCCCTCCTTCTGTGGGAAATACACGCATTTCAGAGTCAACATTTTGCATCATGGAGAATTTCACAGGACTTCATTGTGTACCTTTCCCCTTCCCACAGGTGTGGTCATCCACAGAAGAGTGTTGGAAATGCTGCCAAGTTGTTCTGTTAAAATTTTGTACCACTTTTTGTCAGCTATGACTGCACGAGAGAGTCAAACTCTGCTGTCTTGCCTGGTGTAGAGCAATTCAGGGGAATGTCCCAAGATGCTGCAGGGAGCTGAGCAAAGAAAGGACAAACACAGCCCCCAAAAAAGTGTTAACCCTTCTTGTCTGGCTTAGGGTCTACCACTGCCATTCCAAGTGATTAATCCAACAATTGCACTGAGAGCAAAGGAGGTTTAATGAGAGACTCCCTCTGACATTCCTTTCACGACTGCAAGGCTGGAATTCTGGAGCAATTCTTAGGTATCAGAAGTCATGAAATACCATGTGGACTGTGTTCTCTACTTACATAATAAATAGCTAGCCGAGAAACATCCTTTTAAAATCATGAGATTTCTCTAGGGGAAGGATGAGGTCAGATGAGCTGGGGCTGTAATGTAAGTTTCTAACAAGAAAATTGAAAAGCAGGTGAGGGAAACTGCCTTTCAAGATTCTCCTTTATTATTTCCCTTTCTTCCTGGAATTTCATATCAGGACAAGACCCACACAACACTTCAACAGTCTTGCAAGTCTGCTACAGTGTAAAATGTACTGCTCTGCTCAGGTGAATTGTACCCAGTGTATCTGTATAGGTTAATGAAATCTAATCCTCCACTTTTGATAAAATCCATTTAGCAGTGACCAGATGCTTCCTTTGGAATCCCAGCTCTGCTGCATCTCCCCTTCACTCCTATCTGTCAGTCAAGGAGGTTTCTCAGGGAAGATTTCCTGTTTATCCTGTTGACTTTTGCAGCCCTGCTGCTTTTGGATCACTTCGAAAAAGAATTGCTGCAAAATGCAATAAAAAGGATTATCTCTGGGACCTGATTGTCTATGTGTTTTGGATTGCTTTATTCTGGGAGCAGGCTCCCTAGAGTGTATTTGATAATTTTAAACAGGATTACCAACTATATATGATGTTGCTGGGAAATATTTTCTGGCTCGCTGAAGCTCTTATACCAGTATTATCTTTTCAGTCTAAATATGTGAATGTCTGCCCTGGAGTTTTTAACTGCAAATTTCAATAGGTAAATTACTGTGATAACAACATATTGGGATATTTGGGCAGACTTCTGGCCAAATGCAAACTTAAATGAGAAGAAATAACTAGCTGTGATTGGTGTTTATGGAATTTTAGGTTGTGAAATGACTGTGGAGCCAAGATGCACCCACCAAAATGCTGGTGCTGCAAAGCACTTGATCATGATATTAAGTTCTTTGCTGAATTACAGCCTGTGGCTAAAGAAATTTCAAATTGAAACTTCACCTTGATTGCCAGATATAAATTGGTAAGTTACATAGAGAGACCTTTATTATTATGTTTTCATTCAAATAATGGTCTGGAATTAGTCAAGAGTAATAAAAGTGCCGTAACTGACAGGCCTGGAAGATAATCCTTGATTAGAAATGTCCTGTAAGGCATAGCTTTCGGTATAAGTCAAATTTTAAAAATGGAGGCTTTGTGCTACTGAGAAATGTGTGTTTTTAACAAGAAAAGTAGAGCTGAATCACATCCTGCAAAGCAGTCTGAGATATGTGCAGTCCAACGCTGAAGCAGCCCTGGCTGGTTAGAAATGCATCACACAATTGTGCTGTCTCAAAAGGCAGCGCTCATCTGCAAACCAGAGACAGTGGGAACACAAATGGATGCTTGAGAGTACTTCAGCGAGGAGGAAAGGGGAAAAAAAAAAAGGATAAAGAAAATCCAGTCCCTGTTTCTCTTTCTTCTGGAAAAATAGTGCTGCTGTGATCCCTGACCTTTTATTAACAAGCCGGTCCCTTGCAGAGGACAGTGATTCAGTGCAGGGCACCTTATCTGCATTTGAGCAGGCTCACCCCCAAGGCATTCCTTTGTCAGCTGCTGGGACTACTGATGGCAATAGATTCACTGCAGCACTTATGAAGTGCTACTTTATCCTATCTGCAACATAAAAAACCCTTTAATGAGATTTAGAAAATTATGGATAAAGCCTAGTTTGACTTTTGTAATAAAGCATACATTGACATCTCTAACTAATGTGCATTGTTGCAGTGTAAGCCTATAGAGAAGAAAGGGTGCATTATTTGAATTATGAATTGATGAAAGGCATATGATCCTGTATTTGAAGGTAATACAAAGGCAGAAATCTTCCATAGGAATAAAAAAAGAATAAAAAATGTCTTTCTTGGTCTTGTCAATTGCCAATCAATTTGAGGAAAAAATCCTGCTTTAAATCAAATGTTGGACGGTCAAAGAGAGGTAAGAAATATTCTTTATACGGAGTGGGTAAATGGTTCCACTTTGATTACTCTTTCAGACAAAGTTTGTTGTGCTGTTACTAACTATGATTTTTGAATTGTCTCAGTGGGAAGTAATCAAACAGCTAAGAGACCATTTTTTAAAGAACTTCCTCAGGAAATGCTCAGTATCAATAGAGAGTCCTTTCAAGATATAACCAAAATAAATTATATACTGTGTCTGAGTGGTTACAGATTGAAGGGAACTTTTAATCTCGTAAATATAAGGTTGCTTTCTTTTATTTTTATGACATCTGGAGTTCCTTGAGTTCTGGATGACTTTCATTTCTACCCACACCTGTGTATATTGCTTCAGAATCAAGTGTTGGATAGAAACCCAAATGCCTGCTGACCCTGTGTGTGGCTAATAGCTTTGGTATTTCCCAATCCTGATTTACAAATGATCAGGATATATGTAAGTTATGTAAATGCCTTTGCTGTTTGCTCCTTAGACCAGGCTATTTTTCCTTTGTTCCTCATCACAGCTGGTTAATTGTCACTATCCAATCTGGATGGTTCTCTTTAAACTCTCCACACATAATTAGGATCTCTAGTACAGTCCTATTAAATATTTTACCAGCCATAAGGCGTGCATGCATTTTTTTAGTGCTGGTGGCCTGTGATGCATTATCAAAAGCTACACCTGAACTGAAGGATCTGGGAATAACTCATAATACAAAGGTCCAGCCATTCTTCTCCTGTCTCCTACTTGGGTTCTATTCCATGAACCTGGTTTTTCAGGGGAAAACCAAAACACGCAAATAGAGCAAGAGCTGGGACTTAGTCCAGTTTTCCATTTGGCTGTGGGAAGGCTGTTCTCACTGTGAAGTGTGCCCTTTTGTCATTTACATGTGCTGACTACAGAATGGGTATGACACACTGTCAGCCAGAATGATAATCCAGCAGCATCCCACTTTTTCCACATTGTCCTCTCCCACACTTCTACTTCTTGTGGTTTTTTAACATGGATGCTCAACTTCCAGAGGTCTTGGTAATGAGTAAAAATCAGTAAAAACCATTTTGTGATCATTATACCTCAGATCCATTACCTGTCCCAGTAATCCAGCCACAAGGTCAGTTTGTAGATTGTTCCTTTCACCCAAGCTATGAAGGCTTGAAATGCAACTACCATAACCTCATATTTGTTATTCTAATCCCCTTACTGCTTGTCAAAGAATATCTTCTTAGAGATCCTATTTTCAACACCTGCAATTTATTTTCTGTTTATTTTGCCATGTTACATAGGCTAATGTAGCATTTGTGGACCTGAAAAGGTGAATTTTTATTGTCTTCTGTACCTGTAAGGCTTTTCAGGATTTCATTTTGATGATTCGCATCTTTTCATAATACAGCACCAAATTCTTAAATTTACTAGGCAAATTTATGTGATGCAAGTGGAACCACACAGTGAAAAGTCTGTTTAAAGTGATCCAAGAAGTGTTCTGGGGAATCCTCCTGATTGAGAGAAAATCTCTGCCATCAGAAAGCTGCTGGGAGCTGTTTGCAGCCACCCTTTCCCCTGTTTCTAAAAAGGTGAGGAGAGGGGTTAAGTCTGGAGGAATTCTGGAGGGGACAAGGCATGAGGCCATGGGATAGTGCTAATGGAGCAATATTCCCACTTTGCTACGAGCAGCAGGCAAAATTGATTCTTTCTACACTAGTGAGGATGTGGGAGGTGCAGTTTACTCTGTGTTACCACTCTCCTCCAGCTCCAAATGTTTACCCTGTTTACTTTTGTTCTCATTGTAATACATTCCTTTTTGGGGTTGAGTCTGTGTTTTGATTTAGTGATCTCCTTGGGCACCTTCTGCTCTTGCAAGTAATCCTTATTCATAAAGAGCTCAGTTACAGGCAATAGGGCCTTAAATCTAATTTTTTTTGCATCTCTGCTTGTATTTATGAACAACTATTCTTGTGAATGAAGCGTTAGCTTGTGGTAAACAATGGTAAATAATGCCAACAATTACAGTGTGGTTACAGCTCTAGCAGTCAAAAGACCTGAAAACTCATCTCGCTGTCAGGCACTGTCACTTCTAATATGGAAAACTGAGTAATTCCATAATATTTGGAAACATTTCTCCTCTTAGCAGATGATGAATTCTCAAAGTGATGCTTAATTAGTCTTGTTACTGTTTAATAAACTAAGGAAACATATTATGGAACTGCAAAAGGAGGATAAATCTGTGTATCAAAAACTCTTAGTAGCCGGGAAGCAGATAAAAAAAATCCTACTGCTTTACCTTTGTGCAAAAAAATGCTTTAATTCCATTTGAACTGTACACGCAATATTGATACAGCACTATTTGTGTAACAGGAGACAGTGCAGCTAAGAAAGAATGTGACTGGAAGACGATAAAAAATACACTTATTCCTTATTTTTGCTTAAAAAATACTGCTGAAAATTGATGGTTTTGGTAACTTTTGATGTGACATAATACCAGAAGCATATTGTCATGAAACTGTAGCCACTTTCTTTCAATAGATAGATTGATAGATATCCAATAATTAATGTTTTCTTCCTCTTCTACTAGTAAGATGAGAGGGTTGCCCTGGGTGATTACTGGCTGCCTTCTCTCCATTTCTGGCCTTGCAAAATCTGCCAAGTTCAGGTGACAAGCAATTGAAGAATGGAACAAGCTATGTCATTATATTAACAATATAGATCATGAAGCTGTGTAGGAGAGAAAAAATACAATATACAGGTGGTGGTTTGTTGTGTTTTTTTTTTTCCCTCTTTTGCTGTAGATTGTTCTCCCCTTCCCAAGAAATAAACATGTGAACAAAGCCCCCAAATCTCTGATGTCCCTGTGGCATCCAGTGACCCCTCACTGCTCTGTGGCCATTATTTTGACATTTAAGAAAGGTGCCTAACTAGCAAGATGGGGTGATAGAAGATTAATACAGTTCAGAATTCTTAGTTTTTGAATGATTACTGATTGGTGCAACACCTCAGCACTCTTCATTCCCTCTGGCCTTCCCTTCTTCCCATGCACAGCTCTGGGCCAGGTCAGGTGCTCACTTAGGTGCAAAAAAGGGAAGGTAAAGCACTGCTGGACACCTGTTGAGCCCTTGAGCTGTGCTCCCCACTTCAGGCAGCACAACAGAGAAATAAAGGGTCTTCTCTTCAGAAGGATTTTAAAGATGTTCACAGGGTGCACAGCAGCACTTGCAAGGCTTTGTCGTCGAAGACCAGCAGCATCACTTCAGCAGCACCTTTGAAAGTCATGAATGGGTGTCTAACTCTGGTACAGCCGTGCTCTGTGGCCTTGGGCAAGGCACCTAACACCTCTGTTTCTCTATTCCCTGCTGTGTAAAATATTGCTGATGCTTATCTAGATTAAAGAGCAGGAGTGAGGCAATGCTCATTAATTATTGTTGGAGGGTGTTCTGAGATCCAGTCCAATAAATGTGTAGGATACAATGTTTAGCCCTTCCCTTCTAGAACACATTCCTTTGAGGAAGGTAAAACACATCTTCTACTTTTATGTGAAAGGAAAAAAAGTAAAATACAAGTTGATAGCCTCATTTTAATTGGCTTTGTTGTTATCTTTTAGTATGTGGGTTTTTTTTTTTCCTGTACCATACCCAAGACTAAATTCACAGAGGTGTTTATAAAACAGGTAAAGATGCAGACAGTACCTTATACATTTTGCATAAATGCTCTGGGATCTGCTCCCTGTGGAGTCAGGCATCTCATGTGCTTGGGTGGCTTCATCAGTCCCTGGTGAGTGCCCACATACATCCTTATGAGTTCAATTTTCCCTTGCAGTCTAAGCTTCAACTCCAGTATTTGCAATACTTAAGACACAAAGCAACCTTTTTAAAATCATTGTGATGGTAATAGAATACATACTTTTAGTTGCATGTTACATTGAAACCTAAGACAACTAAAAATGGTGATCTTACCTTGAGAGTGTGTGATTCAAATGGAGAACTGGAGTGTTCTTTGCATCCAGCTGTGTGTTGTCCTATGGTGGATTCTGTGGGAAAGCCCTTGTTGGTCCTTGTGGTGGCTTTGCTAAGTGTGGAACTCACCATGGTGCTCCCTGCTTGCTCTCCACAGCTTCTTCTGCAGAAAATAAAATAATCTCAGGGAGGAGAGAGAGAGGTTCCACTTTGGCAGTCACTGAGTATGTGCATTTTCTCCCATAACATTCACACTTGATTTTTTCCCTTTGCGAGCTGTCTGGGTGATTGTTATCATCCTGAATACTTAGTAACAAGTTAGACACTTTTTTCCAGTTGCTGCTCTGAGCAGCAGCTGTCTCACTTCGTTAATGCTTTGGTGGTTTTTTTTTGGTTTTTTTTTTTTTAGTACAGTTGGAAGAAAATGAAATAAACCAAGGATAAAAAAATCAATCATTCTGCCAGTAATGGAAGGGACGTGCATCCAGCATAGTTGTTGTCAATATGCACAGTGAATCATCCTATATATAACCAAAATTAGGTGAATTTTCTTCTGTTCTTACTCAGAGGTGTAGTTTCAGGTTGCCATCAACTGTACCTAGAAAACAAGTTTCATTTTCCTTAGAAATTTAAAATTTAAATGCTCTGTGATGGAGCTTCCAAAAACAGGTCCTGCTCAATTTGTTTAACTGGCTGCAGATGTTTACATACTTGCTCTAAAAGAGATTATTTTGTTGGGGTTTATTTCCAAATTGATGCTACTTCAAATAGTATTAAAAGATGAGGGTCATGTCTTACACTGATTAAAATAAAAAAACAGGTCTTCTTTGTTTTTTTTTAAATTGTTTTTTTCCTTAAGTTTATGGGTTTATATTTGCAGTTTTTTCCTTGCTTGGGATATAGTCAAGATACTTTGGAAAAGAGCAGGAGAAGATCTTTCTGAAGGAAAAAAACTACCAGAAAATGTCCACCTTCACTGTTGTTCCCTTCCTTTTCACAGCCAAGGGAACTGAATTCCTTCAGTGTTTTTAATTTGCTCCTCCTGGGGCTGACTCAGGAGGATAAACAGGGAGGTCACAAGGGTTTTCTGCTGAACTGATGCTGTGGTACCTGCAGGAGATGTTTGATGTGTAAACACAGTGGGTCAACACAACTGAACTTAGAGATAACAAAACCTTGCAAAAAGATGGGAGAAATAATAAAAATACCATGGCAAATACCAATGAGGAAAAGGAGTAGTTTAAAATAGGCAGGAATCCAAGAGGGGCTTAATAATTTCATGAGGTATATTAAGTTGTGGTGTTGCTTTTCCTTTCTAAGAGGTGTCCTGCCTTCTGGGATCAGCCTGGAAAAGATGCACTGCATTGAGCCACTTGCACTGACAAGCAAATGGCTTAGATGGGCTGCTGTAAATAATCTTAAAAAGTTTTTCCTTTGAGCAGTGAATTTTACTTACCTTAAAGAAATAATATGTGAGCTCTTTAGCTTGATGAAACTTAGTTCTGGAATCTTCAGCATTGCTGCTCTCATTCCTCTATCTGAGGACCATTCCTGGCAATCTCTTTCTTCCTTTTCCAGCTCATTTTATTTAAAATTTATTTTAAAACCTGTTGAAGTGTCAGCTTCTGTAACAAATCCTAGAGGCACATCACTTTGACAGAATCTCTTGCCTATACAATGATGTGGAGTAAGGACATTTTCTTTGTTCTTAGTTTCTTTTCATCTGAGGCAAAAAATCCCCAAAACACCCAACACAAAATCCTGAGGTTAACAAGAGATCGTGAAAGAGAAGTGTGAAATCTTTCTCTTTCTCTGGTTTGTTAGTTTTCCTCTAACATGCTGAGGATAAGCTAATCAAGAACCTGAGCCAACAAGACCAATATGATGAGTGTCCACCACGTCATTAGGAATAGAAAGGATTTGTTTTTTGTAATCCCTTTTCTCTGTCGTTTACTTCTAGTTTAATAGTACAGATTTTAAGGAAGCTCTTTGTGAGATCTGAAGGGAGTTTTTGTCTTCTTATTTTTTTCCCTCCTTTTTCTATTTTTCCTTTTAGACTGCCACCTTTAAATTACACTTAGAGGCTTCTGATCTCTGCAGTGTACATTACAGTGGCTTGTGACACTGCTTTCTGTTGTGATATTGTAGTCATTTAACACATGATAGTCCCTCCAGCCAGCTGGTGCAAAGTCTTCTTCAGCTTACAGTATTTGGGAACTGGAGGTCTTGACTCTAAATGCAGGGATGATTCCAGCATGCAGAAAGCAATTACCAGCCCTGGAACCTGTCCAGAGCAGCAAGGCTGACAATGCTCCTTTCTGCAGTCCTGCCCTGGCAATGCTAATAACCCAAAGCTACTTGTTAATATATCTGCTGGGAGACCTGCATTCTAATGAGCACTTCACAGTCATCTACTTACTCTTCTCAGTTTTCATTTGAATATGTATGAATTCATATAACATCGGCCCGAGCAGGTTAAACAGTGAATTTGCAAATAGACATGCAGTATGGAAACTACAGAATGCTTGCCTTAGTAAAATTGTAGCAGGTAAATCATGAGTGCTGTAGTCTATAATCTGCACTATTATCATAATTGCTATCTGCATTATCTTTTTGGATGGCGATGAAAATATTTTCTATAACAAAATTAAATAACCAGTGTTTGTTGTACTATGTTTAGTACTTTGATACCTGTTAAGTATGCTGTAAAGAATAACTCAAGTGGAATTTAGATCAGTGATTGCTTGTAAAATGTCTGAGATTAAATGTTGGAAGATTGACTGTAAAGATACTTTGTGAATGTAAGACCTTGAAACCAAATACAAGGTCATTAAAGAGCATTGCTAATTGGATAAAAGGATTATTATTACAATCTTTTGAAAAACTGTTGCAAAGTAAGTCTCTTTGTTCTCTGGGTGTTTTCTGTGATTAAATGATTTCTGGCTAATTATCCTCTAAGACTCTCCTGCTCTAAACCATCTCTTTGTCTTAATGCTGCCGTGGTTTTCCACCCTGGGGCACTTGGCAGTAGTCGAAAGGGGTCTCTCAGCTTTCTGCTCATGAAGACCTCTGTGCCTTCAGATTCACAGCAGACACTTGATATTCACAATTTCGGGCTCCCAAAGGAAGTGTGGTGGGAGAAGCAGCCATACATGTGGGATTTGCAGCTGCTGACAGGCAGGACCTGCTGCATTTAATTGCCTGTTTTTAGAAAGCTTCTGTTGCAGTTATATTTTTGTCCTTTCTAATATCAAAACCAAATGTTAATGCATTGAAAGGCTTGATAACACCTCACAATAAATATCTAGACTTGGGGCTTTTCTGTATGGATAGACTCAGCCTCTTCCAGTGGTGTGCTTTCCCTGAAATTTTCACAAGGTGGGCTCGCAGCACAGGGGTTATTGGTGGGTGTGGAAGATTGAAACAGGACAAAAAAATGGCAGTAAAAGATCGTGGAAGCTTTTACTGGATCTAGAATACCTGGGGATGAGTTCAGTCTTCTGCTTCTGCAATGTTCTTGTGTTCTTTTGCTATCAGTTGCAAAAATAATTGAGAGGTCAAGCGTTTAATCAGCCATTATTACATCAAATTCTCATGTCCTGAGTTTTCTCTGACACCACAAATGTTACTGTCATGAGTTTTACTCATTCATTTCATGCTGTTCAGATAGAGGATATGGGAGAGAAATATCTTACCTTCCATGTAACCATTCAATAAAGATAAGAAAAAGTGAGATAAATCATGAAAATAGATTCTGGTGTTGAGATATTGTAGAAGAGCAGCACAAACTCTCCTTTGTTCACAGCAGCTCTTCTACTTCAATCCCAACAGTAAAATTCAGAGTAGAGAGGCTTTTGTGGAGTATTAAATATATATTTTACCCTAAATTCAGATTGGAAAATATCCAAGCATACAAGAAATCTGTTTACATTTTATGGACTAACTTGATATGCTTTCATGCTGTTGGGGCTGACTAAACTCATACATCAAGGTTGTGAAGCAACCAGAAGCATCTCGTGCCTGATTATGTCACCTGTGTCACCTACAGAGCCAGCTATCCCAATCTCACTGAAATTGTGAATGAGTCTCTGGTTAGAGCCATGAACTGGTGAAGGCAAGGGAGATGTTGGTCCAAACACACCCTGGCAGCTGAATGCTTCTGGTTTTGTTACTTTGGAAAAGGGACAAAGTCTTGGGGGCAAAATTAGAAGTGATGCTATGAGAAACAGAGAAAGGCCACCCTACTGCTATGGTCGGAGTCATCCCTTTTCTTCCCTGTGCTGTGACCACTTAATGAGTGCTGCCCAGTGCTTGGAGCTTTTAGGACAGAGAGGTCTGTGTGTCTCTGTGGTTACACTGTTCTGCCATCATTTGCTGGTGTGTGGTAATAAACATCTTTGTAAGCAAAAAAAAGCATGTTCTGCTTTGATTCACAGGATATTAAATCTCATGTAGAGTCAAAGAAATAATTTGCCATGTGGCACAGACCTGTCCAGACCAGTCACCGTTATCCAAATGAAAAACCTTCTTACAAACCTATGCCTTAAGTGGGAGAGATTTCTTGCAAGCATAGGTTGAGTGTTTAGGTCTTGGGCAGTGTGATTAATTTTTACAAAATAATAAAAGTTTGGGGAACATTTCATTGTCATATGAAATATGATCACAGGATATGAAATGTAAGTCACAGGAGTTCCCCGATTTTGGTCACTTTGGGATTTCCTTCCCACTTACAAGATTGTGGATGTAGTGCACATTTGACCTGAGGACTTACTTGGTTATTTATTAAAGGGAACAGGTACATAAATGTTATGCAATAATTAGATTCCTGAGAGCAAGTAAAAGCTTGAACAGGGTATAAACTTGTATAAAGGCTATATCCAAAGCTGGATTTTCAATTGAGCTTTGACAGGCACTGTTTTTGGCACCTACTGATGTGGAAATTTGTGGGGTTTTGTCTGGATAAGTGTGTGATACACTACAGACCCTGGACTGGGCCTGTTTCAGTGTTGTGCTTCCAGTACTGAGCAGGCTAATCTGTAAAAGTGCTAATTGCCTTACCTGCAAAGCTTCTAATTCTACATATTTCACTATATTATCAGTTGAAAAGTAAGCTAAATATGTGATTGAGCAAGCAAAATAAAACTTCAGAACTTCATGGTGTTTCCTTAAAACTTGTTAAGCAATGTTAAAAATCTACTAGTGAATCATATTAATTCAAACATAGATGGAGGTAAATTAATTTAAAGATCTAGATGGCTTAAATTATTCAAATGTGAATATAGGAGTTTAATATTTCATCTGTAGTTTGTTAGCCTATAGTTACATGTGAACATTTTTGTCAGGCTAAACAAGCCTTCCTTCCCTGAGGTGTTCATCCCTCCTTTCAGGGGGCTGTGTGATTTAATTTAGGGGGTCTTGGAGAAGAGGGCAGGACAGCTGCTGCTCCAGCTGTTGCAATCAGACTGATGGTGAACATCTCACTGTGGCCTCAGTCTCTTTGGATCACCATTTTCCAGAGTCATGAAGTGGGTGATCTAATTCCCATTCGTTGCCCTTTTTGTTTTTAAGGGATCACTACAAACACAGCAGGATGCACTTGGAATGCTTCACACATATTTTTGTTTTGTGTCCTTTTTCCTCAGGCTTCTTAAGCAAAATGAATTGTTGAATGTATTTACATGCTGTCGTGCTGCAAATTATGTATTCAGAGATTTCTTTTTGTCTGCACACAACTAGTTGGGTGTAGATGCTCATTCTATTAAGTGGCAAGATTCCAATACATTGTTTTCTGCTTTTTTGTTTTTTAAAAAAGTGTCATTCTCCCCAAGGAATTAAAAACTAAGATGAGGCAGATTGAGGGCAAGCATGTGGTTACAAACAACTTCTGAATAATTTAATTTAAGATGCTCAGTAATGACTTTGAAAAGTTTGCAAGTAAAACAAACTTTTTGAGTAAAGCAAAGTCCTTCAGATAACAATTCCCTGTGTGTGCATCTTCATTTTGTTTTGCTTCTTTACATTTTTTATTTTGTCTCTTGCAATTTCATTCAGGCAGAAAATTTTAAAAATTCAATGTATTTCAGTTCTCAAACTTAGTTTATTTTCTTAATTAAATCTCAGTCCTTGTGCAGTGATCTCTCCTGGTTTTGTGAGAGGACGGTGGCCTTTGGAAAGAAAACCTGAGAACATGAGATGAACCCTAGCACAATAATCTTTTTTTTTTTTTTGTCCCAGTCAACTCTGAAAGACTTTGGCAAGAGTGCCTTATGCCACAGTAGCTGAAAGGTCTCAGTTTAAAAGCCTTTTCTGCCTGATTTGGACTTTTCATGAGCCATTCATAACCAAAATACCTCTGTGCCTCCAGTACAGATGTTTCATCTTGGATTATCTAATCAAAACCATCAAGCACAGAGTGAGTTGCTGGCTCAGAGGAATATGCAGTGTTGATCTTGCCCATTACAGGTTGCTGATCTACCAAGTTAGACTAGGACATTGCATATCTTCTGTAGAAGAGCTGGCTTAAATAAACCTTATCTTGCAGTCACAGGGCTCTGAACACTCTGACAGCAATGACCTTGTGGCTTTTCCACAGCTCTGCCCCAAGGTCTGAGGTTGGAAGATGCTACAGAGCCTTTGACTTCCCTACCCTGGGAATAATGCAGTTCTCTGGAGCTCATTTTATACCACAGACTTCAGCACAGTGTCCCTGGGTGCTGCTGGGATGATGGTTGGATTAGAAGATCTTGAAGGTCTCTTCCTGTTGATTTCTCTCTCTGGGTTCCTAGGTCAGGGTGACCCCAAGAGAGATTGTAATGAGTCTTTGCTTCCCTAGCCTGAATGCAGCCAAAGAAGGAGCCTGGAATGTGTCCAGTTGCTTTCAAGGTTATTTATTTCTTCTCTTATCTAATATATTTTTTCTCTCTCTTGCAGTGGTCTGTCCAGAAAGGAAGCCATGGCAGTCTGGCCTTGAGTCCTGGGCAGCTCCCACATTATATACTCAAAACTATGTGTCTATGTTTACATTTTTTCACCAATTCCCATCACCTATGTTAGACAGTGAATCTCTACTTTAAACCAATAGAAAAGTGCCACCACCACACCAGGACATGGAGGACAAGGTGAACAAGAAGCTCAGGACATGTCCAAATCCCTCCATCTTGTCCCCTGAACCCCTTATCTTAAAAATCCCCAAATTCTACTTTTCCACCCTGTGTCAATTCACCTCAAACCCTTGAGACTTGTAATTCCTCATCCAGAGTTGGCAGTTTTCCATGGGCTAAAATCAAAGCCACAGCTGTTTTTGACTTCATGCCAGGGTCTCTGAGACCCCTGCCAGGGTCTCGAGACAGCCAGGGCAGCCAGAGGGATGTCCTGGATTCCAACATCTTCCAACCTTGACAGTTCTGTGATTTTGTTCCTAAACTGGCCAATCTTTGGCTAAAGTCTTCCTGCAAAGAAGGAGGTGGCTCTACTGGTTCCAGGTGTGGCTCTCACAGTACACAGGGTGAGGAGATACCCTGGTTTTTAGTTTTGACTTCCCAGTCCTAAAGCAGGGCACATTTTTTTCCTCTCAGCACATCCTGCTCCTTTCCTGGATGTGGCAGTGGAGTAAAAGCAATATATAACAATTTGTTTCATTGCTTCAAAGAACCAGGCATGATCACAGCAGAATGAAAATATGAATGCTAAAACAGAGGCAAAGGGTGAAATATATTATGTAGATGACATTATGGCAACATAATGAAGAAACTGAAAGGCGCAAAATGAGATCTTACATTTTCCTTAAGTTTAGTAAACCCATTCTTTTCAGCTTTATGGATGTGATGAACATCAATAAGATTGATTAAAAAAGGCTGTAGAATGTTAAAATTATACCATGTTGCTCCCAGCTTCAGTATTATTCATGCTTACAATGGGCCATTACCGACACACCGTTCTTTACTGAGGAAAATAATAAATTAATTGCTCTCTTCTGTCTGTTTTTACCTTGCCTAGAGCTTGTCAACAGCTTCTCTGTAAAGATTGCTGCAATTTCCATTTGCATAGTAAAGTCTGCTTCTTCAGCTTGGGAGGGACTTTGCCCCAAGCCTGGTTTGCTCTGCTCACTCGCAGTGCACAGCCTGGGACAGAGCTCCCGGAGGTGGCAGTGGCTGTGGAGGGACAAGGATCAGTTGTGATTCAGCTGAAGTTTCTAGCAGCCTTGCTGTCACCACCACAACCAAACCAAACTGGAGCCTGTGGCTGCCATAGGGCATGTGCCACTTTGATGTTTTGTAGGATATGTGATTATTTAAAGACTTAAATTCCTATTTATGAGGTGCAAAAGTCTTCCACAGAGAATGATTTCCCCTTGACTTGACTGTATACCAAGAAAAGGAAAATCTGATTTACTACAAGCACATTTGTTCATCCAGGAGACAAGGAGAAGGACTAGGGGTGGTACAAGGTTGATTTGAAGCGAGGCTGAGAAGGAATGGTCAGGCTGTGCTTGTGTTTATTTAACTGAACAGATGGTTTGTACTTCTGGGAGGGGAATGTTCACGTGGGGGAAATGTAAGGGGATAAAAAAAGAAATTTAATCTTTCACAGTTTCTCCACAGAGCTGACAAGGTTTGGGTAATTAAACTGTTTACCTATATTTTGTGTGCCTGGTGTCACAGCTGGATGCTGTCACCGTCACTTTCCTGCACTGTACAATTTACTGCATTAGCAAGTTACTGAGGCTTCATCTGCCTGCAAACACATCCTCCTTGGAATGGAGAAAGGGGTTTGCACTCAGGGTACAGCTGCTGTAGGGATCCACTGAGGGAGGAGGATAATTTTGATTAATATCTTTATCTTTAAATTATTTTTTCTGAATTGTTCTTTTTCTGTGAAGGAATATTTGTACAACTGCAGTTCTGTGGGGAAGCCAGCCAAGATTTTTTTTTTTTAAATCTGCTCATGCTACTCAGAATCTCTTACTAGTAAAGATAGTTTATAAACAAGAGGACCATATGTGGCATTTTCATCATGTAAATGCTCTGTGATTTCCTCAGGCTGATTTGGGAAATATCCTTCCTTGACAGGGGGCTGTGTGGGCTCCTTTCAGTGCTTTTTTTTTTTTCCTCATAGGAAAGCCAGCCAGACACCTGCTGGCAGGAGCAGTAGCAGAAGCAACCAGGCAGGACTTCACTATGTTCCTCTCAATTTGCTTGACTATTTCCTTAATATTTTTCACTTCATACCACCTGCTCTTTCTTCAGTTCTAAGTTTCACTTAGTCTTTTCTTGATTTTTTTATTTTGGTTTTCTTTTTTTCACATTCCTTTACCTAGTCATTACTAACTCCTCACATAGAAAAAGACCTGATGTTTGTTTGAATCAGTTCATGCATTGTATTTTTCCTTCCTTGCCAGATATTTTCAGGGCAGAACTACTTCTCTACCCAATATGTACAGCACAATGGTTTCTAAATGTATCTCTAATAAGCTTCACTAACAATATTTCTTTCTATCATTGACTTCATCCCAAATAAATGGAGTGGTCATTTCGGCTTGAAAAATCAATGGAAAAATTAACCCTAATTGCTCTGAAAACTCATACATTGATTTCAAGATGTGTTCTTTCCAAAGGAGTCCTCTGCTTTCAGAAGAAAAGCTCTTTTGAAAATATCAGTCTTAGAGATGACCCCAGATTCTCCTTTCCTTTTTCTCCAGTAGCAACAGAAGCACTATCTTAGCATGGCCTTTGAAACTTTGGCTTTTCTGATGGTGTTTTTATGGCTTTCACAGAAGTTTTACATAGAAGCAGAGATTAAATCCACCCTGCCACACTCACTTGCTTTCATCTTCTGATGCTTTGTGGGAAATAGTGCCAAATATTGCCAGTGAAATTAAACTTACAGAAGGAGGCATAAAGAAATGAAATTTCTTAGCACTGAAACCAGACTTGGGAATATCTTGGGAATTTCCACTCACCCTCATGAGTGGAAAAGCATCTAGAAAGTGAGCAAGGGTGATGCAAGATGACTAAGGCAATTAGTGGTGCTAGGCATAATAAGAAATTTCTTAAAGAGCCGTGAATATTTACTGTGTCTGCTTTTCCTGAGGCAGAAACAAATGAGTATCAGAGCCACAATGGCAGGAAAAAGACATAATTGTTTGCTCGTATTTCCTCCCTTTCAAGTGAGTGGAAAGTGGCCCACAGCATCTGTAAGTACATTTGTATACAAATCTGTAAGTTCATTTGTATACAGTTGCTGTTTGCTCATCTGCTTTTGTAGGTATGGTCTTTTTCAGAGTGCTGATGTGTTTTGTACATGCAATAAATCAAAATAAGTATTCATAAAGACTTGGGTTTCCCCAGAATTTTTCCTTCCTAGGCACAGTAACAATTTTCATCCAAGCTTCTATAGCTTATTTTTAGGACAGTAATCCTGTTGCAGCAGGTTTGGGTTTGGCCTTTTTAATAGTTTGGAGCAGGTATTTTGCCTTTGCATTGATGAGGACATGCTCAAGGGCCTGTTCAACAGCTGATCTAGGCAAAAGCTCAAAAGTTCAATTATTCTGCCTCCCTTAACAGAGATGATCAAAGCAGTGCATGGGGAACATGGGGAGAAGGGAGTGCAGCAGGCTGAGGAAGAAATAAACGTGTAGATAGAAACACCAGAAAATTTCCTTTTTTCCTTCACGCAGAGGGCAGGGCAGAAGGGGGCTGGAAATCTGCTTGTTTGTCATCTCTCTGTTGTGGGGAGCTGTGACCAGTCACACTGGCATTGTCCTGGAACCAGGGCCTGGGCTCTCTTACGCTGCATAAATCTGCAACCTTCTGTGCTGGGATAAAAAAGGGAAGGAGAATCCTGGCTTTTGGGTCTGCCTTGGAAACAGAGCTGGTGCCACAGGGGAATATAATCCTGTGAGGGTCTCAGTGAGGGCTGCTGGGCCTTGGTGCTGCTGGACAGAGCAGCAAACCAGCTCTGTCCCATGTTTGTGACCGGGGAAAAGCTGAGCCGCTGACGCTCCACGGTCGTTCCCATTCCCACCTCCTCCTGGGTTTCATGGACCAAGGACACCCCTGTGATCATCTTGCCTGACCTCCTGCCTAACACACGCCCTAAATTCCATATAGGAATTTTTGGAATCAGTCTATAAATTCCAACTTTCATAGCTTCTGCAAGACCTACTGCCAGCTGTAATACATTACAGATGAAGGATAAATCTCTTATTTGCAAGGCAGTTCTCAGAAACCTTTCAAAAACAAACTACATGTGCAATTCTTGCTAGAAAAACCAACCCAATGCCCCAAAAACTCCCAAATCCAATCAAATATTTTATTGTTGCTCCATTTATTTTGAGTCTTTTAGTTCTGGTAACACTTAAGCTTTGTTGATTCCTCTTTGTGATCGACAGTTCTGGAAACTGTTTGGCAAATATTGCATAACCTTGGCATTTCTAGTTTTCAGCAGTCTTACTTTCTCACTAGTGTGTTTTTGGTGTTCTTTGTTTTGCTGCAGATTACACTGATTCTGCACATCTGAAGTGGTTTTGTATCTGCTTTGTAGGTGGCAGCTATTTAATTCAGGAAGAGAGTGACTTCATCTGACAGCTCTGGAATTGTACAGCTCAGCCAGTTACTATTTATTTCTAATAACAGCAAACTTGGTTTTTTTTGTTTTAATTATTTTTTGTAATAAAACTGTTATATAGGCATTAAGAAGTCCTGCTTTCTGTAATGGGTTTGCAATTTAAATTACGTGTAACTTATTCTTACCTTATTTTGAAAAATACTACTTTCTTTCCTTTACTCTGAACTCTATTCTAATGCCTAAATCTCAACTTTTTCTTATTAAGTACTGGAGTGTATCAGATGTTTCATACACTGACGTCCCCAAAAAACATCCCCTATAGATCCAGTGTGCTCTCCACCATTGAAATGGGTACCATATTTAATGAAAACTTAGAAGAATTCTCTTTAATTCCTTTGTATAAATTACAAATCCATTAATATTTCACCATGAGGAAAACAGATGTGCCTATCTTTAAAGAGGGAATGCAGGCTGGAACTAGAATGAATAATAAAAAGCTTTTCTGTCTAATGAACATCTGATCTTTTAGAAAAATATTTCTGAGGCAGGAGTGTAAAGTTCAAGCTTTGGAATGGTTTGTGAACTGAATATAAAAAAAGTATGGGCTAAGTTAATCCAGGCACTTCATTGAGTTATTGTCCTACATTTAGAACAAAAACCTAAAAACATCAAAACATTCTGTAATTCTGAAGTCCATGTGAAGAAATTGGTTATAAAATGTCAAAACATGACTTTTCAGCAACTTAATAGTTTTCTATTTGCTTTTTTTTTTTTCTGCCAGAAGAGAAAGTTCATCTTCATGACAAGAAAATAAATTTTAAAAATGGCCTGTTTCCACAAAAATGATTAGCAAATCGGTATTTATTAAGAATTACTTTAAAATAATGAACAGTTCTAGTGGAGATATTTTAGAAAATAACTCAGACAAGACCACTGAACCATTCTTAACTAAGAATGTACTGTCTGGCCTCTCTGTTGGCAATTGGAAAGAGCTGCTTGTGTACCTTAATCTTGGACATTTTTGTTATTTTGATATTTTCTGCTACAATCCATGTGTAGTCCTTCCTCTACCAAGTAACTTAGGTAGTCAGCCACTTAAATACTGTAAAATACCAGATGATTTCTTTACAGTATCCATGTAACACCGCGTGGGGCATTGTTTCAGAGAGAAAGAATTTCTCTTGAAAAGTGAGCATGGCTCGAGGAGTTTTGGATGCTTTTTTTCCTGTATGGTGCTCAATTTAGCATAGGAATCAGCTCATCAAATTGCTGAGTAAGGCAGGGGCTTATGTGCTCCCCTCATTCTTTTCATCCTTCATCCTCTGGTAGAGAAGCAGAATGGAATTTCGGGGTTTCCCAGGAGCTGCAGCTGATGCCAATGCAACAAGCCTTGTTATTAGGGCTAATGCTCCTTGTGCTCTCCCTCTGCCACTCTCGCATGCACAGAGGAATCCCAACAACCTGACATGAAATGTTTACAACATCCACTCTCTGCTATGCAATTATTGATTTTTACACTGCAATCCTACTATGCATTTCAGTCGTGCCTCAGTATTTTACTGACGTGGAGGTAATGTGAGTCTGAAAATCTTGAAGGCTATAAATTTTCTATTGATTGACATTATAACGTCTGAATTTAGAAATACCTGGCATGAATAAAATGTAAAACAGGATGATTATGCGTGATTAAATAGTTTACTTTTATATTGTATATTAGTCATGCCATCATCCAATTAAAAGGATAATGGAAACAATAGTGATTTTAAATTTTTAAACCAGTGTGGGCTGCAATAAGAAGATTATGGAGCTTTATGAAGTAGTTTGCATAATGTAATGCTCAAGAATAGAATCTGAGTCAAAGCTGAACTGTGCATGGTAAGTTAGGCAACTTTTACTTTCTCCTTGACATAAATCCAGACTGTAAATTTTGCCTGTGAAATTTAATGGAAATGTCTCTGAGTTAGGAAGAGAGTCACAGAACAAGGCTGCAATTTGTGCTCTTTTTTCAAGACTTCTTTTCAGACCTGACTTTGTCATGTGAGTACTGAGGCCAGGATGACTGGCTGTGGGTTTTGTGCTCTGCTAGACCAGACTTTACTTTTTCTTCAACAGAAACGGATTTAAATAATTGTTGCTGCTTCATGCCAGTAGCTGCCATTATACTTTATCCACTGAAGCCTGCTCTATTCATTCTCTTGCTTATTACCATTAGTGAGCCTTGTTCACCTAATTAACCTAATGATCCTCTTCGTTTAATCTGATTAACTGCAAATGGGTAAGAATACAGTGGCCTCTGATCCCATTGGTAGAGATCAAAGGCATTGAATGAGGCTTGTTTGACTTCGTGGTCCAAGAGCACAAGGGCACAAGGCAGAGAAGTTTGAAGCACTATGGGAAAGGTGTTTCATTCACCCCCTCTCATTTAAAACTGGCCATGGTTAATTCAGCATCTTCAATTTCCTTCTGTTCTTCCCCAAAAAACAGAGTATTTCAGATACTTGGTTGTTATTGAAGTGGAGACATTTTTATAGTGAGGCTTGTGTGAAAGTCTCAGCCCTCGCATTAATCTTGTCAAAGGCAAAATGTTTTATATGTTGCATAAAATAGCTGCACATTTGTTGCTTTTAATAATGTTTTCACTTTCAGGACTCCTTTAAAAAATAATTTTATAATCCAACATTTTATGCATTCTTATTATTTTGTAATTCTTCATGAGTTTGTTTGAATTGTCTGACAGTTTTAATCTGATAATCCCTGATCTTCCTATTTTGTCACAGGGATCATGAGTGAAACTGAACGTTAAGAAATAGATTTATACTGGTGTGTTAATGACCTAAACTAAAAGATCGCATTGCTCAGTCACAAGAGAGAAACAAGCCTCTTCTTTTTTTAACAAGAAACTCTTTAATGCAACAAGAGATTTATAACTTAGCTGCTCTAAATTCCTCTCTCGGAGTTTCAGTGGTTTAATGCAAAGATAGTCACTCTAGGGCTACCTGGCTGTAGGAATGTCTGAATTAAAATGGTTTCCTGAAATTGCAAAGGAGACATTTGCAAAGCAGTCCTAATGATATGTAAAAGTAATTGAAATGTGAAGCTATTTTTCCTGATTTCCTATACCATTTGACAGTCCCTTTCCTCCCTCATTATTATGTGTGAATATAAGGAAGAAAAGAAGAGATTGGGGTACAGTCTGTGTGAATTTTGTCTGAAGCTGAGGCTGCACAGACAGCATGAAATACCAGAACTATGAAAAAGATAAAAGCTGCCTCAGCTTATCTGTACTAAGAGGTACTAAAATGCTATTTTGCCAGGAAGCTCTGTTGGATGCCTGGGGATGTTTTACAGAGCCCTGGCTTGCAGGGCAGAGGTTCCACCTGCCCTGAACATCCCACCAGGCTCACCAGGAGTTGGTTGCTGTAGTTTGGGGGTGGCAAAGGACAGGGACATGAGGATCAATGTCCCATGTGGTTTGTCCACAGCTTGGACTGAAACATTTCAGTAGCCACAATGCTTTCAAGCATGTATGTGAATGATTCCCTGTTATGGGGGACAAATTTAAGGTGCCTGAGTGTGACGTGCAATGGCTGTGTAAAGCAGAGAGAGGATGGATTAACTGCATTCAAAAATAAACCAAACCATTGCCTGACGAAGTGAAGAGCCATGTTAGAGGAAGAAATTTGCAAGGTATGAACAAATTTGGTGCACAAAGGATTCAAGTCATCTGTCCTGGTGTTGTTGAAGGGGGTTGTTTCTGAGCCTTTCATTTACTTTGTCTCCCTCAGCAAACCTGGGAATTCTTTATATTTAAGGACTTATCTTCTACTTTATTATTTCTGTATTTTGTAATAAAACGTGGCTTTAGAGACTGTGAACTTTGACTGTCTTTTGGTCTGTCAACTTAAAGGAAAGACTGATGGGGAGAACAGTCCACTCCAGAGTTGTATCTGAATTACTCCATCATTCATGGAAGTGAGCCTTTTGGTGCTGTAGTGGAAGAGAACCAGATACATGAACTGAAGTTCCAATACTGATTTGAAAATACTTTTGTTTAAAAAGGCTGCTTTAGGAGGAGCAACAAAAATTTAGTTTCCCAGAATGTCATTGCCTGGGAGTTTCTTTGTCCAGGTAGTGGGTGCATTTTTGACTGATGATTATCCTGGAAAGTTTATTACTGCAGTGATTTGCACTCCTCTGTGTCTTAGCCAGGCACAGGCTATAGTTTTGTGCTTTCCTGTGCTTAATCTGTATTCACTTGGCAGCACTTTGCGAGTGAAGAATCAGTTCTGAGTTGACCTGATTCTTCATGCACTTGCAAAAAATTATAAATTACCCAGGGTACCACCAGTTTCTTCAAATTTCACTGTCATGCCAACTTCTGGTGACTTCAAAGCAAGTAGGAGCTGGCCACTGGTACTCACCCCTTGCACTGAAAGCTGTGTGTGGCAGTCTCCACTCCATTCTCTGCTGTCCCACAGCTGATGGAGCAGTGGCCACCTGCACCTGGCCACTGGCTAGCTGCTCTTCATGCCAGAAACCCCACAGCAGGGCAGCGGGTGGTGTGTAAGCTGTGGGAGCCTTGAGCAGGGTGGGATCTGAGAAACAATCCTGCTGGAGGCACAGCAAATGACTTCCCACAGTGAAACATTTGGGTAATCCATTGCCATCTGGCTTTATTTTGTGAACCCACTCAATTGGCCAACACATTCAAAATATCACTGCAACTTCTTTCTCTCAGAGAGAGTCTTGAAAAAACGAAAAAATAAGCTGATAAAAAATAAGCTGATAAAATTACCTACACTTTTTTTTCCCGCTCCTGTTTAAATTGTAAAGGACTTCTTTATATTCATGTTATCATTAGGTTTCATAAAATAGCCTTTTCTTGGACTGAAAAATGTCCTTCTGTGGGAAATGCAGACACAGGGTACCTTTTACAAATGATGTGATTTTATTAGGTGCTCAAATAAACTGTGATAATGAGCTGGCTCAGCCAAGCAGACTGAGAGGCAATGACTCAGGGCTGTCAGACCCGTATTTATCAGGGTATGGGTGGTCTAACACTTAGAGAGAGATCCTGGTGCTTCAACTCAGCTCTCTGGTTTCTCCTTTGCCTTCCAGATGCAATAGATGCTCCTGTCTACATCTGCATGATTGGAATGCCTATGCCCCAAATTTGCATGGGTTTTGTGGGGCAAATCCAGAAGGATGGCAACAGGAAGTCAAATTACTTGTAAGTACAGCTGTCTGGTATTAATTTTTGGCTCATCTGACAATCTTTTGTCATTGAAGGTATTTCTGAGGAATTAACAAGGGCAAGGATTATATAGAAATACACTTTTGGATAATATATCATCCTTAAAGTTTATTGAAAGATGCATAACTTAAACTCCAGTCTGTATTTCAGACCCACATGTGACTGTCTTAGAATGCAGGACATATTCACTTAGATAAAACCAGCTAGACTATAATAAACAAAATCAAAACCAACAATAAACCTATACCACACACCCCTCTGAGCCAAGACTCCAAATCTCAGCCCTGGTGGAGTCTAATAGTCTAGTACTATTCAAATATGCAATGAAATGTTATTTTGTGCATCTCACTCTTAGATAGCTGGGGAAATTAATGCCCTATCTCGAAGCCTCTATGTTAATGACCCCCAGCTAAACAGGGATGAAAGGATTTCTATGTCACTTTGTTCCCCACAGCTGAAATTCTTTGTGGAGCTACAGCTTTTTAAGCAGGGTTCTTTAAAATTTAAATTCATAAATATATCGAACATGGGCATTCTTTTTCATACCTCCCTCTTTGCACTGAGATGTGATCATATTAGAGTGGATGTTTGCTGGGGAGAGGCTCCTTTCCAGAGTGATGTTTATGGAGTCTTAATTGGTCTGATGAGTGTGCTCTGCAAATTAGGCTACTCCCCATGGATAAAAAGATTACAAGGGCATGCACTGATAGAACAAGGGAGAATGTCTTCAAACTCACAGAGGGTAGATTTATTATTAGCTCTTAGGAGGAAATTTTTCCTGTGAGGATGGTGAGGCAGTGGCACAAGCTGACCACTGAAATTCTGGATTCCCCAATTCCCCAGTCCTGTGAATGTTCCAGGCCAGGCTGGCTGGGTCTCTGAGCAACCTGCTGCACTGGAAGGTGTTTCTGCCCATGGCAGGGGGTTGGAACTGGATGAGCTTTAAGGTCCCTTCCAACCCAAACCTGTCCATGAAAATTATAAAGCAGGCTTAAACAAAGGATAATGATTTTTCCAGCTGCTTATGGTTCAGTAAATATTCTCCTCATTCCCCTGCTTTGTAGCCATCATTGATCCACAGGCAAACTCTGCCTGTCTCTAACCAATATTTCTGAGAAGGCATTGACTGTACTGAGCATATCCTGAGCTCCTTTGCTTTTCCAAACACAGCCCTTGTGTCGCTCTGGCTTCAGAATTGCTGTTCCATTTTCTCTCTGGTTGCTTCCATCCTTTCAATTTTGTGGCATTAAACAATCTCAGGCCAGGTCTAAGAATGGTTGATTTGCTGGGTTTTCAATGAATTATAATCAAAATTAGTCATCTAAAGGCACCAATGCTCCATTTGATTAGAGAGGTGAACATCCTAGGGATCTCTGACAATATCTTGATGTAGATATTTCAGTATCTCCAGCTGTGAACTCTTAGAGATAAATGTGCTTTAGACCTTATCCTGTGCACTGTATCCATTGATCAGTGTGATCACTGACACAGGAAAACCTATTTGAAAGCAAGCTGGAATATTGGCTGGAGGAAACTGAATGTAAGCATGAGAAGAACCTGGGGCCAAAGAGAACATTCAGATTGTCTACTCTGCTCTCCTGTAAACTGAGTAATTCATGTTTATTTTAACCACATCTTACTTTCCCAGGAAAAATGACATCTCTGTGTCCTTTGACATCCTCTGTAAATTTTTACCTCTTCAGCTGCAGTTAGGTGCAAGTTTCTGGGCCATTTTGCTCTGCTGCAGTGCTGTTGTAGCCTGCATGTAACCCTGGGATGCACTGGCACCCCTCATTCTAACAGAGCAATGTCCCACCTACAGGAAATATCTGGTGATGGGGATTTCAGGGCATTTCTAGTCCACTTGGACCAAATGAGCTCATATTAATGAGAAATACTGCTACAAATTTCAGAAGTGAGAACTTCTATTTACTTTACATTCCTTAACCACAGTGTGAAGATGAATTTAAGTCTGAACCAGATCATGATTGTTCTTAACACCTTTTTAATTGCAATAGTTCCTATTGGAAGGGACAGTGGTCATTTTAAATGTAAAGTGCTCTGCTTATTGCACAGGAACACAGCTCAATTGCACTTGAGTATTGTGGGATGCTTTCTAAAGCACTGTAGGAACAATTAATTCATTTCTGACTATCAAAGTCATGCTTTTGAACACCTTTCTTTGATCAATCTACAATATATTTGCTTTCTTTGTGTGGGAGTATACTAGTGTGAGGATGGCACTTGTTTTATTAATGGAGCTGTTGATCACCTTCTTGTTAGGATTCAAGCCAAATGAAAAAATATTAAAACTGTGCTTAATAAGGGTATTTTTAATATATTTAATTGATAGTTTTCTTTAGTTGCTTATTTAAACTTAATCTGCTTGCATGAGAACTGTGTGATACACTGCAGACTTCTCAGTTCTGGAAAATACTCTATATTGATTTACTAACTGAAGTTAGAGACTCAAACAGGTACTTTAATAAGGCCAGTTGTACTTGCATGTTAACAAAATGAACATAATTGGCAAACCAATCAACAGTAATCACTGGCAATACCTCTGCCATTCATATGGGTGGCATTAAGAGATCTATTTGGAACAGAGCTCATGTTGTCAAGAACTTATTAATTCAGAAGTCACTGTAGAATTAAAGCAAAATGCCACTGGAGTAAATTTTAGCATATCTGTATTCAAGCTACAATACAGCATTTTGACAGAGGACACTTAAGTGACTGACTTGAATGCTCCTTGGTTTAAGGTGTTTTGTAGAATAATGAGTGGAATGAGAGATGGGACAGCGGGAGTTGGGTCTGAATCTGGAGTTGATTGTCTGATTATTGCAATATTGTGCTGTAGGGTTGTAAATGAGGGCTGGGCAAAAGAGCCTCTGACACTGTCCTAGGCACACACTTGAGAAGGAGATTAATTTGTTCCTGCAGCTCTGTCTGCCCTCATGCCACCTTCACCCCGGGCTGCTCATTATCTCTCTGCCAATTAGCTGTGAGGGCTTAATGAACATTGTCAAGCTCCACCCACCTGTTTAGATATTTCTTTTTTTCTTTATTTGCTGAAAACCAAATAATGCAGTTCTTTAACTCTGTCCTCTCGACAGCTCTAAAATGATATACATTCACACATCCATATATATATATCTGTTGTTTCAGGCTGCTGGCAGACTCGAGTTGTAATCAGTTTAGATTTTGACAAGAATATGCAGATGCTAGATATTCCATGAAATTTTTACTGAATTACAGTTTCTGGGAAACCAGCTACTTAGACCATTTCTTAGGCTGCTGATTTCTAGTTCTCATAATGCTTGATCTCTTTACTCCTGAAGAGCAGAAGAGCCTGACAGCAGTATCTCTGGGACACCTGTAACACAACCTGTATTTTGTTCTGAATGTGCTCCTGCACTGTTTCCTGCCTCAGCTCTTGGGAGTTTGTGCTGTTGATTAAAATGACAACTATTTATTTATTTAAAATTTAATCACATCTGCATTCAGGGATCTGTGAAAAGGTGGTTTTGACATTTTTTCACACATCAATGTTTAATTAAAAGTCACTTGAAAACCAATAAATAATTGGGAGCGACATTTTACAGAATTTTTTACCTGAGATCTGTAATTCTTGATGAGCAAGACTTGAAGGCAGGCATTATAAAGTTGCTGTGTGGGATGTGGATGAAATACTATCTCACTTCATGGGTCTTAGAGACTTGTAAGGATAAATCATGGCAGAAACTCACAGAATGATCAATATTATAAACAAGAACTCTGGACTGTAAAAGAGAAGCTTAAAAATTGATGGGAAATGCTCAACTTTGAGCAGTAAAAAAGAAGCTAAAAAGAGATGGGTATTGCTTAAATATTTTGAATAGATTTCACTTTCAAAGCAAACCTTTACACACCCCAGTGCTCTGCACAAATGAATATGAAAAGCTACCAGAAAAATGATGGTGAAATCCAGAGCAGCTGTGAGCTGACAGTGTTGTTGCAGCCTAAGAGAAGTGTGCCCTTTTCTGGCAGCAGTAGTGGACATCTCTGTGCAGTTTTGGGGTGATTGTAATCCTAGAGTAGGTTCTATGTGACGTGTGACATAATTAAGGTGTTATTTGATGAAAAGGAAGGTTGTCCATGGATGTCATAATCTATCAAACTATAATTGGAAGAGAAATAAAACCTTAAATAACTGTATGAGGCATCTTCAATTATTTCTAATAGATTTTTTTTTTCAGGCTAATGAATTTGAGACAATGAAGTGGGCTTGATTTTTAAAATCTTTTAATACAGATAGACTTCCTGTGAAGCTGCAAGGAGATGCAAGAGCAGCACAGATCCTCACAGCTGACCATCCTTCAGCATAGGCTAAAGGAGGTTTTGCTTTTATAAAATGAGAGGCTGCCATGTGGCAGTGGCATTGTTTTCAAAGTAATGTGTCTGGATAAAGCATGAATTGTGACACCTCTGAAGCAAGAAAAGGCAGTTTTGCTAATGACAGTTCATTAAGATTGGCAAGATGCCTGTAGCATGTTTTCATTTTTGCTGTAGTCTTGCCTTTTGCCCAAAGGATTGACTGTGAGGCAAATTTGGCTGTTGCTAATAAGCACTTAATAAAATAATAATGGCAGAATTACCTCAGCATTGACACGTATCACAGCCCACGGCATGTTCTGTGAGTTTCTGATAATGGCCTTTCAGACTATGAATTCATAAATTGTGATGTGGAGTAAGGGACTCTTATTTGTCTCTGGTTTAGACTGCAGGATCAAAACAGGAGTCTGTTATTGCACCTGGGAACAGGTCCCTACATGATTTTATAATGACTGCAAAAATGTTGACTTGAGTGGAGCAAAATCAGGCAATTCCATCAATGTCAAGACCAAGTGAAGATGGATAGCTATGAATCCTGGCTATGTCCATGGGTCAGAAAAATCCTGACTATGTCCATGAAACCGAGGTGGAGAGATGCTCAGCAGACTGCTAAAATAAAAATCTGGTAAATCAGAAACTTGATCCTAGTTCTTTTTGACAGTTAAAAGGATAAAAATAGACTACTTTTCTCTCCTCAGGGAGAAAATGTTCAATTGCAGAGCAGGTGTCCAATAGCTAACTCATGGCCAGGGCAAAGCAAAGGCTTTGCTGTTTCTGATAGATTTACTCTGACTTGGGGCTGCATTCTGGTATAGATATGCCTGAGCTCTGCTTGCCACAATATGTGTTCTTCTAGTGGTCTCAATTTTCTTGCCTCCAGAAATTTAGGAATGCATTGTCTCAGTCCCTGAAGTAAGAGAAAACAGACAACAAACTTTATGGCAAAGCTAGTAGATCTTGTTTTAGGTGAGGGATCCCTCGTGTGGGATATCAGATACAACTCTGATCTTTCCTAAATTCACAGAGACTCTCATAAAGAATCTGCTGCCCTCTTCAGCTGAGTGTGTCAAGGGATAAGTAATCTGTCATCAGAACCTTTCAGAATTTGACCTGCATTTATTAAAATCTGTGATAAAATGTTTAACAAAGGAACAGTAAAATGCACAATTCAGCAATGTCCTGGGTTGACTGTATGATGCTTTTATTCCCAATCTGTTCTGTTTATGGTGAATAATAAGTTTTGCATCTTTAAGGCTTGTTCCAGGAGTGAAGGGGGGAGAAGAAGCGTGGAGTTTGTTTTCAAAACTGCACTCCCTCCTCCACATTCCTGCTGCTGGACTGTGTTGTCTGAATGAACAGGCAGTGGGACAGAGCTCTCCTTTGCTTTTTAGTTAGTTTTAGCTAGCTGAGGCAAAGAAGTTCCCTGTACTGTGTTTTTTTTCTTTTCCTTTGGGCCTGTTTAAACCTGCTCTGGACTGAACACCCAGAGGAGCACTGGCAGTGCTTTACAGTGTGATAGCCTTGGGGGTTTTCTGTTTTTTTTGTGGCTCCATTACTCATACCTTGAAAAGAGTTACAGGTTTCTGATTTAACCTGCCATGCAATAAATATGACAATTAAAAGTGCTTTTCTGCTGATTAATGGCCGTGGATCCCTGCATGACTCTGCATTTTATTCTGTTCCCTCTGGAAGTCCATGTTTTGATATGATAGTAAAATCTAGGGAATATCTCAACACAGCTGGGTGAGGGAACATATTTATCTGGTTCTGTTGTCTATTGTCACGCAGAAAGTATTTTCCTTAGGTGGCTGCAAAATGACTTTCTAAAAATTCTTGGGGAAGTTACAATTAAGCCCATATTTACTGGAACATTCACATTCCACTGCCAATGATTCTGCAGAATATTTTATTTCAAGGTTTTGGGAGTACTTCATCTACATTTATTGGTTCCAGCAATGAATAAAAATAATTTTAGTAGTTTTATGTAAAAAGTATATGTATACTAAATCACTTCCTTGATGAATATCTGTTTCAAATGCACCTGAGCAGGCTTCTCCAATGCTCCTTTATTCACAAGGGTTCAAAACTGGCAACCCACAATTTCATTCTAAAGCAATCCAGTTTAGTTGCCATGGAGACAGTCAGGATGTTAGTGATCTGGATTATTTAAAAAGTTGAACCACTTCCTTGTGTGCTTCCTGCTTCCTCTTCCCTAATCCTGAGATCCCATCAGGCTTTGAACATGCAGCCCGCTCTTGGCAGTGAATTGGCTTTTTTAATCCTCCTTCCTGTTGGAGGAATTTTGAGGTGTGGGCACACCCCAGTGCTTAGGTCTGAGCCTTATGTGCCCTTGTCCCCAGGAGTTCATGTCTAGGGTGCTCTGGATATTAATCCACACACCAGTGCTGGTCAAGGCTTTTGCATTTGGGGTCAATTCATGATTCTGCATTCTCCTTCCAGTGCAAAGAACAGGGTTTATACCTCTACACTCTTGCAGTGGTGAAGCTTAACTTCTCTTTGCATAAACCCCAGATTTTTTTGGGACTATATCAGGTTTTATACTCAAAAAGTGTATTTTTTCCCCTCCTGGCTGACTGCAGAATGTGGGGTGGGCTTTGCTTAATGTGGTCAGGTTAAATGTTTAATGACATCTATAGCAACGTTGTCATTAGCTCTTGTTTGGTACCCTTAGGCAAAAGCTAATTTGAAGCTTGAATTATCAAGACTGCTTCTGGTTGACAGAAAAATATTATATTATTTTTAAAAAATTAATTACTAGTCCCAAAGTATGACAGATGTTTGTCATTCCTAACAGTGCATGAGGTGTTGACAAGTTTAAAGAGTAAAAAAAGGCTAAAACTGAGAAGGGGGAAAAAACCAAAACAAACAACCCCCCAAACTTTGTTTGTAGTTCCTGTCCTTGAAAGGTACAGTGTAATCTTTCCTTATTTATTCATTCCACTCCACTTTGCCCTCTCTGCCATTATGCAGGCTCCAACAAGGAAGGTGACCCTTAAGCATTCAAAACAAGTCTGGAGTAATATACTAATAAAAATTCATGTGGTGTTTAAAAAAAAATGAAAAAGAAACGCTCAAATCTTTGTTCAAGGACCATTAAAATGTACAGACCATTCTGCAATACTTTCATTAGCAAGCTCCTTGCTTGGGAAAGTCCTGCCTATTGTGTGATGAATCCCCATACTGACTGTCTTGTCCTCTCTAAAGATAAAAGATAAATATAATAACAATAGCAACAACAATAACAATATGGTGGAAGAATGATAGCAGACAAGTTTCATATGCAGTCTAGTATGAGATGCATTAGGTTCTGGCAAACTCTGTTTGAACTCACATTATTTGGCCATTCAATATCATTGAAGGGGTCTGTAACTCACACTACAAATAAATCAAAATGTTAGCAAAGGTCCACATTAGTTTGCAATATAATACCCGAGCCCTAAAGAGAACTCTTCTAATGCTGCCATGGAGAAGTAAAGAGCAACAAAAACCAGAGGTAAATGCAAACTTTTGGGCTGGAATAATTTATCATGCCTGAAAACCCTGGTGCAATGAATGATCCATTCAAAAGGGACTTTTACAATCCAGCAGATCTTTGCTCAGCTTTAGGGACTAAGGGAATAATGTTGCTTAGGAACAACCTGCATATTTAAACACTGTTTTAAACAAAAATGCCATAATCCAGTTAATGAATTCCAAACTCTGAAACTCTAATTTCTACACTACTGTCTTGTCTAAAGGCTGTCTTTGTTGGAAATATATGAAAACATACAAGAGCAAGATATCAATCATTCAGACTATCTTTATTTTACTGTCTCCCAGTCAAGATTTTCCAACTGGTGGCATCCCTGCGTATTTTAAGTACCACAACTTCTCTCAAGGCTGTGTAAGTAATTGGGTAACTGAGCTGTCACCATTTGGTTCTGTCTCTACAACTCCAGAGTCTCTTGAGCTGTAGGCAATAATAATTCCTGCCTTGAATCCAGCAGCCTTGGGGCTTGTTCTTCCCTTTATGCAAAATCAACAGTGAGGAGCTGCTCAGTGAATGCTGTGACTGCAGCATTGGAAGGCTGAGGAATTGCTGCTTGGCTGGCTGGGTGATGGACTGGGGGGATGCACAAAACCACGGGTGTGCCCCTGGTGCAGCACCGTGGGACAACAGAGCTGAGATTTTCCGAGTTGTGTAAAAAAAAATCACAAAGAAACCTGTTCAGCAGCAAAACTGCAGGTATTTTAGTAAGGTTTGGGATCATTATCCCAGTGAAATCTGGAAGGGTGTGCTCCTACCTCCCAGCCCTGTGGATCTCTGTGGGTGCTGCTGCTCAAACTGCTCAAACAAGAGCAAGATGGAATGCTGCAGATGAGACGAGTACTTGTCCCATAATATCATCCTCCTCAAAGAGGCTGTCCCTGATGAATTCCAGCTGTCACTGAATTAAGTGTCTTTTTAGGGATATTATGTCTGTGGCAGGTCTTTCCTAAATATCCTGTTCTGTTCCATGTTAGAACTGAGAAGGATCACTGCATCCATGAGAAGAGGGTTTGGTTTTCAGTTGGATTTGCCTGAATGCACAGATACTTTGCCAACTCATTTCTTTTCTGTGTTCTAGTGAAGATCTTCTAAACATGCAATAAGCTCATTAAAAAAAAAAAAAGGAAGAAGGGAAATCTAGAAGATAAAGGGGTTAGAATCAGCTCAAAGAAAAACAGTCACTCGTGATAAATGTAAGGTAGCTGGTAATTGATCAAAATATTGAAGAATTTTACTTCCATTAGCCTTATGGTCTTCTATTACATGCTCTCCACTCTTAAGTTAAACTAGATCCATGTGAACCTTTTGTAAATAAAATCAATCAAAGCTCCTTTAAAGATTACGAAGATGATGAAGATATTTTTTCCAAGTATTGCTCTGCAGCCCTACCCATACATTTTGCTGGGAATTAAAATCTCTGGTTTTGGCAGTGGTGATGGAGGGAAAACCAGAGTTTCTGGCTTTATCTGATGTAAAGGAAGTGCACAGGAGAATTTGATAAACTCTGTCTCATAAGGGGAACACAGGAGCACTTTGTAGGAGATGAATTTTGAGAGCTGTCCAGGCTTCAGTAATTCCACAAATATGGGATCAGTATCAAAGTAAGATTCACCTAAAATACAGGCAGATGTTCAGGTTTTGGATAGCAATTTTTTTTTTTTTTGTGTGTAGTTTTCTGCTTTTGTCTTATGAAAGGGATGAGTTTTCCTTTCCATTTTCTATGGCCGTTGTGGCTGCATTTATTCCTGCTGACAGTGAGTAGAGGTTCCAAACATCCTACTTAGTGCTTATTGCTATTATCCATCAATACAGTGGCACACAATTCCAACGATTTTAATATAATTGAAGCAAATTAATTTTAATCACTAAAATCTGAACATTAGCATTAGTTGAAATGGAAATAAAATTGCTCCCATCTCGTGTTTAAATTACTGTTTCTTCTCATAAATTTTAAAACAGCTGACTCTGGATTCCTACCTGCATTTTGGAGGAAAATTTATTGATGCTATTTTTTAACAAGGACTCATGCAGAATTCTATGGGAGCTGTAGTTATGCAATAGATAAAGGCAACGAAAAAGGCTGAGGACTGCACCTCTGCTGCAGGAGTCTACAGCAGAGAACATTACACCATAATTTCCTAATACATAACTGGGCATCCCCAAGGGTTGCAGCACATTATTAACCATATTTTCAAACTGTCCTAATGGAATTAATTGGAAAGAAAAAAAATAAAATATTTGAACCATCAAAATAAGTGCAATAAGTAAGAAATTTTATTTCAGGTTTTATGGAATTACTTGTTTTATGATTCTTGCATTAAAAAAATCTCAAAATATTTAATGCTGGAATTATTTTGACCTTTGTTACAGCTTTTCCTGGTGGACTTGTTCTGCTGTTTTGGCTTGAAATTACTTTTTCCTTAGTGAAGTAGGGCAGTACTTCTAATCTTTTATAATCAAAAATAATAATCAAACTGCTAAAAATGCTCTCCTACTGATTTAATCCTTACTGAGTCTCATGGCAGCCTAATGTCAATGTAGCCAGCATGAGACCTGTGACTTGTACAAAACTAAAGGAGTTCTCAGTTCATCTCCTAATCCCACACACACAAAAAAAACCACTGGAATTTTATAACTGGTTTTAGATTTGATTTTCCCATTCCTGTGTCAATAAAAGAATGCTCTGAGGATTTCAAAACTCTGGGGAGCTCTAGTTCATGTTTACACGTTTGTAAACTGAGGGCAGTAAAAGTTGTGGCTTAATTGATCTGACTTTTTCTGCTTGGGCAAACGGGCTTGACAGAGCCAGTAACTCTGACAGAGCTGCACTGTTGGAGTGTAGCTTGATGGTATTCAACAAGATAAATGTTTCTGCACAGGTCTGCTTCTCCTGTGCTCTTTGGTATTTCACTTCTGTGCCACGCTCGTGGCTCTGACCTGCAAGGAAAGTCTCTATCTGCAGCAAAAAGCTTTCTGTCTGGCTGCTTTTATTGATTTGGAAAGTTACAGTGGGTGAGCATATTAGTCGAGCTGCACTTCTAGAAAACTGCATCTGGTTTTTATTTACTCTGTTTTCATCCTCTCATGAGCTGGTTGATTAAGCAGGTGATACTGCAAACTTTTACCTGCAGTAGGGAGTTGAGCAGTGCTCTGAGGACTGTGTTGGGATTAGAACATCTTGCTCTGGCAGCAGACATTTCCACAGGCAGGACTTGATGTCCAAGGCTGAGGGACCCTGCTGCATTTTACACTGGGTATTGCAGTTTGCAGAGATGCTTTCCTGTTCCTGTCATTCAGTAACTTTCCTGTAAGTAACCCAATTGCTACTTACAAAACTGTGTGCAGGAAGCAAGAAATGCAAATCACTGTGTTTGATGCAGACTGGCTCTTAATTCGAATTAACGCTTGAGAATAATGGTGTGTTTTATCTCTGCTCAACTTAACTGAGCTTTATTAAATTTTAATTTTTCACTTCCCTCTTTTCCTCAAGTGCAACGGGTGCACAAACCTTGCTGAATGGTGGTAGTATCATGTTGGAGCAGGTGATTTTGGAGGGAGGATTAGAGACCTTGCTTATGAGAATTGCTACTGCTGCATTAAATTTTAATGGCTGATGTGCAAGGGTGCACGAAGGGAGTAGACTGACTTCTCACTTTGGGATAGTGGGTGCCATTAACTTTCTTCATGTTTATGAAAATTAAAGTTTATTTATGAGGCACTTTTTTTCTCTTTGCCTTGCCTTTGTGCTCAGGTTGAGGACTAGAAAGTGAGATTATGTAAATTGTTTAATTTAATTAGTAGTCTCATGGTAAATGTTCTGGAGAGCATTAGTGACTGACCTGTGCCCTGACATTATTGAACTATAAAGCAAATACCCACGAGAAGAAACTATAGTGAATTAGCAAATTTTCTAGCAAAAGCTGAAAATTAAACTCTCATATAATTGTGTCTGTGCTAATCTCTTGTACTAATTCTGAGACTCTATAACTTGAGGAGGTGAAAAGCAATTTCCAACTCTTTGTTGAACTGACAGGATGATAATTAACCCTTTTTCCCATCTCATGCCAAATCCTTTCCCCCAAACCTTTGTGTGTCACAGCTGTAATTCCCTGAGGGGATGGAGGGAGGTTTGCAGTGTGTATTACTGACTCTTAGAATCTCTTGGAATCACTATATTTATCATCTATGGAAAAACTTTGTGGGTGGTGATGAGAATTTAAGCCATTTCAGTGTAATGCCAACCCATTACCAATCATTCCTTCCTCTTTTTTAAACATAAATTCTGTAAGTGGAGCCTAAGAGAAATCAATAGCATGATGGAGGATTTAATGTGGATCAAAGTGAAATTAGTTTAGGTAATTTACCTTTAGAGATCAGTTGCTAATAATTAATGTCTTTAATTTTATGAGAAGCTATTAGCAGCTTGTAGAGGAAATGTAAACTTCTTTAGATAAAGAATGCTACATGTGTGAATATATGTGCTCGCTTCATGTGTGAATATATGACTCTGGAAATGTTTCTAATGCTGTCATCTATCTAGGAAAACCAAGCCATCTGCCACATTGATGAGAGAAAGCTGTGATAATTCAGTTTCCTAAAGAGATTAGACTAGTGAATTTTCACCCATACTGAAAGCTGGATGTTAGAGCAGAAAGTGTGTCCCTGCTCACCAGCATCTCATGAGTTGCATTTCTTAAACCCAGACTTGTTTCATTTTTGTGATGGTAGCTGTTGTTTGCTATTTGGGTTTTGGTGGTTTGTTGGTTTTGTTGTGTGTCTTTGAGATTTTCCAGTACCTCAGAGCTGTTTTTTCATCCCTTCCAAGGCTCCTGCCATGCTGGAGGCATCAGTGTTGATGGATGGACTAAGGAAGAGTTTTGTATGTCTTAATGATGCCTTGATGAGAGCAAAAACATTGTAACATTGCTGCATAATCTCTTAAAAACATTTTAATAATTCTAATAGCTTTTTTTCCCTTTGAAATCAGAACATCTGACACTCTGTATATCTTAGATTCCATTATGAGTGTGTTGTGATATAGTTTAGATGCTTTCCAGCTTGCTACAAAGTGATCTTATCTTCTTTCCTCAAAAGTCTGGTTTCTAAAGACATCCTCTTTTATTTATTTACATCAGCCTTTCTATTGCATCATGAAAAAGCAAAATGTGTATTACAGCTTGAAAGCAGCACCCAATCCACTGATCAGTGCAGGAGTGAAACAGGGCTTTTGAACAGCTTTGCCAAGAAGGTGCAATGAGGCAGCTTGGAATTATCATCAGGTCCCAGCTTCATCTTTCTCTGGATTCTTCAAAGCAGCAGGAGTGTTGTTAAAAGAATATATCTGCTTTTAAAGTAAGAGATTGTTAATTAGGTGACATTTGCTGCCAAATATTGACAATATTCCAAGTGCAAAGCCAGGGCTTGTAGAACAGCTTGGTGTGATGTTTCTGGCTCCTGTAGGCCTTTCAACAAGCTGGACAGAACTCAGCAGAGCCTGCTGGGCTTGGAGCTTGGCTCTGGTTGGGTTGTTAAAGGTAAATCCTTAAACCTATTGAGTCCAGCGTGTTTCTGCTGAGACTGCTGATGCTGGAGGGTGAGGGACACCGACTGGCACCGTGACCAAAACGAGCTGATTTCACAGCAGTACTTCTCTGGGTTGTAAATGGAAATACTGACATTTACCTCCTGTGCTATTATAGCACAACTGTTGGGTTTGGGTTTTTTTTGGATTGGCAAATATTGAGGTCAGCAACTGCAATACAACATGGGGCTGTGCTTTCTGAAGCTGACAGTCCAGATCTGGCCTAACAGCTGAACTTGCAAGCTCCAAAAATCAAATCATCCATGTGTGGGAATCGCCCTGCACCAGACTGGGAGATTAGCTTGGCTGTTTCAGCTAGATTAGAGAGCCAGAGTTAACACAGCTCTCCAGCAGCAAACAGCTGAAGTCATGATCACAATTCACAATCAGGATGTTTAGTGTTTCAGGGTAAAGCAGGACAGGAGAGGGGGAATGTGTCTGAGGGCAGGAGCTGGCAGTTGTCTAGGCAAATCTCAATTTCACATGGTTTATCCAATTAATCCCTGTGACACCTTGGACCTTCTGCCCTAACTAGCAGGTGGGCTTAATGTACTGAAGAGCCTGGGAGCAAAGTGGGGAGAGCTCCTGGTACTAACAGTGTGAAACAGCTCCCAGCAGAGCAGGGAGCTGGAGAGAAAATTATCTCCTCAACATGATGCAGTTGTAGAGCCTCAAACAGTACTTCTGGAGCACACTGCACAGTCACTGAAATAAACCCATTAAGCAAGCCAGGCAGAAAAGTATAAATTAGCTGAGCAGGCACATGTATCTGAAAAAATCTGAAAAATCAGTTTAAGTCCTGGAAGGATCTTGCCAGCAGGACCACACTCTTAGACTTTCAATCCAACAGAGATGTTCAACACAAATGTATTTTTGAGTACCAGCATTAAATAAGAGTCCTCTGAAGCAGTGACCTGGAGTCTGCTAAATTATCCTCTCTCTCAACAGGGCACAGCAGAAGTGTTCATAACTGGGCAGCGTAAATGGACACGAGTTGATTACTGTCTCAGTCCCTTTGGAAATGAAATTCTGCAAGTCTCCACAGAGAAGGGCAAGATGAAATTACATTTTTGCTAATGCTTTATATTAGCTCCTATCTGCACCATTGCTTGAAAGCATTTGTGCCTTTGGAGGAGGATATAATCCAAGGTGTAAGGGAGATGGATGCTGGAATTACAAGACCTCCCTTTGCCTATGCATGGTACAGTGACAAATATTTCCTCCCTCATTTCCTGGCAAATGCTGAACTATAGAAATCACTGCAATTGTTTGTTAATCATTGAAAATCAGAGTTGCCCCAGGCAAGAGTCTATTGGAACTCAGAGCTCGCTTGATCAGATTGAAATCCTGATGTTTGTGTTTTCAAAGTTCCAGTAAGCTGCTCTTTCAATTGGGAGTTGCACACACACATAACACAAGCTAATGATTGTAGGGGATGGATTGGAAGGCAAAGATTTCCAGGATGAGCAAGGGGGAAGCTCTCCACACCCATCAGAGTGCTCTGTGTGCACTGGGCTCCCACCAGCCCTGGTGAGGGTACAAGCAGGGCACATTCTGTCCTCATCCAAACACATGCCTTGACCTTTCTTGTTTATTTTGCACCTTTCAGGGTGAATTCCAGCTCAGCTTACCATGTTTATTAATACTCAGGGAGAAAAGCTGACACTCCAGAGAGGGTCAAGGTACAAAAAATGTCCCATTATGAAAGAAAATAGAGTAATGGAAGAAAATATATATTCAGATGGCAGTTTCCATTAATACATATCATATGAGAACTTCTGGCTGCAAAATTCAGGGTTTCCTTTGCAAGCCCTTGTTTACAAGAACTATTTTTGCTCATCTTCCTTACTCCTTGCAAAGGATCCCAATCTTTCAGTGTATGACACCTCTGTACATGGCAGCTGTGTGACAGGTGGCTGAGGGACGCTGTAATTAATGGTCATCAAAGCCAGGCAATCAGCAGAGATTACACCTTTTGGTTCTGTGGACAGGAAGTCGTCACCCACACTGAATGGCAAAAGGAGAAAAGCAAATAAAAAAAAAAGTTCCACAAGTTTCTAACAGTGAGATTTTGGGATTCCAGAGCTAAAAGAAAAACTGGGTAAAGACAGAAAGTGAAAATACAATGAACTTCTTCAATCCACTGGGAATTTCATCATATAAGACAAGTACTAACTTCTATTTTTCTGTTTTGAATATTTTGATTTCCCACGTGCATTTCACATCCATTCCATATTAATTTCTAATTTTTACTGACCCAGATCCTTCTGAAAGTAGCTTGAAAACATATCATAAACCCCCTGCAATTTCTGCTTGTAGTGCTCTGTTGGACTCAGTGATTGTTCTCCATTAATTAAAGAGAACAGCTCTTTTTTATTTTAACTAATTCAGCCTTTATTTTGGATCTCAAGATGGGTTAAATTTGGAGGTTTGTTAGCAAAGGAAGTGCAATTATGACAATGGGGAGCAGAGATGTGATGATGATGCAGTAGCCACACTGTAGGGAAGGCAGAGATTCCTGGAAAGCTTTTCCCATAAGTTACTGAACTGTTTTAAATGACAAACTACTGAAATGTGATGATCCTGCATGTATGAAAGTCTGGTCTACCTTTTTCTCTTTCAGCTGTTGTGGATGATGTGTGTGAGTAATGGATGGTGAAAAGCTTCTGAAAGCTGACTTATTTTATAAACTGTTATTTCAAGGGAATAGAAATAGTTCTGCAATAGGATCATCAGTAGGATCTCCTTGGTGTGGCTGTGAGGGAGCCAAGCTTGCCCTGCTTGTCTCCCTGTGTGCTTCCAATGCTGATGTGCACAGTGGTGCTGGGAGGGCAGCACATCCTTCCCTCCTCCAGCCAGGAGCTTGCAGCACAACAGAACCTGCACCCTTCGTGCCTGTCTCTCTCAACACCTTTATATCATCATTGAATGCCAACTGAACAAATCAACAAAACTCTAAAAAGATCTCATTGTTTGCTGCTGCCAACCTGGGATGATCGACAATGGCCTTGACATCCCACTGTGCATTAAATTGAGGGTGAAGGGAGAGGGGGGCAAAGGAAAGCAGAGGAAAATCCTTTTTGCTCCAGTCTGTCCCCTTTTATCTTGCCCAGTTTGTGATGCTTTGCCCCACCTTGAGCAGTCCTGTTGCAGGGGTTCAGGGTGTTCATACCTCCCCTGTCCTCAACAGATCATGATACATTCCTGCAGAAAAGTTAGGCACGTGTTCCTCATACTTCAAGCAGCTGTAGATGAATACAAATCATGTTCACCAAGTCCTCTTTTATTGCCTTGAAAAATATTCCAGGTGATTTTCTATTATTTCTTTTAATGCCCAGAAAAATATTTTTTTATTATATTGGGTGAACTTTCAAGAAGTAGTCACTGATCCATTCATTGTTTTCTGATTTTAGTGATTCTTTGTGTCCACTTCTATCTAAAATCTAACTCTTCTGTTTTATTCAACTTTGCATTCCCCCTTGTCCTGCCCCTCCATCCCTAGCCCCAAAGTCTCTCTCCACCTCTCCTGGAGCCCCTTTAGCCCCTGGAAGGGGCTCTGAGGTCTCCCTGGAACCTTCTCTTCTCCGGCTGAACACCCCCAGCTCTCCCAGCCTGGCTCCAAAGCAGAGGAGCTCAGCCCTTGGAGCACCTTCCCAAAGATTAATAATCAGAAAAATGTAATGTTCACACCTCACTTCTCTCCTAATTAGTGTGAGACACACCTGGAATTACTAAAGACATTCTCAAATAATACCTGATGCTGAAAGGATACCTGAGAACCTGTGCTCAAGGGAATTTTGACTTTTCTTTGGAATTTGGCAAAATATCTATGCTTAGCATAAAATAATTAAAAAGAAATCTAGCCAACCTAAGGGAATAACCCTTTTTATTTTTTGTTTATACATAAACAGGCACAAAACTCTGAACAATGGCTGAGCATGATACATTTTGTTTCAAGAGATCTTGAATGCCTACAGCTATACTTGACTCCAGCAAAAATTCTGTGTGTTCACTCCTTCTGAAAATTAGATTCTTTGTTCTTTTCCTAGAGCAATGACAATCTGGGTCTCAAAAGTAAAATCACACTGTACCATAACCTGTGAGTGTAACAATATGCTTGGGTTTTTGTAAAGAAATTTGCAAGTCAAAAAAAAAAAATAAAAGAAAAAAGGAAGATTTGAATTTTTAAAACCTGATTTTGTTTTAACACCACCTTCAAGGTTTTAAAATCTTACACTTCTTTTCTTCTCCAGTCAGTATTCCTACAGGCAATTCTCTCACTCTTTTCTATCCTAATGAAAATGGAGTAAAAATGCATTGCTTATGTGTTTTAATTGTGAATAAGAAAGCATTCTGGCTGCCTCATGTAGGAAATAGGAAATGGACAGTTCTTTGCTTTTCCAGGTGATGTTTAAGTATGAAAGAATAGGGAAGGAAAAAAAAAAAAAACCAAGCCTGATGCCAGATCCCACAGACCTCACATAAATAAATGTTTTCATCTGTTCCACACACATTTTTTCTGAACTCTCTCAAAATTCCCTGTGAAGCAACTTTTATTTGTTTAAGTGTTTCTTATTTAGAGGGGAAGAAGTTACTTTCCCTAGAGGTGTTACATGTACATTGACAATTACATTTTTGCAGTGAAAAGTCTTTCCTCTGTGCATACGTAGGGGAAGCAGATCTGTTCACAAGGAAATATGGATTGGAGAGCAACATTCACCCTCTGAGTGCTGTGACCTCTGAAATTCCCACCAGGAATCCTGTGCTGGGAGCTGTTGGATGGCAGCAGTGCCTCTCTGGCACGATCTTTTCCCAAGGTCATGTTTGTATCACGTTTTAAATAGGGCAGGGTGAGAAGGTCAAATCAATGGGGGTTTCAGCTATCTCCTGGTTTATCTGGAAGGCTAATCTGTGTGCTCCAAATCCTTATCGCCTCCAAGAATTCCTGTCTTTAGTATCGACTGGCTGGGGGTTTGATGACTGCGTGCATAAAGTACAAATCACTCTCATTAACTCATAATTGCCTACTCTGGGCACTTACATTTGTTCTAAACCTAAGCAACGAGCCACGATCAGGCAAGAAGTTACACAGACTCCATGCAATTAGAGAGGGCTGAATAATAATCTTTATTAAGAAACTCATCCTTTTAGAGACAGTTACAATACAGCTGGACCTAATTGGTGCTCCAATCAAAACACCATCACCATTGGCTAATTAAGAAATCACCCTTTGGTAAACAAACCTCCCTAACACATTCCACATGTTCACAATACCAAGTGCAGCAAGTTAAGATAAGAATTGTGTCTCATTCTTTTCTCTGATCTTCTCACAGCCTTTCCCACAAAAGTTGCATTTCTCTCTGTGGCCAGAGAGCTGCTGCCGCATGAGGAGGTGTAGGAGAGAATTTGGTGTTTCTTTCAGTCATTCAAGCTGTACAAACTGGACAATTACATGATTGGAAGAAAACAGACTGGAACTTTGCTAAGAACACGCAGTTGGGAAAGAACTAAATGACCCACTGGCCATATGTGATGTCTTATGGATGAAGTACAATTATTCTTAAAATAGTAGAAATCAATAATTTTATGAAACGCATCACACTGGTTGCAAATAGTAATTACTCTTGCTAAAATAGGGTAATTAGTGGCATTTGTTTGAAGTTTGATGGTGTTCTCAATATATGAATTGTTCTCTACTAGTCTTTCCCATGGTAAATGTGATGGGTTTTTAATATTAATCTATGGAGTTTCATCCTGCTGAGTCTTTACCACAGATGCTTTTACAGAAGGGTTTGGCCACAGACTGTGGCAGACAGGGTGCTGAGGGGGGCACCTAGTTGGGTCACAGTGGGAACCACGGGTTCCTGGATGTGGCAGGCACATTCTTCTCCCAGGATTTTTTCATAGAGGAGCACAGAGGAAAGAAAGAGAAAACAATTTCTATTTCTGCTCCTTGTTTTCCCATGTGGAATGTGTTTGAAGAATTGTTTACCTGGGTTGATTGCTTGGTTGGATTCTGGTGAGGATGGTTTGAGCCTGATGGCCAATCCAACCCACCTGGGGCTGGACTCTCAAGAACAGGGTCACAAGTTGGTGGTTAGAACAAGTAGGTTTGTAGTTTTAGTATCTTCCTTTAAATAGTATATAAATGTATTATAGCACAGTTATAATAAAGAAATCATTCAGCCTCCTGAACTGAGTCAGACATCAGCATTTCTTCCCACTGGGTTCACCTGCATTTACAATACTTGGGAGCCAGTTTGCTAATAGGACCATCCTATATTTGGTCAAGTTTCTTGTTTCCAGTTGGCTTCACCCTAGTTCAAATGTAATATCCTGAGTTTATATTGTGATTAGACCTGTGCCCCTCTACCTGGCTGCCTTTGTCCCACCCAGGGGTCATTGGAATCTAGTCTCTGTACCTGCAACACGTTTGTTATTTTCGTTATTAAAGTTTTTATTTTCTGAGCTAGTTCCATCATTACCATTCCTCTTTATTAGCCAGCTCCTCCTGTCTAAGCAGAAGCAGGGGAATCAGAGTGGGCTTCTAAGCCCACAGTAATCTGTAAACTAAATGAATTGAACCTTTCAGTGGAGATCTGGTAGAATTAACTGAAATTCAGAATATTCTGATTGGTTTGTTAATTGCTTGATAGTTACATTAAACTGAGTGGAAAAAATGGATGGTATTCAAAAATGGATGGTATTATCATAGAATAAGCTGAAACTACTCGTCCAACTCCAAGATAGGATGTCAATTTAGGTTTTACAGGCTTTCTCATTTACATTATTATCTGTGCTAAATTTTACTGTCTGACATTTCATAAAATCAAAGTAATGAGCTTAATATAGAGAACATATTTGAAAACATCTTTGTTGGAGCTGGATGGAAATTTCAACAACTGTTTTTGATCACAAATAGCAATTTCATCAAATACAAAATGTTTTCAGAAAGTCTGAGTTAATTTTTTTAGCAGAGTGACGTTAAAATAATACCTTCAGCATTCCTTTCTTGTTACAGTTATTAAGATAAACCAAGAAATTGTCCAGAGGACTTCTTAATTCTAGTTCAGGTTTTTCATACTGATTTGAATTTTGAAATTACTGGATTACCTGTGGAACAAAGTTGATTTTATGACCTTATTAATCAAAATAGTTCAATATTTCATTTTGTCTTTGGTGAAATGAAGTTTTTTGACTCAAATTGAAGACTTTGAATTTCACTTCTGGTCTCAGCGATTCTTTTTTCCTGCTGTTTCTCCTTAGAGTAGAACAGTCCAGATTTCATGTTCAAGCCCATTCATCTTTCCAAAGTTTGTGTTTGGACTGTGGTTGAGAACTGTTTAAATATTTCTGTGTTCTTGCTGACAGCTCGATGATCCCAAACCTGTGTGGAAGATTTTGCATCCTCCAGCCATGAATGGATCCAGACTAGGCAGACATGTGAGTTGATTTTGCTGTTCTTAATTAACAAGAAATGCAAGTTGCCCTTGATGGTAGTGAGCAGTTCATCAGTGTTCCAGCATCATTAAAATTTTTTATTTGTTGCTTTGATGGTAGAGCCTGTGTTACATCATGTAATGGGTGAGAAAAGGGGATGCACATTCCTGTCCCTGTTTTTTCTCCCTTTGCCTCCCCTGTGGGCTTGCAGGCTCCAGGATGGGACTGGGAGCTCTTAAACTTCTGTACCTCAGCTGTGAGATCTGAATTGCTCCAAGACAGCTGCACTCTTGCACAGATAATAGAAGCTGACAAACTTTCTCTTATAAACTGGATTTCTTAATACCTTTTAGTTTCTTTAATTGCTTGTCATGGTTACAAGGAGAGCTTTAGTATAAATATTAATGTTATGAATGAAACATGAGACACTTTTATTTCAGTAGCATCTTCAAACTCAGAGTTCCCTTCTAGTAGAATAAATGAGGGAATGTCTTGTTTAGAACTAACAACAGGAATTGTAGTTCAGAAGAAATAGCTTAGATTTTAAAAACATTTAGCTCTTGTTATGTTGCTAGAAAGAGTTAAGCACATTTTAAATGTCTTTTAAATCCTCTTGAGTAACAGTTGACACTCTGTGTCACTTGTAGATATTAGGGCAACTTCCTATACTGAAAATTTTTTCTTTAGTAGTCTCTCATCCTGCTTCAGAATCCATTGTCCTTTCTATAAAAATGTGCTATTTATTACAAAGAGTTTGCTGGGTGAGTGAAACAATTTCTTGGTAAGAAACCTGCAGCTGCCTCTAAGTCCTATGCAAGAACAAGGAAGAAATTATTATGGTTTAAAAAAATTGAAAAAAAATGTCACTTAACCCATAAGTATCTCTTATAATCTCTGCATTGGAGCAGGAATAGTCCTGGATTGAAGTAAATAAGTAACATCAATAGTTTGAAGAGAAGACAAATTTATAGCAGTTTTTTTCCAAAGTGGCTAAGGATTGGAGCTGCAATTCCCAAAGTTCTCTGCTGAGGAAACTTAGGGGAATGTTCCTAGAGTGAATTTGGCTTTACAGAAGAATTTCTCAATAGTCAACACTAAAAGCCCTGGCCATGGGTTACAGTCTTTAAATGTTCCACCATAATACAGGAGACAATTTCTCTTCTGAATCTTATTTAGTAGAGTGTGGCCTTAACCAATGGGTGGAAATCACAGGAGAGCCTATGATGGATCATCATTTTTTGGGATTTGGTGGAGATATTCTGTATGAACAGCCAGCTCCTACATCCCCTCCCCCACTGATAAGCTCTTTTTAGATGATATTTGCTTTTCTGTGGAGAATATTTTTCTCAGGCAGAAATTTTATTCCAACAGCATCTTGCTCTCAAAATCTGAATCTTAAATGATCCATTAATTCCTATTTGACCAGGGATTATGAAAGCTGTATGCACACATTTTTCCAGTGGAAATAAGAAGTGTGACAATAGGATAATTATATTATTAAACATTCCTGCATATGTATTAAGCCATCCATAAGTTTACTTCAAGTTTAAATACTGATGTGCACATTTTTGTCGGTGTGTGAATGTCCCTGAACACTTGTTGGTTTGGGTTTTTTAACAGATTTCTCTTCTATGTGAATGTAAAGCTTTAAAAAAATTAGTATTGCAAGAATTATCATCCCTGACTTTAATGTACTCAGGAAGCAAACATAGTATCCTTAATCAGTCATAGCAGCCAGCGTTAAATAGGGTGAGAGATATTCTATTTCACATTCCCTATTTTTAAAGTGAAAGTTAAACAAGGAACAGCCAGTCAGTAGACTACATAAATTTTATAGGCAAAGTCATGGGGCTTTTAACTTGTCGAATGATTTCATACACCATATGTAGTCTAATTCAACAGTTTCAGTGAGAGTATGGAATCATGTCTGACACTTTTTACCAAACATAATGGATCTCCTTTAATGTTTTCATTATCACATTCTGTAGCATTTATATAGTATTTATTTTATGTATGTTTAAAAGTCTAAAGCTCCAGAGAGAATCCTTCCAGATGAAAATCAGAAGTGTAAAAATGACACTTGGAGCTGGGTTTTTTTTGAGAAGGTATCTGCACCTCTCTCTTCATTCCATATTTTCCTTACAACTTCCAGACTTTCATTTAAAAATAACTTTTTCCTCCTTTTCCTATCAGCTAAGCTTGTGTAAATCTGTGCTGACACATGTTAATTCAACCTTGCTGAGAACTGACTACTTTTAAATTGCAGTGGCAGCAAATCCATAAACTCTAGAATTTACTGAGGGTCGCTTCAGTATTAAGATGCATTAGCACATCCATGGAAAACTCTGATCCTACAAATGGCCACGCTCAGGCTGGAGCTCTGGAGCAGGGACCAGGTTCTTGTGAAGACAGAGCCTGAGCATTATCCCTCATAAAATATCAGCATATTTATTCAAAGAGAGTAAAGATCTGCTGCTCATTGGAGCTCAGTTCAGCTGTCAGGTCAGGTATGAGCCACACTGAAGGGTTTCAGGTCAGTTTTGGAAGTGTGTGATAAGTTTTTAGCACCTTGTGCCAGCATTGGTGTTTCTGGTCCTGTAAGAAGGGGTTCTGGTCATCTGTAAGGTCAAAAAAAATGCCCTTGTGAGGAGTAGAAGTGTCCATGATGAGTGTGGATGATCACACAGATGAACAAATCTCACAAGCTGACCTCTTGCCAGCCCAGGGGTGCAAAGAAAACAGATTTTAATAGCTGGTTAATGAAGCTTTTAACATAAGCACAACAAAACTCTGGTTTATTTACTGTGTCTCCTGGGCTGGGGGAAGTTCTACACAGGGACTTAAAAAAAGCTTTTTCTCCCTCAGACTGAAAAAAGATGTACAGGTGCCTTGGGTGATGTGGAAAAAGAAAGGAAGGAATGGGACAGCCCTGCTCAGTCTGATACAGTCGTTTGTTCTGGAGGTGATTTTTTGTCTGTGGCTGCTGTACAGAGCCAGGCTTGGAAAGTTTTGGGAAAATCCTGTGTCCAGGAAGATGTACAAGAGGTGGACATGTGCATATGTCTGTTTGCAGCAAGGGTTGTGCTTTTATAGAAAAAAGTTTTTATTTATTGTACATTGTGTACAAAGATAATTTTCCTCACTCAGTATTTCCTGGTGTAACAATTTCCTTCATCAAGCAGAAATAGAATAGAATTCTTTCCTCCTTCATCCCTTGGCCTCAGAAGAGCTTTTTTCTATCCTTTAAGAGTCTGTCACAGATTTTCACCAATGATGCTGAAACAAAGGCTAAATGTTTAGAGCAGGTAACACTTGCATTTGTCCTTCAGCCTTTCTAGGGAAAAAAATACGTGTTCACCTTATGCCCTCATTTGCTATCCTCAGAGGAAAAAAGAATATTTTTTCCTCAGTGGTAATGTTCCAGCCCGGGGAATGTCATTTAGCACCAAAGGACGTCAACATCACAGAGCATTTGCTAATTTTATCAAGATTAATATGATCCTTGGCACTTGGTCCTAAATCATTGCTGACAGCTCATGGCAAAATGGGAAATATCACGGGGACCAATGACACTTGCTCCAGCTTTCCCTTCAGCAATAGCACTTCTGATATATTTATCTTAATTAGCAGCAGCAGGAGGAAAAGGAAGAAATAGAGACAGCGAGAAACTCAATTGAGTTTGAGCAAAATCATAATTAAGAAAGCAGTCGCTGTACAATTCCAAATGTAGATTTCTGACAGTGAGGAAGAAAGGCAGTTCATTTACATGAAAGGCAGAAATGCAGTGAAGTTTAAAGAAATATTTGTCATTATTTTTCCTTTTCTGAGCATCAACTCTAAATGCCATTCCTGTGTAACTCATTCAGAAAAGCTCATGTTCCTTTATAGTAAAATCTTCCTATCAATGGAAAAAAGAACAAAAATAAGTAGCATCATTGCTGAGAGATGAAAGATTAATCATTGTTTAAGCTGAAAATGCTTTTAAAATTAAAATTAGATGGGTATAATTAAGTATAAAATCTATTTTTCTAGCTTATTTGATTATTACCCTGTTTTCTAGGTGGTTGCATTGTCTTTACCTTCAGTAAATACAAGACCAATGTGCTGAGCAACTCAGCAACACCAGTCTGGTTTGTCTGTAGTTTTATGCTTATGAAAATGAAAGACTCAAATATTAATTTTTATTAGTAATGTGCCCTTTATAATCTAACAGCTTATCACTAATACTTATAAACAGTTATAAGATTTATAAATATCTGTATTTTTAAATTACATAAATTAAAACCAGGAAATATGCTGCTTCTGAGTATTTTATTTTTCTCTTCAACATTTCTTTTGAATTTTTCTCATAAATTAGTGTTCCCTAATGGCTGATGTTTTGTGGGTTTTTGTAAACCCTGTTAAACTAATGGAACAGCACAAAAAATGTTTGAATTAGTTAAAAAGGTATAGGAGAGACTGGGGCTGAATGACCATTTATAGAGGAGGAAATTCTGTCCCAAATTACTGGGAAAAAAGTGTGGTTTGTGCTTTTCTAGAGACAAGAGTGGAAAAACTCTGGTAGTTCAAGACACAGAGTAAAATTATTGGGAAAAGCAATTGCCAAAGGACTCCACAATAATAATGGCCTTAAAATATCTTCTTTCATCTGTATTTTTAATTTCTTATTCTGACAAATGCCAACACAAAATTAATACAGCTTCTTTTTAGGGGCTCCTATTAGATTAAAGGAACTTCATGCACAAAAAGCACATTTGTGTGGGTTGGAGGGGTATCTCCCCTGTATCATGTGATAATTATGTGGCCAAAATATGAAAAACTCTGCACTCTGTAGGAAAACTGGAGAGCTGGAGGCCAGCTGAGTGTGCATCATCCCAATGTCTCTGCTCCCTGCCACACTGGATTGCTGCTGGGATGGCAGCAATATTAAACTCATCCTTTTTCCCTGCTGTCACCTGCACCAGGTGCAGCTCCCCAGTATTGACAAGGATCTGATAAGCTCAGATCTCTCACTGCTCTCTTGTTGGAGGCACTGTGCTCCCACTGAAGGCCATTTGGTCCAGCAGATAGATTTGCCCTTTTGTCACTTTCTTAGCAGACAAAATGCCCTGTCCAGCTTTCCCTCAGAAGGCAGATATTCATTATTACAATTTACCTGGCAGAAGAGCACCTGCTGGCTGCAGAACCTGTCTCAAATCTAAATGTGTAGCAATAATCTTTGTGAAAACCAAACTTTCCCCGGGGGGGAAAAACCAAACAAAACACAAACCAGAGTGCATTTGAGAATTAAATATTTAACAGTGTAAGTTATCTACTACTGATCAGTGAGCTGTGGTTTTTTAAAACCCCCAATAAAATCATCCACAAAAAAAGGAGGAAAATCCCCAAAGCTTGCAGAAATATTTGTTTGCTCTGTTCTGACAACTGGTTTTCACAATCTTCAGTTTATGTGAGCAAAGGAGAAACTTCAGGCTCAAACTACCCCAAATTCTTCTTGAATTGAGCAGAATATTAAGGTATTAGACTCAAGATCTCAGTTTGTAACACCCTGACTTGTGGGTTCACTTGGTAGGTGTGAGCAGACACAATTTTGAGCAAGCAGTTCAATCTCCCTTCATGCGATATCAAACTGAATTTGGCTATTTTGCTAAAAATGTCTGTGTGTAATCTGGACGGGCTGTGTTGTGAGACATTCTTAATCTCCCCTGAGGAAATTCAACCATGGAAAGCCCTGGGTGACCCTGATGTTCCTGCAGTGCCTGAGGAACCTCAGCTGCTCTGGAGAGCCCTCCCCTGTTGTAAGTGAGGGCGAATTTGGGGTTGGATGGCACCAACACGAGTTCAAAGTCTGGGTTTCAGCCATTTCTGGGCCTCTGGTTCCTTTTAGCCAAGAACTGATGACTTAAATTTCACAATTCCAATCCAGCAAAACATAGTTCTAGTGATGAGAAGGTCCTGATACCAGTGATGTCTTTGTTAAGCTGAGGGAGTTTTGATGCCTTGACTAAACTCTGTGGGTGGCAGGGTGTGGAGAGGACATACGGGGCCCTGCTGCTTTTCTTGGGTGAATTTTCTACAATTATTGGCAAATCCTGGATGTGTCACGAGGCAGGGCTGTCTCCAGCTGCAGGTGGAGTGATTTTAGTCCATCTCTGGTGTGTTGGACCCACTATGCAGGTTGGGAGAGTCATTGCCCTGCACCTTTGGAATACATCAGAATGAGGTACTTGGATAATTATCCCACCTCAGCGTGTAACTGTGGTTAGAAATACTGAACACATGTAAAAGGAAAGGGTAGATGGTTTTTGTATCCTTCCTGAAATATTTTTAATTTTCCAATTTGGCACTTTTTTGGCATTTCCTCTGAGAGACAGCTTTCCTTTCTCATTAGACTCCAGATAAACATTCTCCTTCCACTGACACAAGTGACTTTGTTACTCAGTTTGAGATTAATGCACAAAAAAGTTCTGTCATCTAGCAATTAGTCAGATGAAAAAATTGAAACCTTCAAGACTTGTGACAGGACTTAAATTTTCAGGGGCTTTATCTCAGTCTTAGACTCAAATAAGCTCACATAGCCTCATAGATATGATTAAAATCTATTTTTTAGAGAATGTGCTACCGTTAATCATCGTAATTTTCTTTCTGTCCTGTTTCTCACTCCTGTTTCTCTTTCTTCTCTCTTTGTGTGAGATCTGAACACCTGTTCTGTCCTTCATCAGTAAAATTACTTTTTTCCTATAAAATGGTAATAAGGTCTTTATCTGAGTTCTGCAAATGTCTAGAGGAAGACAACTATATCTCTGTGTGTGCGTGTGTTTTCAGTGATAAAATATTTGGTCTCTTTTTTGGACATTTTATGTTTTGCTTTCCTGTATTTGGTGCAATGAGTGATGCAATTGAATTTATATTTATCATTCATATGTGACCATATGGGATGCAAGAGAATACTTCCACAAACACACACTAATCCAGAAGTAGCTACAGGACTTGATGAGTGAAAAATAATGACATAAAACAAAAATATTTTAAAAATCCTTTAAAATGGGAAATTTGCCGATTAAATTCAAATGATTTGAAAAATATTTGTGATTTTTGAGATCAGCAGAAAAGCAGCAAAACTACTCTTATGTATTAAAAATGATACATTCAGGATGTCACAGGTAATGGTTTTTCATATCAGGGAAGGAAAGGTCAAAGATGTGCTCTCCAAAAAAGAGAACTGCTGGGAAGTTATTGATTTAATGGCTTACGTCAGATTTTGGTGCAGCTGATATGATCATCCTAAATAGTTCCTCATTATGATATATTTTATTTTATATACTTGAATCCCCCATATGTGAGGCACAGACCAGCTCATTTTTTAAGTGGCCATTTAAAATGGTCAGAATGGCTGCCCTCTGTGTTCCCAGCACAGTCTGGGTCTGGCTCATCAACATTTACCTTTTCAAACACCAAATCTGACACAACAGGTAATGATTTGAACTATTCCTTTCTGTTACTGCATTAAAATCTCAATTTCCTTTATAGTATTTCATTCTCCAACACTTTTCTTATTTCTGAAACTACTCTGTTTTAGTTTAAAGCACTTTATTCTGGTTTTGTTTTAATGAGTAGTGTGATATTTGATTTTAATTTCTTAGTGAAGCTTCAGTATTTCTAGCTGTAAGATTATTACAGTGTTTCAAGAATAGCAAAAAAATTTGATATATTTCAGTATTATTTACTGTGACATCTAATGTGAAACTTGAGTGCTTTCACACTCACTGAGACCCTAATTTAGGAAAATACTGGCGAGGAGGAGCACATCTATGAAAATGTTTAGTTAACTGTGAGAATACCAAAACATAGTTTAGTTATATTAAAACTTTATCAGGTCCACACTGACAATAATTTGATCACTCAGTGCCACTTAACAGACTCTTTCCCAAAATTTTATCCTGTTTTTTGGCTTTGTTAGTAGCGTGGTAGACATTCTGAATTATTGCATGTTTTGATGACCAAACCAAAAAAATCCAAAACAAAACCCCCAAACCAAAACCATAACAGCTTCACAGATACATCTGATAAACTCAACTCTTTTAATTACCTTAGTTATCAGTGTGTAGGACTGTAAGGGAAGGAAAACAGTTTGAGGGTGGAGCTGGCAGAGACCTGAACTGGGCACTTCGGTCCCTTTGCCACCTGAGAGAAGGAAACTTCTCCCATTCCTCATGGGATGCTCTACTCCATCTCCTGTTACAGTTTTGTTTTTTTTCCCGACTTCTGATCAAATGGAATGTTTAAAAACAATCCCTGCCCCACCTGAAAATGTGATAGGCAGGAAGATATTTGTAAGGATGCAGAGAATTTATCATATTACAGCAAAAGCACAAGTAAAGCAAGGGAAAAGGCTGTGTCAGAGAATGACTTAAGTCCCTCTTGTTGGTAAATATTGGTTTCATAAAGTGCAGTGCAGAGTGCAGCATCACCCTGGAAGATTTTTTTTAATACTTTCCTCAACATGAGAAGGAGCTTTTGTGTTCCACACTACATCAAGTATATGTTTGCCAGAAGACTTTATTAACTTATTAAATCAGCAAGATGAAGTAGCCACTTTGTTCTATTTAATTTAAAACAATAAACCAAATAATAAAATTGTGGCTTCATAATGTAGTCTTGTGTTAGATAAGAAAGTCTTTTATTCAATATTAGAATTTCTTCCAGTGGTAGTTTAGTTTGGTTTCCATCCATATGTTTAAGTTGTGGCACTATAAAAGGGTCTGTATGTTTGACAGCCTGTGCCATATAATTAAATATGAAACATTTTTGCTGATGCAAGAATGAAAATGCACACAGGTTTAGAAATGGAGATTTATTTTGAAAAGAAAGGATAAAGACACCAAAAAACCCCAACTAAAACTGCATGTATCCTACATGGAGTGAGTAGGACAACCCAACTTCCCAGTAATAATTTCTGTATTAGGCTGACGTTGCCCATGTTGAGGAAATGTTAATTTACGAATTGAAATTCACATATTTAATGCAATACAGAATAGTCTTTTGAGCATGTCCCTATAAAGTGGAGTTGAAAACAGAATTTTAAGAATGGGATATCAGTAGGAATGATGGATTCTGAAACTGAGAATTGAAAAATCTGTCTTCTAACCAAGCAGGACTACTCATTTTCAGATTACTTCAGTTGCCCATTACTTGCATCTACCCAAAAATTCTCCTTTCTTGACCTTGTGCTAACCCCAGCTCCCGTTGGGGTAACCTGGGTCTGAGTGCCTCTTGCTAGGCCAAGAAAAGGCTCAGCCCTTCAGGTGCAGCTCTGGGCTCAGATTCTTGGCTTGTAAATAAGGAGCAATATTGTCAAATATTTAACTTTAAGGTCTGAGTGTGTTTGTAATTCTTTATTCTTCAACAGGCTTAGAATAGCAATTTTTTGAACTGGCAGAGCCTTTTAAAGTCACTATCAATAACAAAGTTGGTTTTGAATATGATTTCAATGTCTTCTGTCATTCCTTGTAATGTTTCTGGTTATTTCAGTGATTAAATTTTGCATTTTATATAAATGTCTTAAAAATACTGTTTTTTTTTTTCCTAGGATTTGTTGTTGTTGTTTTGGTTTTGTTTGTTTGTTTTAAAAATAAGCATTTAACTGAAAAACAGAATGGATAGCAAAACAGAATAACCACAGTCCAGATTACATCTCCATTTCCTAGAATCATCTGCAAAAGATTTAACAATTCTTTGAGACATAATGCCATTATTTGAGGTTAAACCAATTATCTGTTCTCAATAATCACAGTGGTCTACACCAAAAGCTTTTGGAACATTTTTTTAGTCAGAATCTATTGATTTTTTTGAAGGTACACTTCCTGCTTTTGTATCAGTGCTTAAATTTTACCTAATCCACTTCCTTTTCTGCCTGTGCATGTAGAGGAGGCTGCAGTGGGTACAAACATTCCCAAGTTCAAAATCCCTTTTAAGAGCATAAAACCATGGTGCATTGTATCTTCATTTTCCCAATACATTTATTTTTGGTCCATTTTTTTTTGATACTGCCTTTGGTGGAGTAGTTTCTAATAAAGGCTGCAGGAGGCAAGACTCCCTGTGTACTGTAAAACCTGCACACTTGCCTTCTGCAGAGTTTAAGGAAATGTGAGATCCTATGAGATCCTACTGCTTTGAAATAGCTGCTTGTTGACATTCTTGCATTATTTTTCTTTATATGGGAGCATGGAGGGCTCAGAGTCAGGGGTGCTGACAAAAGCTGTGGGAGAGATTTCTTACCAGTACATGGCTTATCAAAATATGAAATGCAGAATGCTGAAAAGGTCACCATGGCAAACAGCTGGGCTGTATTTCATGAATATATAAAACATTTCATTTCTAATGTCTCATTCCAAAGACAAAGATTTTAATGAAACTGGAAAATGGCAGGAAGCTGCTTTTTCAATCTGGCTGCTTTCTGAACTGGCAGTTTCAAAGTCAGGTTGCTGTTATGCATTGAGAGCTTTCAGGGCGCATAAAGTCTTGTTAGAACTGGCCACAACTTTGCTGAAGTACCCAGACACTTGATTAATTTAATGCTATTTTATACAAGTAGAATAATTAACACCTGCTGCTTACAGGAGCTCCCACTTCCTTCTTATCTGTACTGTTCAAAATGAAATATTTCCTCAGGAGCCACAACCCATAGAAGAAGTTCACTGAGGGTCTGACCTTTACTGGGATGATCATGGAAGAGCTTGATGGAAAACTGGGTGCTCTTTACAGCTTCAGAACTCAGGGGGGTTTGTCACATTTTCAGTGCAATTCACTTTCTGAGTTTTAGGAGCACATTTAGAAATAACATGGGCTCCATGACCGAAATTAAATGCCTTAAAGGGTATATATTTTTAATTTGTGCTGAGATTTTGCTTAATATAAAAGATATCTATCAAAAATTTTTGTTAGGATCTTGCTGTGCCCTGTAGCCAGCCCCAGGACTGCAGGACAGTGATGGTCACTGATGGTCAGTGACTGGCCTTCAGAAAAGGAATATTAATTATGACAAATACCATGGGACAAGAGAATACTTCCAGCAGTAGAACATTAATCGTTGCTCAAAATGTGGAGCAGGGATGGAACTTTTCCCTTAATCTGCTTTCATGGCTGGGTCCTGTGCTGGGAAAAGGACAGATGGACACAGCCTGTATAGATGGAGGGTCTGGATACGTGCCCTGCCCTGCCCTCTCTGCTCCTTGCTGTGCCCAAAATTAGGTTAGAATTGCTTAGGTAAGAATGATGTGGGTAAAGACTCTTAGTGTGTAGTACAGTACCAGTATTGGCTTGTCTTCATCCCTGTGAATTGGTACAGTTTTGAGGATGAGATGCAACACTTAAATTAAAAAAAAAGAAAAAACTATTAGAAATTATGTGTTGGTTTATAGCTTTATTTGTGGCCTTAGGTTATAGATGTGTGTGGAAAAAAAAATGTGATGAGGATGAATTTCAGGTCTCTGCTAGACCATTTAAAAATACAAATCTGCAGCACACAGTTTCTTCATAAGATTCAGCTGCTGTGGAAGGGGGATACAACATTTGTCAGTGTCTGTCAGATGTTTAATTGGATAATTTCCAGGAGAATAAGGTTTATTTTGAGTAGTGATTGGACATCTTCTACTGTATGAACCACAAAGAACCACTCCCCCCTCCTTTAATTCTGTGAGAGACTTGGTTTTGTGTCGAATTGTTCTAATCAGCATCAGCCTTTCTCTTTTGATGGAGAGAAAATTGTGCCACCATCATAAATCTTACAGCAAATATTTCACATTCCCAGTCCTACTGGGACAAATGAAAGGAGCAAATATTTATTTTTCTTGCAAGCCAGAGAGCAGCTGTGCTGTTGGGGCAGACGAGGCAGTGACATGTGCTCTGTGCCGTTTGTCATGTCCCAGGCTCCAGGGATCCAGGTTCTGCTTGCTGGCTAAAGGCATCCAGCAATGGATTTGCCAGTTGCAAAGAGTGAGGGATCATTTCCAAGAAAGCTGAGCATTTCAGCACAGTTGGTGTGGGGAGGTGTGCTGGACTTACAGGTAAACAACAGCATACGGTTTAGCTAGAGTATCCTGAACCTTTCAGGATTTGGGGATCAGGGATTCCCATTCCAAGTTACTTTCAGGATAAACTGCTTTTTCACTGCCTCAGGGAGAGCCCAGGGGTATGGCCAGGGTAAAGCAGGCTTCTCTGAAACCCATCCAAGGTGTCCCAACACGTTCAGTGTACTCAGAATCCTTTGTCCTTTAAAAATAAATAAACCCCAAAGAGGTCCTGTTGCAGATCATAATGTGCACAGAAAATTTCCCTTCCGTTTTTTTTTGCCTGGCTGTGGCTCTTTTGGGGACTGAATGGTGTGAGGGCAGCATTATTTGTTTTTATTTGTCTGTTGTAAACTCTGGCGTAGTTATTTGTGCACCGACATTTGGAGCAGAGAGAGAGCAGGTGTGATAATGTAGGTAGGATTACACTCTAAATAGTGAGAACAGGCTGGTGTTCTGAAATTTGTCTCTTTGTGAGATTTGATGACCAAAACAATCCAAGGAAGCCTGATGAGCCTTTCATTACCAGAGGGCTGATCCCTTGGGAGGATGGTTAATGTAGCATCCCATGAACTCTCCCACCTCAGTCAATTCCCAAGTCCTCGGCCCTGGCAGTGGCAGTAACTACTTACCACAGAGCAAGTCGTCCTGGGGGGAAAATGTCTCCCATTTGAACTTCTGTGGAAGTTCTTTGGACTTCTTTGGAAGTTCTGTGCAGCAGCTTGCCCTGTGTAACTTCCCCTGGTTTCTCCTTTCCCTGTCCCCTCACTGGATTGGTATCCCTGATGGCCATCTCCCTTTCCCTGGAGACCAAACCCCTCTGCCCAACCCTTAGCTCTGCCTCCCACCCCTTCCCCTCCTTAAGCTGTCTCCTCCACATGGTTAGTCTGTTTTTTTTTTTACCTCACTGGGTTCCCTTCAGCCCCATGTGATATCCTCTGCTGGAATAAAACCCTGCAAAAAGAGCCTTTCTTGCCTCCATCGCTGAGCCAGCTGTGGTGAGTGTTGAGTGAGGGCCTGACTGTGTCGATTTCTTTCTTTGGGGTTCTGTAGGTCAGGGTGACCCCAAGAGATTGAAAGGAGTCTTTTCTTCCCTTAGCCCAAACGCAGCCAAAGAAAGAACCTGGAATGCTTCTGATTGTGCTTTCAAGGTTGCTTATTTCTTCTTATCTAAACATTCTTTCTCTGACCTGCTGAGGTCTGGCTAGCCAGGAGGCCATAACATTCTGCCACACCCTCTCGGGTGGTGTCAGTGTTTACCTTTTATATCAAAAGTTACATATGGTCTGTTTATAACAATGCACCAGTATCTAACATCTCTGTTGGACAGTGTGTCCCCATCCCAAACCAATAGAAAAGCGTCACCATCACACCAAGACATGGAGGACAAGAAGAAAGGAAAGAAATCTAGGGCACGTCCAAATTCCTCCATCTTGTACTCCCTTGAACCCCATTCTAAAAATCCCAAAATTCTACTTTTCCACCCTGTGTTAGTTCCAATATCACACTACTAAAACCCCTGTGGCTTGTAATTCCCCATACAAAGTTGGCAGCTTTTTCCATGGGCTAAAATTGAAGCCACAGCTGGTTTTGACTTCTTGCCAAGGTCCCCGAGCCCCCTGCCAGGGTCTGGAGACAGCCAGGGCAGCCAGAGGGATGTCCTGGACTCCACCATGACTGCACTGCCTGAAGGTTATCTCAACCTGCTTTTCCACAGGAGAGGCTTGTGAGGGACAGATTTTAGGCAGCCGCAACCACTACTCCAACACCTGCATTTTTAGGTTAAGGTCTAAAAGAATCTCTTCAATGTGGAGTGGTTTTGGACTTCTGTTAATTCTTCAAAATGCATTTTGTCACAGCTTTCCTGTACAATTATAGGGATTTTTTTCTGAAATTTATGATTTTTGCGTTTTATTGAGGTGTAAAGAGTACTCCTGCGTTCAGGTTTTCCATTTCCAATCATGCTTCCTTTCAACCTACCCTTCCCCAAATCTTTCTGGTTGCTCCAGTCTTCACCAAAAGACCAGTCTTGAAAACGTGGCCAAAGCCCAATTGTAAATTAAAAACTGGAGCTCTGAAAGGAGAAAGCCACAACAACTAAAGAAAATACAAACAAAACCTCCCAACCCAACCAAACAAAGAAACCTCCCAACAACCACAAACAACTAAAAATAAAAAGTAAACAAGCAAACAAACTCAACCCTCCTACCCCAGGTTTCTGGAGATGCTTCTGTGACAATTTTCTGAGTTGGGGATTTTTGTCATAATTTACTCAATGTGGTCGAAAATACTAATTTGTTAAAATTCTGTTTTTCCTTTAAGATGTTCACTTACTTCAATGCTTTTTCTTCAAGTGAATGGGCTTTTGATGAATTATTGCTCATTTTCTCTCTGAGGTTTGCTGTGTTGCTCTGCTTTACCATCCCGTGGGTGTCACCAGTTCCCTTGACATTTCCGGGGAATAAGTTGATATGGTGAGAAATAAGTGTTTGTTTTTCCTGCTCAGCTGCTAAGATTTGTATATTGAGATATGCACTTTGTGTCTTTTCCTCATGCACCAACATTTGTCTGTAGACTGATAGTGAAGTTTATCCTTCCACTAAACTTTTCTACACTCGTTTAGATAAGTGGGTTAATTATTAAATTAGTGCCAATTTAAGATCCAAACTCATATTTTCTCATTATCTGTCTTATCCACGTTACTTATTTTACTATATTTATTGCTGGAATTCAGTAATTTAAAGTGTAAAAGAGATTGATATGAGGAAGATAGAGAAAAGATAAATTTATACTGAAATTATTAAGTATTACTTTATAAGTGAATGTTTGTAGGAATTTGGACTGAACAAATATAGGAAATATGAAAAAGTCAGCATGAAAGAATATTTTTGATGCTTTTGGTAGAAGAATTTTGTCAAGTTTCTTTAAAGTTTCAGATGACATTTTAAAAAATGCCCTTTTAATTTAATACAAACAAGCAACCCATCACTGCAAAAACTGATATGAATTGCATTAAATAAATGTACTTCTTACATATAATTAACTATGCTACTTAAATAGAGTTAACTATTCTTTTTCATTATGTCAACACCAAATTCTGCAGCTCCCTTTAAATTTTAATAGATGTTTTTTGGCAAATAAGTGAAGATCTGCACTGTGAAATATTAGAACAGATGCACTATTGCCTTGATCCTGCCTGCCACTTTGTGTGGGTTGAGTTAATATTGTCTCTGTTCAGAGATTTTGATGTTCACTTAATACATTAATTTGTAGGTTTGAGGTATAAGACTGTTCATCTTTCCTGCTATCCTGCAGGCTGTTGTTTACTTCCTTTCCATGCAAGTAGAATGAGTGCATTGATTAATCATTTCAATGTAAATTATTTATATTCCAAATGAAGTAGCTCGAAAAAGAGCTGAGAACAAGGGTTTTTTAAATTCCTTTTGCCAGAGTCTGACCTGTCCATCCCACAAATGCACCCCACACCTCCTTTCTCCAGCCCAGTTCCTAAGCAGGGAAGTCATAATAGAAGCAGGGATAGCCTCCAGATACAAATTTACATATTAAGGAAAATTTTATTTTATATTAAGGAAACATTATAATGTTTTAGAAACAGAAGAGCTTAGGATAATGCATGAGAAAGAAAGTCTCTTGTCTCCCCTTTGTCTCTCCATTTTGGAAGAAACACACACACAAAGCCTGTCCCCTTGGGATGTTTGCAGCTTCCAGAAGGTCTGAAGTTCCAATAAAAGTGTTGCCCTGCAGACTGGGAGAGTATTTGGGTGTTCAGCAGCGCAGTCCAGAGCCAATTAGGCACCACTTCCACCTGCAGATGGACTCTCCAAGCCCTTCCAGGTGCTCCTGGAGCACTCTGCTGCCACAGCTGATGGTAATGAGCACTTAGACAGCTTTGCAGGGGAAATCAGCCACATGATGTGCACCCCAGCTGGGGACGTTGAGGCACAGGAGGGAAAAGTGGCTGTTAAAAGAGCTGGGAGTAAGGTCCAAATCTCTTGACTCCGTGCCCTGGGCTCTTTTGGAATTCTGCCAGGGAAAATGACTCTAAACTGCTGCTACATCCACAAAGTCTTCTCAAATCTCCTACATCAGCACTCAGCGTGAGAGATATCAGAACTGGGATGTTGTATCAGCCTGTTGTCTGGCACTCCTGAGCCCAGCTGCATAATCAGGGCAGCTAAGATGGTGGCTTCCTTAGAAAACACTTTTTCACCCAACTGTTGCTCTACAGTAGCAAATAAGAGGTTTTCTTTCAGAAATTGTTACAACCAAATGGACAAAATTTATCTGTAGCCTGATAGCCAATATGCATTATCCTCAGGTTCCTTGCTAAACTATTAAAATCAATAATTACCAAATTTTTATTATGCCAGCTCTAATAAACAAGAAATCTAGGCTCCTAGCACTGGCAACATAATTAAATACATCAGTACAGTGAAGTGGGTGATGAAATTATGCAAAAGATAGTCAAATCAAATGAAACTATGTGTATACCAAACTATTTATTTTTGATTTGAATTTTTCATAGAGAAGTATCACAACCTATTATCTGCTACACTGTAAAGTGTGGATTCCAGCAGCTGGGGGTGATGCTTTGCTGTGTCCCTCTTTGGCAACTCCATTAGTGTTGCTGGTGCTATGGGAACCAGCATCTCCAGGTAAATTAGGAGGAAGTTTGGCTCAGAGAACTTGCTTTTCTTGTTAGTTAGAGAAGACAAACTGACACCATTTTGTCTAGGATTAGACTGTGATATGAGACAAAGTCTGAGTGTTAGGAAAATGGAAGGGAAATTAAGCAGAAAGCAAGAAGAAATGCATCCAGGGCATTGGTTAAAAATAATAAGAGTTAAGGCATAGGGGGTCATGAGTTTTGCAGTTCAAACAAATACAGAAAGAGAATAAAGAAGCTGAAACTGCAGCAGCTGAGAACTGATAGAATCAAATAATTTGCAGTATGAGCTGTACATAACTTAGTAGTAGTGAACTAATCAGCTACTGAAGCCTTTATTTGTTTAGCACAAGTGAATGGAAGAGAATGGACCAGGGATCATGGAGCTACTGAGAGACCTGAGAATTTTAAATTCCTGAGAACTTACGGTAGTCATTTAAGAAATACAACTATGTCTCCAGAGCAAGAGGAAGAACAGGCTGCAGTTTCTAAAGGATAAGCTGCAGTTTCTAAACCATGGGCAGCTGAACAGCAATTCTGGTGGTATTTGGACACAGAGCTTCCTCAGCCTTTTCTGAAATTTCCACAGGGAAACCTCATTAGGTTTATGGGATCCCTGAATTTAACCACAGCAAAGAAAATAGCCTGAGGATGAGTTTTTTTAAAGTAAAAGCTGCTGTTGTGCACAGACAAGCTGCAGCTGTCTGTGAAGGCAGGATCCCAGAGGCTGGGTCAGGGCTACGCTGCCTGGTGCTCTCGCAGGGCAGATAGGGAAGGGGGGCTTTATCTCTGTGTCTGAGCCCAGCAATCCTTTTAAATCCAAAGGCAGTAGACTCAGCAGCAGTGCATTTGTTTCTGGCACAGATATGAGGAAACTCATCTCTGTGTGTGCAGCAGCCAGGACAGGATGTAGGCAGCCCTGTCACCATCTCCAGATCCACAACAGGAGCTCTGCGACGGAGCCGTGAGAGTTGTTCACTAAACTGGGATTAGGCTCAACAGCTGTGAAGTCTTTGTGTTTGGCACTTGGGGAATATCAGCTTGCTGCAGATGAGGGCTCTCACCTGGCAAATTAATTTTCACTTTTAAACTGATCCACCCTGCAAACAGTCTGGCCCTGGCTGAGGAACATCATTGCAGCAGTGGATGCTGCTTGGCTGCTGCTTGTGCAGCCTGGTTTGGGATTTGTGCAGAAACTGCCTCATTGTGTATTTAATGCCTGATCTGTTGGTAGGATACCTTTTTCCTGTTTCTCTCAGTACATTTGTATATTTGTGTAATTTTGCAATTTGTGCAATTTTGCTCCTCCCTTAACCTGCGTTGAGGGAGGTGGTGATTACTCATCTACTCACCTCTTGCTTTGCATCTGCCCAGGGTCTGTGCTCTTTCCAGAAATCTGTGCAGTCCCTTCATGGAAGTAGCAAATGTCTACCCAGCAATGCAGGGCCTTCTCCAGAACAATCTGAGAATTTTAGTAAAATAGTATTACTATTGTAATTAAATTGTCTTATTTTGTTGCATGCTATTGTTAGCCAGGACATGCAGAAATGTAGTAGATAGGAATTATCTCTCTGATTTTTGAGAAGTCTTCCTATTCCCCCAACCCTTTCTTTTTTTTTTAAAGTAAATAGAAGTCTAAATGTACAGTCTAATATTAGGATTAGCAGCTCAACGTAGTGCTCTGCATCTCAGCAGGCAAATAATCAAGGTCTTCTCCCTTCCTGTGGCTGCATGCTAAGTAAAGCAAATAACTGAGCTCATAAATTAAACAGAGATGGCCCTGCCAGAACTCCTTACCTGAGCCCATTATTGCCTGCTCTTTGGAAATCTAAGCACGATGGAAATTTCCATGTTCATAGAGTTTGTACTGGGGGCTGATGCTGATATTCTGTCACATTCCAAAATCCTTCTTGCTTGTTATACAGGTGATGAGGAAGCCTTTGAGTTTAATGTGAGGCTGTCCACAGCCCGTGCCCACCACATCCCAAGTAGGATCATTCCACAGCTCAGTCATCTTCTGATGTTTCTTGAGTCTGTTCCATGGAAATAGAATCTGGAAGATAAATGCAAAAGGCATTTTCAAGGATGCAAAAGGAAATTATAAGGATGAGCCTTATAGAGCCTTTTATGGTCTACTGAACAGCTCATGGAAGAGTTTGGTGTTGGAGTTTTTTTGTTTGGTTGGTTTCTTTGGTTGGGGGTTTTTCCCCTAAATACAGACTAGCTCTTTTGTGTTAGTTGCAAAAGAGACTCTGACAAATGGCTTGAAGAATGAGTGAGCGAATAACATGACAAATTAGGGGATTAGAATATTTTAGTTTGGTTTCTTTTGGACAGGAAACAAACCAAATGCCTCATATTAAAAGGGGACTGACTGTTGTTTTCACACTGGACATGGTGGAAAAGACTGCACTTTATCTTGCACAACCCCCTAAGCACATCAGTAGCACAGGCTGACCCTCAGCTTGAGTTGGCTTCGGAGGGACTTTGTGCATTTTCAGGAAAACCCATCACTCCCTGGTCGTTTTGTACCTGAGCCTCTGGACAGAAAGGTTTGAAAACTCACCTTGTGAGACAGAGGTAGAAGTACTCCTTAAAAAATTTATAAGCCCTTGAGAACATTTTCCTGATGGGTGATGAAACAGAATCCAGAAAGTTGAGACTGGCTTCAGGAAGAGGTGTTTGAGTTTCCCCTTGAACTGGAATAGCAAGATTTTAGTTTCCACTGGAAAGGTTTCATCCATAAATATCAAAATAATTTCTAGATAAAGAAGGAGGTGGTTTGGCTTTTTGAATAAATACATCTTTCAGTTGCTGCAATGAAATAAAAATGGTGGAGAAATATGATGTACATGGGATTCAGTATTAAGTTGCCCAGGCATTACAGTTTCAGACATCAGTTTAATCAGGTGAGTCAGAAGAAATATTCAGGACTGAAATCAAATAATATATGATTTCTAAGAAGGAAATGTAGGCAAATTGGAACATGAACGAATTTATGGAAAGACCTTTTTTCATATGTGACTTATTTTTTTCTGGTCCAGGAGGAGCCATAACCATCCAAAGCAGCTCTTTCCCAGATTGAACCACGTGAGCTTGGTCCCCCACTGTAAAGGAATGATCATTTGGTTGGCGACCAGCTGGCAAGTCCTGAGTGAGGAAATCTCTGTCTCCTGTGACGGTGGTGGTTCTGCTGCTGGAACCCTGAGCAGAACTCAGGTCTGGGCAGTGCAATGACATTTTCCTGTAGAAAAAGCACACATTATCTGGGAACTGAATCCATACAGTCACACCTTCAGCCTTGAGCAATGGCCTTGGCAGATCTCAGATATTAAATATTTTGAAGTCTGTGTGAGAGCCTGGGAGAGGAAATTGGTGGGGAAGGAAGGCAGGCAGAAGGTTCAGCTCTGAACCAGCTGTTCTGGTTCACCAGCTGTGCCCCACTGGTGGGATGTCACATCAGGTGCTGCTCTGCAGTGCAGGTCCTGCCCTGTGTGACTGTGGCACAGCTGCACAGGGTTGTTTGGTGTCTGGATGTTGAGTTGTGACTGATTGTGCTTTCCCATGGCTTCCTGGGTTGCTCGTTGCTTACACATTCTGGGCCACTGAGGGGTAGATTCAGTTTTGTGCTGCCTAGCTGGAAGAGCTGTATTATCTTGAAATACAAGTTTACTACTAATTTCTCCCCTAACTGTGCCAATCACATTGACCAGCCCAGAAGTGTTATGTTTATTAAGGTGGTATTAAAGCTGCCAACCACGAATGAGGCCCTAAAAGACTGGAAACAACACAGAGGGAGAGTGAAACTCTCTGTTCCCCATGGTATTCATTGTTTTAAGGGCTTGTCTAAAGCAGAAAGCTATTCTAGTATCAGATAAGGTGTGAATAAACCCATATAAACCAGTACAGCTTCTCGGGGCTCCTCTGATGTCAGATTAAAAGCAACTTCTCTTTAGTTGTATTTTTTTCTTTGTTTTCAACAACTGTACTTTTATGTAGGGTTTCTAGCAAAAAAACATTTTAGAGTATTCTCTTCATCTCCTAAATTTCAGTGTGTTGTGCAGCTGCTTTCTATTTATATATAACTATATGGGTATATTTATATGCTCTGCATCCTTCCAGAGCTGGCTGTGAACAAAATGATTCCATAAAATAGAGTCTGTAAAGAACCTGAATGATACGTGTTCTGTAAATGTGTGTCCAGTGGGGTTTTGTGATGTGTGAGACCAGCAAGGCAAATCTCTCCCTTGTGCTGGGAGGTGGAGATGGAACGTAGGGAATGACAGGAAGTAGGTGGTACAGAAATGGGATGGAAGGAGAAGGATGTGTCCTTCAGGGATGCAGAATCAGCTTCATTAAAGTTTCTCCAGTTAAGGATCTGGCCCAGGAGGTATCTTCGTGCCATGATTGAGGTAGAAACTATTTGCTGAACCTGTTGCTGTAGAAACTGCTGAACTATTTGCTGAATCTTCATCCTTATGATCAGTGGTTTGAGCTCCATCTATATTTTAATATACTTACGATATGATTAAAAACATGAACTTAATGAATACGGAGAAATTACTTTCTTACTTTGTTAATATAAAGACATTATGTCTGACCTAGTTCTGAAAATATTAGGAAGGAAATAGGTAAGGAGAAGGAAAATGTGGCAGCTGACTTTTAATACACTGTGAGCTGCTTATAGGGTGAGAACCATTTGTTCCAGTGATTATTTTCACATCCTTTACATATTCAGCTGCATCTGTTCCTAAACACAATTCACAAACTCACTTAATTGTTTCTAAGCCTATAACTATAAGGGGTGTATTTTAAAAAGTAAATCCAACAGTACATTAAATAACAACATTTTAATTAACTCAGGAATGCTTTCCCTTATTTGTTGTGATTTATTTTTCCCTTCTTACCTAGCTCTTAAGAGCAGAAGCTTATGGGTTCCCTATGGAATTCTGTTACTATAGTGAAGTTGTTCATTGAAATTTGAACAGACAAAGCCTTGAGGGTATCAGAAAGTTTCCTGCCAAAAATTTAGTATTTCCAAGAATTAATGGGAAGAACTATTCCAGTGATCTGCTAACTGCTGTTCACCGTGGTTTTAATCCCTCAACAACTTGTTTCAGATTTTCAAGAGTCTGTAAAGTTGTGTTCAAAATACTGCTGAGATGCTCATTTAATTTTACAGAGTAAATATATTCAAATAATCCATAAGCATAATTAGGGAGCTTTATTACTCTCCCTGAGATACAGCTCAAGGACATAATCCTGAGAGAAGGAAAATTCTCAGCTCCCAGTAACTTATGGTGCTTCCAGGTAGCAAAGGCACAGGAATATCTGACCTTAAGACAGTAAAAAAGAGAATGATGTAGGAGGCAGGAATATAAATAATTTTCTCAATTTCCACCAAGTAGTCAACTCAAGTTATTTAATAAAGCACCAAGGAAGACTTGGGGTTATGGCTGTCATATGGGAGGTGGAGAGCAGAAGAAAAAAGTGACATCTGTGTGGTCCTACAGGGCAAATTCTCAGAGCTTCATTAATGGGGCATTAATGAGCAGAAGAGTAATTGTCCTGGCTGATCTGTGCCTCTGGATCCTGCATGTCAGGAGTTTATGATGGACCCAATCTTCCTCTGGAGCAATGCATGGGAACAGCTTAGGCCACACTGGGCACCAGCCATACTGCTTGTAGCTCTTCTTATAAGAGCCCTCTGGAATGCATCAAGGTTACTAAGACATAAACTGTTCTAAAATAAGAAGGAAGAGGCTGAGAAAGAGAACACCAAGAACTAGATAACAGAGAGCTGTGAACCACCTGGACTGTAACAATCACATACTCTGAAGGGGCATACAGAACACGTGTATTGTAAATGCAGGCGAACCCGGTGGGAAGAAATGATGATGTCCAACTCCAGTTTAGAAAACTGAATGATTTCTTTATTATAACTATGCTATAATACATTAATATACTATATAAAGGAAGATACTAAAACTACAAACCTACTTTTTCTAACTACCATATCTAACTCACTCCCAACTCGTGACTCTCTGTCAAGAGTCCAGCCCCAGGTGGGTTGGATTGGCCATCAGGCTCAAACAATCCTCACCAGAATCCAACCAAGCAATCACCCCAGGTAAACAATTCTCCAAGCACATTCCAAATGAGAAAAACAAGGAGGAGAAATAGAAATTGTTTTCTCTTTCTTCCTCTCTGTGCTCCTCTATGACAAATCCTGAGAGAAGAAAGAAATGTGCTTACCACACACATGGACAAGATACAGGCACCAATGAAGAAATGCATGAGTAGAGTGTGCAGTAGCTTTTAGAATCTATAAATAAGTGCATAATGTAAACAATAAAGGGCTTATGCTTAATCATATTGGTTGGTCATACAGAAGTCCTGTTTCCCATATTCCTCCTCCTGTAGTCCGTGGCACTGCAAACATCATTTGTTACAGTCCTCATCTATGGAATATCTCTGTACTTCAAACAATTAAAGGCTTATGAAATATCCCAGACTGACAGCCTTAGAGACTAAATTCTGTAGGTTGAGCTCAACAGAGAGTGCTTCTGGCACTCCATCTCCATGCTGTTGCCCCTGGACCCTCTCTTTGGGAAGAAATTTTCTCATCAGCAATTTCCTTTCATTTATGGCACCCTAGAAATGCTCAACCAGGCATCTTCTACTCACTGAGCACTGCTCGTTCACCTGAGCAAAAAACAAGAGCAGGTATAAATGACTGAATTTCATTCATGACATGTGAAATGTGCAAATGTGTTCTACTTATCAGCAAGAAAAGTGCCTTACTTCTGTTGATAATCCATCCAATTTCTTCTGTCATGCCCAATATGACTGCACCTGAAGTTGAATTTTAAAGATCTAGGTTTGCAGACCACTGAAGAGCCCTCAAATGTTAATGAGTTTCAGTCATGGCCAGCCAAGGGCACTTTGGAAGCAACAGCCTCTGGGTGAAATGTTCAATATCCTCTTACCAAACCTCTGAGGCTTCCAGTCATGTTGATGGATTTCTTTTCTTGTTGCTTAGATATTAATTCTGCATACTAGGGAATAAAAACATAAGGCATAATCTGAGAGGGAAGAAAAGTGTTTTTAAAAAGCAGGGAAATATTAATAATTTTTATTATTTCTAAATAATAATAGTACTTTTATAGATCTGTAAAAGAGGCCATCTGCAAAACATTAAAAATCATAGACATCCTTAATTGAGATTATATCCTTGGGGAAATCAACAGGAATTTATTGCTATGTATTTAACTTGTTCTGTTTCATGTGAGGCTATTGGTTGAAACAAAATTTGAAGCTAGATGCAGTATGCCTCAGACCAGAAAAAAAATCATTCATTCTCTGCTAATTTGCCCTATGACGTAGAGCACAATGTACAAAAACTTTTAATGAGATTAAAATTGTATTTAGGGAAAAAATAATCTCGGCCTTTATAATCTGCAAAAAGTGCAGTTGAAACTGTGACATTTACTTGGAAGCAAGGAAATATGTAGGGGATAGAACTGGGTAAGCATCAATATATACCTATATTCCACTCAGAAAATCTTCTTCATTAAGTCTCTGGCTGGTCACAGTATGTTTGGAAGGGATTTTTTTTTCTACAGACTGCAATTGCATCCAAAGGGTGGAGCAGTTTTGAGGTTTAGTGTCAGGCATTGCCAGTTCCAAATGTGCCAGCACTAACTCACAGGAGAGGCCTGATCCAAAGAAATGCATTTCTACCCCCAAAACTCAGAGAGCAGTGTGTCTCAAATGGACTTGCTGCTCTGCTTTGTTTTTATGAGCACTCTGAGGCATTAGATGAATAATATGAATAAATAACCCCCCTTCTGCTACAATTCTCCAAATGCACTGAATAAATGGCCGTATTTCTAGAAGTTGAGCTGAAAGGAATAAGAAGATCCTGCTACCACTCAGGTAATGGAGTTCTTTTTTTCACTGTCAGTGGAACTGGGCTGGTGTTCCTGGCATGCTGACAGTCCATAATAACTTACAGGTCATCATATTTGCTGTCTCCAAACTCCCAGCACCTTGAATGGGAGTTTCAAGTTCACAGAATGGAGCCTAAGAATTATGGTGTAAGAGAAATGTGTCTGCTAATAGTAATTTCTGATAAACACCAGGTGCAAACCAGTCCTAGCACTGCTTGGGGGAGAGGAGGAGCAGGGAGAAGCTGTGTGCAATTTTCTCATTTCTGCTAATAAAATTAATCCTTGTGCTGTGTGTGTTTTATCCGTGGACTTCTGATAATAAAGATGCAAGTGCCACAGAAATAATTTTAGGCACAGGGAAATGAGTTGATTAATTCAAGTCCTTTGATAGAAACAGGAACTTGTTCTCCAGCTTCTGAACTCCTGTGTACCCCTGAGAAATAGCCTGGGATTTCATTGCTTCCTGTGCTAATTTCTGCAGAGTCAAACTGAAATATTTTGTGACAATATGAACTTGGTTTTAAAAACTTTTATGTAGAGGTTTTGCTCAGTATAGAAAGGAAAACTGTCATTTTATTTTAATATATTTATATTCACATATATTTGCATATATCAATTTAAGTTTCCATTTTTCAGGCTTCTTTTTAGTGAGGTCTATTTTGTTCTGAGCTGTTTAAGGCAATAAACAATTTATTAGAAGTATGTTAATCCTGTGAGATGTGTCTAAGGCATGATCAGGGTGACAGTGGGGCTAGCATGTTGTGCAATTAAATTATATTTAAGAAAAGTCCTTTGCATTCATGGGCTTTGTGGACAATAGTGACTCGAAGATCTACATGAGTTTATTTCTACACAATCCAGGATGAGTAAAAAGCTATTACATTGCTGATTTAATCATATGTAGCTTGTTTTGTACTCTGCCAACATGCTTTTCAAAGTTTGCTGTCTATGTTCTCTCTGATTCCAATTGTTTGTCACTGAATGTCATTTATTGCAGAAGAACTGATTATTTTCTCAGAATGTTGATGGGAATGGTGAAAGAATTGGGAGTAATGCTGCTAAAACATTTCAATTTTTCAACTGGGTCTGTCACAGAGCCAAGGACTGATTCTGATGTGTCCTCCCTCCTTCACTCCGACAGGCCTAAGGCCCTGGCCAGAGGGGAATCAGTAAAGTTTGGTTAAATTTGGGGAAGGAAAACTAAAGAATGAAGGGGGAATAAGAATTTCTCCCAAAATGCGAGACAAACATTGTCCCTGCTCTCTCTGAGAGCTCAGCAGCAGAGACCAGGCAGGATGGAGAGGAGTAAAGGACAACCTGTGGTTTCAAGCCACATTTATTGACTGAACATAGGGAAGAAATGAAATGGGAATTTTATTGAGGTCATGCAGTCCCTGGGAGAGGTTCTGGGAATCTCTATTCGAGTTTATTAAAGGCTGTGATGTGCCCCACAATGTTTATTTCCAACATGAATAGTTACCTACCCAAACTGCTCCTGAGTAGCTGCAGGATTGAAATCCCTTGCATCCACACAAAGAACCAAGAGCTTAGTGCCCAGGGAGAGGGAAAATCAGCTTACAGTAATCACCAGAAGCCAGCCAGGTAAATTAGTATGTTTGCTGCTGTCAAAATTGGTGGTAGTGGGGAACCTTTTAAAACCAATCTATTTCCTCTTGCATGCAGTGTAATGGGGACTTCTTTTCCCAGTGAACAGAATTCCTGAAAAAAACCCAGTAATTTTCTTTTTTGTGACATTATTATATTATATATTATGTGGCATATTTTATTATATTGTAGATTATGTGGCATATTTTATGATGGCTGTATGAAGTCTGCCTACCTGGTTCTTCCTCTGTCTTCAAGCAATTAATCTTTTTGGACCCTGGTTGTAAATTAGTTTGTTTCTTGGGACTCATATTTTTTCAGAGGGATATTTTGGCATGCTGCTGGGCTGAGAGAGATTATCCCAATTACATTTTACAGATAATGTTTGGTGGCTGATATCTTCCATGTGAATACTTGCATGGGATGAAATGCTGCCTTTCATTTCTGTGTGATCTGGCTTTACTCATAGGTAATTTGTACAGAAAATTTGAATTCCAAAGTAAGAGATCCATTATGAAAATTAGTGACTAATGGAACTATCAACACCTTAATCCCTGCTAATGGGAATACTCAGTGATGGTGCTGGGTTCCAGCAACCTGTGCTTTATGGATGGCCTGTGGGAACTCTCTCAAATTCTGTGCCCCAAAAGGCACCTTTTTATAAGGGTGAATCTTCCTTATCTATAGGAAGGTGAACTTTCCTATCTTCTTTCCTAGTTTCTTATCCTCTATCCTCTCTTTTATAGAGGACTTGTGAAAATAAACCCAATCCTTGTGACAGCAAAGGTGCAAGAGGTCCAATGTATGAAAATAATTTTCTTGGTTAAGTTTGGATGCTCCTGAGGGTGATCCAGATCATCTGCCAGGATTCACCATCCCTGTAAGTGTGAGGTCCTAGCAGCAGAATTAGCCCTTTCCAGAATGAGACAGATAATTCATAGGAGTCCTAGGGGAGGGAGGATGTTGGAGACTAAATTACTGCATCTCTGTTAGCTTTTCCTAGCTGAGAGTACAATTAAAAACCGTGATATTATTTTTAGAAAGTTATTGTTAACTCTTCTTTTCAGCAATCACACTTTTCATTTCCATATTGTTGTGACATCTCCTCTCTGGGCATGGCAGTTGCATGAATTAACTTAAGTGCTGTTGTTCAGCTTGATTACAAGGAAACTGAAATATGGCCCTCATGGGCATTATCTGTCACACTGCTGAAAACAAGGCCCTCATGGAGCTCTGCTTGCTGCTGTAAAAGCCACACAGTGCATCCATCTCTGTGAGGTACCAAATGTCTGCCACTCCTGCCAGAGCCTCTTGGAGTTACTCTGCTGTCCTGTGACATGGAAATTCCTGTGACATGGGAGTTTTGCTGTGTTCCAGCCTCCTGGGATTGCTGCAATCTTTCCTCAAATTCTCTAATCCATTTTTCTCCAAAATGAGACATTTTTTTATTTGGGTTTCATCTGGGGAGGAAGGCACAAAGGGTAATTCCGAGACTCTACATCTATAGGCACGTGTTCCTCTCAGTTGTAAAGTGTGTGAAATTCATAATCCAATTGCTAGAGTAAAACAATACACCTCCTGTAATCAGTAATTCTATTTATGCCTCAAAGTCCTCACATTCGTGAAACACACAGAGGTAAAAAAGGAGATGGAAATATTGTGGTTAATTCTTAATGCACAGTGTCTTCTCAAAACTTCTGTGCCATTGTTTCCTTTCTGGCCTCCTTGTGTCATCCTGAACATGGCCCGTGTGCTCCTGCCTTCTGCGCATTGTTTATTTAATACCTGTCCTCCTTTCACTTTTACAACACAAGTGCCTATTTTAGGCTTCTTCAGAAGCTTTTCTCTAAGTGATTCGAGTCATGTTATTTTCATGCCCTACTTTGGAAACGTATGACTCAAGAATTACCGAGTGTCTTAAGGAGTTAAAACATGAAATAATAATATTCTCTTAGATTTAATGAGAAAATTGGCTGCTATCAGCTGTAGGAGCATGCTTTTGCTTTTCAGCTTGTACAGAATGCAAGCATCAGCTAATCTTATACTTTATCAGAAAAATTGCACTTTCTATATACTTAGCTCTTTGATTAACTCCATCAGTTTTATAAAATATCTTTTTGTTTAAGAGTGCACAAGACTAAAACAACAAGTAAATTATTCTTTTTCTCTTGTATCTCTGTTTTGAATATGCTTTTTTTTCCCCTTGTCTGTATCTGTCCTTTCCTTCCTCAATTAATAAGCCACAATTTCATCCCATCCCCAATTAGGCAGTCCTGGTATCATGGACATTATCTGGTTTTCAGGGTAGGACTGAGATCTGAACTGTGAGTGGGTTTTTTAAAAAATGTTGACTGAATTGGTTGATTCAGACTGCCTTGAAGAATGTCTAAGGTGCTCAGAAAATATGTCACTGTATGTAATATACATAATGAAAAGAGATTTTTGTCTCCTAAATGGTAGGATTCCAGGAAATGAATATTTCACTGTGACCTGATTAGAAACCAACTCTTTCATTCAAAGAAGTTGCAATTGAAACAAGCTTTGAAATTATTAATTTTTGAATTTTCTGTGTGAATTGCTTTCACTTTTGACTGTGTGTGGTTAATAGTAGCTGGACAGACAGCATCTGTCCAGTCCTATTCAGGGATTAATGAGTAGTTCACAGTCTAGTTTTTAGCAAATGTTGTTGCTTTGTTTGTAAGTCAGCCCCTGAAAAAGGCTGTACTGAATGAAGTCACTGTGTCCTCTCATACCCCTGCTTTCCCTCTGGAAAAGGAGCAGCAGCAAGTTGTTGCTTCCTCTATCTGTGTGTGCGATTGTGTGTGTGTGTGCTGCCTGTTGATAGAGGCTGCAGCAGGGAAATCCAAGATGTCCTTGAGAACATCTCAGTGTGTTTATCTCCAGGCTGTTCCCGGGATGTGGGCTAATGGCTTTGTGATGGGTTTCTTCCCTCTTCATGCAGCCAGGGGTGCCTGAGTGGGCTCTGGAGTGGTGCTTGCTGTCTCTGTGAGCACAGACTCAGCCCTGCCTGCACGGAGCTGGGGCTGCTGCCCTGCCAGGCTCCTGCAGCAGGGCTGGGGTGCTCCCCAAGGTCTCCAGTGGCCCTGAGTGTGCTCTCACTTGTCCCAAGCCACACTGCCAGGCTGTGCTGGTTCAGCTGCTCCCTCTCTCTCCTGTTCTCGTGCAGCCTGGGAACGCTTCTGTGTGCAGCCTGTCCTTCTCCAGCTGGAAAACAGGTCTCAGTCCCTCTGCTTCTATCAAAACTTCTTCATGCAGTGGCAGTTCTGCTGTTGACAGAGTTGGGGCTCATCTCAGCTGGAGCATCTGCATGGAGAACTAAGCAGGGAGCCAAAGCCAGGGAACTTATAAATCAGAAGAGCTGGACAGGACAGAACGCACATCCAACCAATATGATCAATGCTATGTTCTCCGTTTATTCCAGAGAAGATGGCAGTTTATATACACTTCTATATAGTTTACAGTTTACAAAGGCACTCTGATTGGCAAGCTAACATTGTTTACCTTTGCCTTAAGGTGGTCAGACTTTTCACACTGAAGCTGTACTCTAATTCACACTCGGATAGCTCATTACTTTGTAGTTACCTTAACATAATTTCTAACTGCACCACATCTAATTTCTTACATTGTCAAAGGCTTCCAGGCCTCACCAAGGCTGCTTATCAGGGGCCCAGTCTGAGGGGTAGCTCAATTCTCACTCCAGACATAAATCATGCCCTCTCTCTCAGAAATTCTGTAACAGGGAGCCCATGGCAGTGTCTTTTGAATAGGTAACTTAAATATTGGTATTATTCTGAGCTCCTATTAAAATTTGTCATGCATTTAATTCCTAATGACCTATAATTTTAGGGCTGGCTGGTCCTTTTACAGGGCTAATTTGATGTCTTGAAAGACCTCTCAGAGACAGCCAAGTTCTCTGTAAATCAGAATCTTCTAAAACGGCTTAAGTTGGACTCCTGTACCATTTCAAACATTTTCAGATGACTGCCCTCAGAAACTTGGGATTGTTTCTAATGATGTGTTCCTTTGTGCTTACCTAGAGAGTGCTGTAGAGAGATTGTATCAAGCTGAAAAAAAACCAAAGCCTAAGGAAAAGTACATTTTTACAGCTATAGGGTAATTTCAAAAAGTGTAACAAAAGGTGAAGTAAAGCACAAAGTGTTTTATAATACATGGTATAGTTCCTTATCCAGTCATGGTTATTTACATTAGAGAAGATGTCATTGATGTGGCAAAGAAACTCATATATTGAGTTACATATTTTTAGACTGTACCCTGTGCTTTAGTAGCTTTAACAGTAACAAGTGAGGAAGAAAGAGATGATGAGTAAAATGTTGAGCCAAAAACGAATCCAGAGTACTAGGGTAACTTAACATGCCTCAAGACATGCTTTTTGTCACAGGAATAGGTAATAAAAATACTCTGCTATGCAAAATGCTTTGTTTTAAAGAGGAAAAGTACAAGAAAAAAATCAGTTTAGGGAGAACATTAAACTTGTGCTCAGCACATGAAGGTTTCAAGGCTAGTGATATGCAGAATTTATGTCATTAATATGCTTGCTTTCATGCTACACTCTGTCCTGTGACCAAATAATTGGAGTATATTTTACACACCATTATGCAGCAACATAAGAGCAAGGTATACAGTTTTTCTGAAAGCTTATCTATCCTATCCTTGCATTTTTTATTCCTTTTATGAACTATTCTGTGATATAAAAAATATACCCTATTCCCTTTATAGTTGCATAAATACCAAAGGTTAAATTGTACAAATGGTCTCTATCTAAACACTTGATATCAAATCTATACAGCTTAGTGAGGAGGATGCTCTGAAGAACCAGATCTGAGAGTGTTGATAAAAATCCAGCCTGTCCTTGTGTGCATGGACAGGACCTGCTGTGTCCCACCCCTGGGCATTTGGCTTAGGGAGGGCACCAGGGCTAATGCAGCAAAGCAGAAGTGCTCTGTGACAACTCAAATATATCCTGAGCTGATGCCATCCTTCAATAAGTAGAAAAATTCTATTTTCTGTAGTAAGAAACCCGTTTTACCAAATGACAGGAAATTGAGATCCATGGAAACTTGACTTTCTCATCAATGCACTTTGTTCACAGTTTGAAAAGTTGTTTTTAGAAAACATCTTTCATTACATTGTGGAAGAGAGAGCTCATAGCAAGGAGTGCAGAGTAATAGCAAAATAAAATGCAGCAGATATCCATTTTATTCAAGAAAGAAAGAAAGAAATTTACTGTTGAGCTACAAAGTGTTCCCTGAAACTTTCTGTGGGAAATAATATGGGGAATATATTCTTTAACAGTTCTTGGTATTGATTTGGCATTAGTTTTAAATGGCAGGTTCTCTTCAGGGTACAAATGTGTAATAATTTTATTAGTTAATTGTTTAATGTTTCATCCCAGGTTGGTGAAGGGGATGTGGAGACTGGGATGCCCTGGGAGAATGCTCAATTTGGAGAGAGGGCGACACGGTGAGACGCTCTCCCACGGGTCCTGGCTCCTTTATGTCAATGGCCCCAGCTACATCACCCCCGTTCTCTGCCCAGTTCTAGAATGTTCCCTCTTTCCCTATGGGTTCCCATTCCCTGCTGCTCCTCCCCTGTATCCCTGCTGGTCGTTTCCCTCTGACCCTGCCTTTGCACCCCCCTGATCCCTCCACCCACCGGCCTCACTCCCGATGCTTCGCCTCCCTCACCCCGTACCAAACCCTGGCCCCGGCTTTGTTCTTGGCTGTCCCCGAGCCCTTTGGCTGTGCTGGTTAATAAAATGCCTCTGGAACCTCCTACAAAGAGCCCCTCCTGCCTCTTCAGTCCGTCGAGCTGCGTTTTCCACCCTCTGGTGCTCGCCCTGAGCTTTCTGCCTTTCCCTAAGGGAGACACTCTTGGGGAGGCTGTGACCTTCTGCCGTGTCACTGCACTTTTATTAGTTATTGTTATGTTTTTCTATGTAAAATCCTTTTCACATGCTCTCCTAGGAGTTATTTACATTATGGAAGATATAAGCTCCGTCAGGGTGGCTTTTTGTCTGCATTTTTCAAAAAGCAGTTGTACATACAAACATTAAAATAACTGCCTCATTTAGAGTGGGAGTGTAGCTAACAATTTTAATTTATAAGCCTTACCAATTTCAATGCTGTTAATGAATTTTGGTAAAACATAACTGATTTTAGTTGTTTTTACAGAGTAATTTGTATGCCCTAATTAAAACAAGCAACCTTTGCAAGAAGAATCTGACCATAGAATGATTTACTGTACTCTACTAAACCATGAGGTGCAGTTCAGCAGCAGATGACAACTATCTAATGCTATCATTTATATGCACTTTATAGAAAGTTGCTTTTTAATTTGATTTTAATCAGGAGCAAAACTGAGCCTAGAAATAAACAGCTGTGGGGAACATGAAGCAGTGAAGCTCCCAGCTCCAGCAGCAGCTCCCCGAAGGATTCCTTTTGATCTCATTCAGATCTAGGTTAAGGGTGTGGATGTACAGTCAGAGTTCTTGGAAATCTTGTGATTCTCAAAATGCAAATCCTGATGCAAGTCATTAATAAATAAATAAATTTATTTCCTCCTCAGGTAAAATATGTGGTGTCCATGCCCTGCAGTGCAGGACTTGATCTGACATTTGATCTTTGAAGGAGAACTAAACTGCTCTGATTGTGAGCAGCACATTGCTACAGGAGCTGGGAACTTCAGTGTCTGTTACATTTCAGTGCTGTTGATGCAATTTGTATAAATGAGCCCAGGAACTGGAGCAGTACGAAAAAGCACAAAGGCACTTCAGATACATCAAACAGCAAAGAGTTTTCAAACCTTGGCTCATGAGGGGCGCTTGTAGCTCTTGGATTCAGCTTCTGTCCTCTCAAGTTACAGCAGAGCAGTTGCTGAAACGTGGTGCTGCTGTTTGAAAAAGAGGGGGGAATAGGGAAAAAAATATTTTACCTGATTTTGCATACAGGTATGGGGATAAAGGTAGATGTTAAAGCAGTTTAGTGCTCTAGGTGAAGTTTCAGGGGGAATTACGTTCTTCTTCTCTCCTTTTAACAATGCAGATCTAAACACATCATTCTGTTTCATAAATGAGTTTAGCATGGCACATAATCCAACCAAAAAACCACAACGCATCTATGATTTATTTAGCTGAGATCAAAGGCATACAGCTGCAAAGAACCTAATGAAAATTTGATGATGCAGCAGGCAGGCTACATCTATTATTTAATTTGGAGGTTGTGATCTTACACAAAATTAGCTTCCAGATTTCTCTTGTACTCTTGGGCTGCAAATATACTTGTACTCTATCATTTTGATATGGATTTGAATCACCAAGATTTCACAGCTGATCCTTAGATGTCCTATGCTAAATTTGCTGTCAGGAAAGGAGGTAATAAATTCTAGCTTTGGATCAGCAGAGATATATTTCTGACCTCCTGATGCTCAGCACTTGGACAGATCAACTTGTTTGACTTAGAGGACCAAAACTGACATGATTTTAAAACGTGATTGATTATTGAGGTGTGTCCAGGGTGGATACAGACCAGCTCTTGGCCTGCTGAAAATACCAATAAAGAAGCTCTAGAAAAATCTATTAGATTTTAAAATTCTATTAGATTTTTAAATTATTATAGCTCTTCATTTTATGAAACAAAACAGCCCAGAAATAAGACTGATTGAAGTACTTTTTTCATTTCTTGTTGAAAATTATTAGTCACAGCTTTATTAGTCAAGGCTGTTTGTCCTTGGTAATTAGTACAACTGTGACTGACCAGGGGTGAAGTCACTTGCAACCCCTTCTTCTGCACCTACATATCTTTATTAAAATGAGAATGCTTTAGGTTGATGTTTTTGACTGGAATTTTACCTCACTAGAAGTTCTGGACATTGAACATGCCTTTGTCAATAGCTCTGATTTCCACATGTGAGTACAGTGCATTCATATAAACAACATTTGGCTCTGGTTTTATAGTAGCAATCCCACCAATTTACCTAATTTGAGCATGTGATGCTGAAGTTAAATATGAGTAAAGTAAGCACAAAAAGCCTGACTGAAGCACAGGGAGCTCTATGGAAAGTGAATTTCCATCCTCCCATAGCCTCATACTCCAAGTTGAGCTCGTGCTAATTATGTCCCCACTCCCTGTGTTTGTTGCCCATCTTCAAAATTATTACAGTTTTCATGTCAACAGTGCAAGTCTGCACTTTTCAGGGAGTGAGAATAGGAAAGTCTTGCCTATCCTGTTTCAAACTGAGGCTTTTCCTTGTTCTTCTGCAGCCAGGAAAGTGACAGGATAACTGCAGAGAAAGGGGAGCAGGCTCAGCTTTGCGGAGGAGAATGAATGTAGGCTGAGAAATATTGGTCCCACTTTATTTAATGCCTTTAGTCTTTGGTCTGGAGATCTGGTGTAAAATACAAATTCACACTTCCAGAATCCATAGGGCTTACTTGAGATTTGGTGCCTTTGCTGAGTGCATCAAGGGAGTCTGGAGAAAATGTCTGTCCTTGGCTGTGTTCTGAGGTAGTCCTCTGTATATCTCATTTCTTTTATGCCCACTGAATATGTTGGCACTTCTTCTTCTTGAAATACCCAGGGGTCTAATTCTTGCTTTCTTCAACTGAATAAAACATCAAAATCAAACCCAGAAGATAAGTGATAGATTTTGGTTTTCTTTTTTAATAAATAAGGTAGACAGAAAGCTCTTAAGGTTGTTATTTTTATTTCACTACTGAGAATTTACCTAGAATGTATCATGAACAGATTAAAAGATTAATTAATTTTATCACTAACAAAAAGGTTCAGATTTCAGATTCACCTGCTTTTAATTTGGATATTCTTGGAAGGTCATTGGGTTCTTGGTGTTAAATGTGTCAAATTACAGCAGAAGGCAGAAATATCCCTAGCATGGCACTATAAAAGCTGTGGGTTTGAGCAGAATTTTGCTAATTGGCAGATTGATTATTTCTAAGTGAGTCTAGTGCTGGTGAAATATCATGCAAATTATTGAAATGAGAGATTTTAATAATGCAGAGTGGGCGTAAGATGATACATACCTTTGATTATTGCTCTGTTTGGGTGTTTTTTTTTTAATATAAACTTTAATCAAAGAAAAAAAAATACAAATTTCAGTTAATGAACGGAAGAAGAATGTGATCCAAATCTCTGGGGAGATATAACAGTTAATTGGGTTTCAAGTACTGTAGCTCCATTCTCAATAGTGTCCATTTTCTTTGCAGCATTACAGTTGTTTAGTTTCATTAGCCTAAATGTACAGGGTCAGCTTTTAAATTATACTGCATTATGCTGCTGCTCTCTTTTGCTTCATTCCTTCCCTTCTTGCTGCATGGCCTCTCTCATGGCAATGACCCTGCCTTGGCAGAGGTCACTCATTACTGCCACCAGAGAGCTGCCACTGGAGCTGCCAATCCTCCTCCTAATGATTCCTGCCTTCTTCCCGAGCCTCCAGCGTGTCCCTGAGAAGGCAGAGCTCTGCATGTGACTCTCAAAACTATGAACTGAAGCTCCTTTCTGCTTGCTAAAATCAGTGTTTACCAATAAACCAAGCCTTGCAAAAGAGAAAAAAAAAACAACTCAAAAAAACCTCCAAACCCTGGAAGGACTTCATTTTGCAGCACTCACTTGTGACTGCAGAAAATTCAGCGGCACATCAGGGTTTATTTTAAATTCCAGACTAACAAAAAAAAATTACTATGGGTGATGCTGGGATAAATTTATATCCTAAGGGAAATATTTTTCATGCTGGGAAGGAGAGATTTTTGAGCAGGGCAGGCTGTTAGGTTGTGTTTGCATAGGATGAACTCCTTTCTTTCTCAGTGACTGAAATTTCAGCTTGCAAATACTGGTGCTGTATGTGTCTAGAAAAGCAAATGTTCATGAATTTAGTTTAAAATCAGAGTTGCTAAATGTAGGTGGAATTGGGTGACAAATACAAGTGCTTGTTATGGCTTCCTGCATAATGAGATTTGCTAAAAGCATTGACTTTCCTTCTTTGAAACTCATTGGTATTTGATTTTGATGAGTTCAGGTAAAAAAACACCAAGTAATTCTCCAGATTTTGAGATGAGCTTCAAATCTGGTCCATTACTTTGGTTTGAATTGTGAACGCATCTTCCTGGTGGAAATAAGCTCTTTTTGCAGTGGAGGAATGAGCAATGGATGAGCTTGGCCATCACTTACATCACTTTTGTATGTCTGGATTAATAACAAAACAGTGTGATAAGATGCATACCAAATTTTTCTCTCAACTCTACCCTTAAATTTCCACATCCTTGAAAGAAGCAAAGCATTCCATCAATATAACTGAGAGTGTACACAGGCAGTGATGGGGAGAAGTTACAGAAGTGATGTTGAAGTGCCAACCTCTAGAGACAACATTAAGTTTACCCTAAGTTTTAAAAATGTGTCAGCATTGTTTCTCTTTCAAAGAAACACACAACGCTTCAGTGAACCTGACATCTCTTGGAGCTGACCCTATTAATTATTTTTGACTTACTGTGTGCTATACATCCACAGGGATTTGCAGAGAACCGAGTACACTATTGTCAAGGGCTTTTATTCCTTCTTTATATTTCCTGGTGCGTGTAGAGAGTTTACAGGTAAGGCTAATAGCAGATGCTGTGTGATGGATTTGGAGATAGAAATGCATCTGTCTTGAGGGAGGGAAAACATGCAAAGCAGATTAGGGAAATGCACTGTAAATTCTTTATCTGCACAGCTCAAAAATTCAGACATCCTACAGACCACTAGGCACAATACCTAATTTTCCTGCAGATCTAAAAAAGGGATGATTTCTAAGGACAGGTTCCAAGCTTGGAATACACTCTCCAACAGGGAGGACCGAATTTTGAGCTTGACTACACAAAAATTACATTTGAATTCCTGCACTAAATGTGCAAGGCCTGCTCTGCATCAACATGGGATGGCTGAGAGCAGCTTCCCTCCCTGTGCTCTTTGGGGACCACTGACAATTGAGAAGGTGGGGAAGGGAATGCCCTGTTAGGCTCAAGGTGAAGGGAGAGGTGTGAACATTTGGTGCAAGTTATGAGTTAAGGAAAAACTAACACACATGCTGAGGAATTTCGTTTTTTCCCAGTTATTTTGCAGTCATTCATGGGAGATAAAAAAAGGGATCTGTAGGAAGAAAGAAAAGAGGAAGAAGGTAAAATAATAAAAATATGCTTTTGTGCAATGAAAAGTCATTTCCTCTTTGCCCACACAAGCACAGGTTTTAAATACAGAATATATTGGTTCACATAGCAAAAAAATATGAAAGAACAGAGAACAAAATACGAGGGTTTGTTGTTTGTGGTTCTTTCTTTGTTTGGGGTTTTTGGCTTAGTTGGTTTTGTTTTGTTTTTGTTTGTTTGGAGGGTTGTTTTTGGTAGGCTTTGTTTGATTGTTTTTTTTTTCTTTTTAGTGGTTTTTGTTTGTTTGTATTTTTGGTTTTGGGGTTTTCCTAGGATAAATCCATAACTTTTCAATTCTGGTTTTATCAGAAATCCAGCTGAGGTCTGTGGCTCCATGAGAAAGACAGCTGTACCCAGGATGGCTCTGATTCCAAGGGGGAACCAAATCATGACTGTGTGGGAAGATGACAAAAAAATTATTGAAAATTAGACATGAGTGATTTGCCTAATTATTAGTGTGGATTTCTCTTGTAAGACTGAATTTAAAAGAGAGTAAGGGAACACCATTGCCCTGATTGATCAATACTTAGCACTGTAATATCTGCATTTTTTTTTTTAATATTGTTTTAATTCAATTGACAAGTCATGCTACACCTGTGTGACTACTGTCAGTTGTCAGGAATGTGGGTGTATAAATGGGAGTGTCAGTATAAATGTGCTGGAACAAGAGTGACTCCTAGAGCAATATATTCTTGCAATACAGGCAGCAATTGGGCACTCTGCTCTCTGTGGATAAACTCTAGTAAGAGTTTACTGTTTGAATTGGATTTCAGTGTTGGATCACTCTTTTTAATTGCTCTTTTTTCCCTGAAAAGTACCATTTTCACCTCTAACCATGACACAATCCAGCATTTAGAAGCAGCTGACTGCTCTAAGCAGAGGTGCTACCTCTGCTCAGGGTTGCCTGTAGGGTAATTTGGCTGTGCCAGATTTTGACCTCCTGAAAGCAGCAGAGATCAATGAAAATTGACTGCAACTGGAAGGAAAACATGGATTATTACTGGGATCTTGCTAGTGAACTCGAGGGAAGAGAAATGGCATTGGAAGCATTGCAGTGTTGGATGCAGGGATGCAATTCCTGCGTGCTGTGGTGCAGCAGGGGACACCTCTGTGTCCCACAGGGATCCAGGCTGCTTCCAGTGACACAGGGGGGTAACTGAAGCACATCTGGGTAAATCAGAATCTCTGTTTCTCCAGGAGTATATTTTTACTAAGCTCCACAGGGAAGCCCAGCATTCAGCCACTTTTGTCAACATCTTTGAAGCTGTTGTGGGCCAGGATGAAGCTGATGTTGAGTATGGAGCAGGGAGGAGCTGCAGACAAATGGCCACATCTGGGTTGTAGTTCTTCTCTTTCCTGTATTTTTGTTTTGCCAAGCTTTGAAACAGAGGAGGTTCCATCAATAACTTTTCACAAAAAAAAAAATAAAATTATGATAAAACAGAGAATAGGAGTTCTGAAGAGGCACATTTGAAATGTTTGAATTAGTGGAGGGATCCTCTCTGAATCCAGATAAATCTCTACAAAAGCCACTCAGAAAAATTAACCATAAAGAGCATGGTGGAGAGAGTTCTCAAACAGCTTCCCACCTGAAAAGGGATCTCAGCCAGATTATAAATTCTTTTGAAACTTTCATATACTTGAGACTGCTTCTCAGGCCCTTGTCATAACTGGTGATTCTTTTTTAATCAAGAAGAAAATATCAGAAAAATGTTGCCAAGAATACTGTGTGACTCATTGGATGTTTTTTTTAAGTTCAGCATCTTCTTTTAAATAAAATTAGCTTGGCAGAAAAACAATTATTTGTGTTTTTTTTCTTTGCATTTTCCTGCTGGAGTATAACAATCCCCTCTTACTTTATATCAAATGTTTAGCTATGAAATGTGGTATTGTGCTTGGGATTTATTTAATATTTTATTTAGGTATATTTTAAAATTTGAATTAAAAAGTGGGATTTTTTTAAGTGTAGCGGGGGTTTCAAAAATGTTTTTTAATGATTCTTCTGCTGCAGGAGTTTGAGAAGAAAAATCAAATATTTTCTGATACTGTGAAACAGGCATTTGTCAGGCACCGACTGAGTGTGTCAGACCCTGATCCTTCAAGGATTGTGTGTGTGATTTTTTCTTTAGACACAGCCCTGCTCTCTGCTAATGGAATTTTGATAGGCTTGACATTCCTACCTTCCAGGAGTGCTCTAATTGCAAAAAAACCACATCAAACATTTAGCAGCGTGTGTTGGGGGATGAACACCAGGAGATGGTTCTGTTCCCATCCCAGAGCACTGAAGGATGGGTTCCATCCTGAACACCTCACCAGGAGCAGAAAGTGGGGACAGCTTCTTCCCTGAACAAAGGGGCAAACCAGACCAACCCAAAAATGCAGCCCAATCCCAAATTGATCTGCTCTCCTCCCTGGGAATGCCTGCTCGGGCATGGGCTGTATCCCCCACGGGCAGGAGCCACTGGTGATTTCCATCACTTGTGCCTGGACATCCTTGCTTCCTCCCATGCCTGTGCCCTCATCATTTCTGCAATTATGAAACAAATTCTCCTCACAGCTGCTGAGTCCAGTGCCTTGAGTGAAGGAGATTTAAAATATACCAACAACAGATTTTTTTTGAAAGGCAGAAAAAGCTGCCTTTTTCACTCTGTAGAAAATGTCCCACTTTAACTCAGCTAAATAGCATAAAAAGTAATAATCACCAATAAATAGTATGATGGCTCATTTTTAAAATTTCATTTATTTTTGCCTGCTTAATTTAATTTGCCTGCTATTATTATTTGCTAGGGAAAGGAAAACTGAGCCACAGGATACTGTAGCACTGTAGAGTTGTCCTAAAATCATCAGAGTCTGGATCAGTTCTTTCCTCACTGACAGGGTAATTTTTCTTGCTGTCACCAGTTGCAAAAGAGTTTAATTTTATTGATTCTTTATTCTTCCATTTATGTTTTTTTTACTCTGTAAGTGAATCTTCAGTGAGGGTTTACTTTTTACAAGGCAATACCACGTCACCAGTTTTCTCTGTGATGGATTTATTCCTCCTGATACAGATAAAATGAGCTCCACCTGCATGTTAAAAAATAATATGTAGGTTTCTCTCAATCGTTTTTCCACTAGCATATTTCTGTGCATGTCTTTGGTATTGGAATGTCACCAAGCCAGATAAAGTTTGATGGAAAACACACAAATACCACCCCCATCTTCTCCCAGAATCCATGCAGATAAACTCTCCTGAGGCCAGGAAGGCAAAGATAAAAATGGTTGGACTTTTATATGAAGTTGAAAGGACTGGGCTGACTGGTAACTCCTGGTGCTGCTCATTTGTCTGAGCCTGAACTTTCATCAATTTTCCCTCTTTTGCTGACAAAATGGAAGCAGTTTGGGAGCCAGTGTCAATCCACTGGAGCAGCTCTTCCACAGCAGTTTTAGATCAGCTGAAGCAAAAAATGTGTTGGTAAATAAAAGCAGGTCTTTCTTGGGATTTTTTAACTAGGTAGGTCATTTGTTAATTTGCATAAATAGGCTAATAGAAGAACTTAATTACTGGAATTCTAGATTTCAATATAAACACTTCTAATAAGATGTGGACAGACAGCAGAACCCCCTGTTGAATCATCCTTCTACTTGAATCCTAACTCTAAGCTATAAATAATCTCATTTCTAGAGGAAAAGGAGAATTTTTTAATACTTTATGTTATGAAATGGGCTTAGAAATCACACTTAATATAAGAGTAAAAAATATCTAAACTTACAGAAAATGGAAGAATCTTGTCTGTGCCGTTGTTGAGGAAATTCTTGTTTTTCCTGTTGAATTCAGTAGACTTCAAACTACCCTGAGATTATGTGCCATTTTCATTATGCTTTTAATAAAAAATCTATTTAAGGTTGCTTTTTTGAGATATTTCCTTCTTTGTTTTGAACTGGGCCAAGACATGAAAGATAAGCAGCTAGAACATCAAGAAAATATTTTAGTTCAGAAAATCTTTAAAAAATATTAAAAGCACTTGGGCACTCAGAACTCATTTCTAGTCACCATTCCTCCTTTTCAGTTCTTATTGTCCCACAAAATTCTGCATTGTTGTTTGAGAGGAGTTGAGGCATAAAATTGATTTTAAAAGTTGAGTGGAAATTGGGGTTTTTATTGTTGTTGTGTTTTGGGGTTTTTTAATTGTAAATTTATAAATTGAATCCCTTATACATGGCAATTTACCTGTGTCTGTTTTACAGCCTGTGGACTCTGATCAAAATCCTTGAATCCCTTTATTTTGCTCTATTTTATTACCTCAGATAGCACCTGGAGAGATCTTGCAGCTCTGTGGGGGCCATTCTTGGTTTATGAAAACCATTTTTGGTTTATGAAAACCAGCTCTGAGATGTCAACACAGACATGAGGACCACTGTCCTCACATGCAAAGCCACAGAAACCTGACAAATCCATCAGATTTCTCTGATGACAAATGTTATAAAGACATTTGGAGGAGATTTCCCTCAGCACTAAGAAAAACCTGAGCATGACTACAGCTTCTGGGGGTACCTGAGACTTAAAGGCAGCCTAAAAATGCATTTTCATTACCCCAGAAAAGGAGAATAATTTCAATGAATATGTAAAATGCAAACACCATGACATCTGCAAGCAGGAGCTGTGTGAGTTTCTCAAATTAGTTTAGACTTTACATATTCCACCCCCACCTTCTGTTTAACAAATGTATGCATAGATGACAGAAAAAAAATGAAGTCTACAGGAAAAAAAACCCCAAACCATGGGAATGAACTAATTCTCCTGTCAGTCAAGTAGTTATAAAACAAGCCAAGCATATACTGAAGGTGAATGTTAATGACTAAGGAGGCAGACAGATGGTCCAACTTTTCTTTAGGTGGTTCATCATCCTTTATTATTCACAGAAAATTGTCTTCAATAAATGCATTCACTGTTAAAAAGGTATTCAGGAAACATACGGGTCACCTTGTGATTATGGCCAAGCAGAGTACAGCTGATAGATTTCTGCCACTTTATGACTTTATTGCAAATACATGGTGGGGGTTTGATATTTTGGTGTGTGTGTTGTGTGGGGGGGGTGTCTATGTTTTGTTTTATCAGTTTATCACCATTAAGCCCCATGTTTGTTTCCAGGAACGCTGATTTCTATTGAAGTTTCGTGTTCCCTCCACAGCAGTGACACTTCCTGACGAACTGGGAGCTGCAGATCCCTGCTACAGGCGCTGCCACCCTGGGGGAACTTCAGCGTGTTCTGGGACTTTCAGGAAACCCTTCAGTGTCTCCGAGGGCTCAGCCAGCTCCAGACATGTTTTGGAGGAGGAGGAGGATTTTTTACCCTGTGTTGGCTAACAATTGGGGAAGCTTTATGCAGAACTGACTGAAGGAAACAGAATGAGCTGGCAGGACACCAGCTGCTGATGCTGATGCAGCCAAGGCTTTGCCTTGCTCTGCAGGCAGGGATATTCCCTTCCTCAGGAAGGGAAGGCAGCTTGTCCCATGACATCTTTGCCTTCCAAGCCTCTCCATGGCTGAGTTCTGGCTGCAGGTTTGGACAGGCAGCCATTCCATGGCACCAGTTTTTTTTTTTTAACACAAATTTTGGGGTGCAGAGGTTAACAGTGATCTACTTGGTAGAAGTTTCTCTCTCTGCAATCAGACACAAATCCCCTCATTGCTGCAGTTTCTTGGAAATCATACTCCCAGCAGAGAAGCACTTCCAGGAGTAAGTTTTGCATGTTTTGTGAGTTCTAAAATATAGGAGCAACAGTTGCACAGAGGATTTGTATTTACACAGGTGGAAACCAAGCTTTTTAACAAGCTCTTCTCACCACATCCTCTAACTACTGCCCATTTGATTTGGAAAAAAGCCTCTACTCTATTGACCTCAATTTTGCAGTGTTGTAATTCAATATGCCCTCAGCAATTGTGTGCTATTTACCCAAAATATTAAAATATTACTGTTGCATAGTGTATAACTTGTATTAGACTTCCCATTAAGGTGTAATATTGAATCAGGCAGCTGTACTTTGAATTTGTCTCTCAACTCACCTGTGTAATCCACCAGTGTCTCCTGGGTAAGGAGAGAGCATTTCAGGGGAGTTGAACTCCAGCAAGGTGGACAGGGAGATAGTTCTGGCCAATGTAATTATGCAAATAGGAATTCAGTTTGTCAGGACTATATTACCACTGTTACTTCAAAGACTTGCACAGAATTCTCGCCTATCATCTTTTTTTATGGGTTCTTTTTCTTTGTTGCACAAGTGAAAATGAAGTATTTAAATATATTGTGAAAATCTGGAGAAAATAAATGAGCCCAGATCCATTTGCAAATGCTGCCTGTTCCAGTTGGAGACTGCTTAGCCAGAAGTAAGGAGATAGAAATTGTGTTCTTTTTCCCCTCCTGTCTTGCAACTATGCTTTTGCAGAAAATTTCTGTGGAATTCTAATGAAAACAGCATTATGTGTATTTTAAATAACATCAAATAATTTAATAGAATGTCTAGATGGTATCTTTCTAATAATTAGAAACTACTGTAAAAGCAAATTTTCTCATAAAACCTTTCACTTGGAAAATTTTTTTTTAGCACTTTAAAGGATTTTATGTAAACCTATAAGGGTAACACAACTCAAATATTTGATGCCTTTCAAAAGTTTTTTTGTGAATTTAGCTGGGAAATTGAAGGATGGCACTTTGCACTCTCCATGGAAACTTGGAAATTGTATCCTGATGCATGTAAAGTTCAAGGCACATGAATGATTCTCTCTTTCCATCTGAAAATAAGTCTAATTGAGGACATCAGCCTATTGGAGTCTGTCTACTGTAATGAAATTAAATAAATAGAGATGTTTAGACTTTTAATTTATTTAATTTTAGTTTTTACAGCTTATATTAACATTGATTCTTTTATTTTCCCATCTTTTCAGCTAACTGGACTTTTTTTTGGGGGGGAGGAGACTTGGCAGCAGCACTTGAGTAAAGGAATATTTGATATATTGGGGCTGAAGGTACTTCCCTACCCACTGACTCTTTCTCTGCATTAGTATTAGAGATGCCTGAATGTCTGCTCAAAGTGGACTTATCTCTGGGACTGGTTTATGATTTTTAGCCTTTTATTTAATCAGTGCATAATTTCCTTTTGAAAGTGAATTCTTTGAAATAATTTCCAATATCTCATGGAAGTGGATGCATTTATAACTTTGGGTCTCATTCCCAAGGAGTGGTGGCAACTATAATTGTGAGTGCAGGTCAGAGCTTATAACACTTCCCAATAGTTTTATGTTTCAAAAAGTTATAAAGCCGTGTCACATTTCCATTTTTATTGTATGAGCAAATCTTTCTACAGTGCAGGACAGCTTTTGGTAATCAACCTGTCTCATGATCTCAGTGAAGAGGTGGACTTCTGAACATTTTTAAAGGGCAGCACCACAATGTTAACTCAGGGCAAAAGTAGTGTTTTGCTGTCATGAAGAATAATGGAATTATCCTGCCATTGAGACTGAGCTGACTGAAGCCTCTCTCTTGTGTTCTGTTTTGGTAACCTATTTTTGACAAATAGAGCTCTGCACTGAAGTCAACTGTTAATAGTAAAATTAATTTTCTTTACTTTTAATGATGTAAAAATAAATTATCTTTAAAAAATTCTTAAGCTCCCTCTTTAGTCAAACAAGAATTATTCACACCTCCAGAGCATGAATAATCTCATCTAGAAAAACACTTATGCCAGTGTTCTCCATTAATTCCATAGAGAAACTAGATGAATAATGGGAACTAGGATGCTCCAGTCAGGTGAAGGGAATCTCTCCTAAATGAACAGATCTCTGCTTTGGATAATGCCACAGATAAGCTACTAAAGATTAATACCCCGTCACCTCTCTACAAGGACTGTACTCAGCCAGCCCATCTTCACCTTGACATATCAGCATTTTATTGTGGTTTAGAACGAAAGAAAATGAAGAAATGTAATGCAAGTTTCTGGCCTGAGGTATTTTAAAATAATAGAATGAGTAAGAAAGAAGTTATTTAACGTGAAGACAAGATTAGTGAATAAGCCATTGGCTTCTGGGTCCTTTTTCCTCCCTGCCATGAGCTCCCTTTTTATTCCTGCACTTCTTTGTCTCTTTTGTCTACAAAGCATGAGATTTTCAGCACAGTGAATCATCTGGAGTACTTAGGCTCTTCTGTGCTTTTAATCAATCATCCCATTTTTATTTATTAGTCCAGGTTCCATTGATACTGCATAGCATAAGGCCTTCCCCAATGAGCTTGTAATAAAACCAGGAGGAGCTGTAGATAATCAGTCCTTGTTCGAGAGGCAGTCAGTGCATCCAGGAATTACACTAAAAAAGTAATTATAGCCCAAACTGTGAAACTCTCAAAGGCTTTTATGAACATGCTATTCTGGATGCACTTTTCAATTTACAAGCTTCATTTAAATCAGTGGCTGAAAGAACAATGCCTAACATGGGTGACAGACAACCAATATTTCAGATTTACACATTCAGTTAATTCTTTAAAATCACTGTTCAGTGACACCATCCATTTCTTCATTGTCTAATTCATTGGTATCATATTTTTGATTGAAAGACAGTTTGACACTCTTGCTTTTGCCCTGCATGGGATTCTTCTTCTGTCTCATCCTCCCTGTTTCAATTTCACACCAATACACAGTGCAAAGCTGAGTGAGAAAAGCACAGAACTCAAACCTCATGAATGCATGACTGGAAGTGCTTTCAGTATTGGAGATCCAGTAACTGATGGCAGCAGTTTTGCTGGTGGGCTGCTCTGTAGCACTGAGAGCACAGCCTTTGCCATATACATTGTATGGAAAAAAATTCCTGCATTGCCTCTTAACCACTATTTGGTTATTGGTATGTTCAAACAAGATTTAGAAGCCAAAACCTGCCTACCTTTTAGAGTAAACTGCATGTACCACTTAAAGTAAACAACATATTAAATAGCATTGCTGCCAGCCTTTAAATTGGCAAACATCCCCAGCCAGCGCCTGTTAAATATCATTAAAAAATTATGGTCAATGGGAAGTATGCACATTAATACTTTATGATAGCACCTAGGAGTGCCAGACTTCAATCTGAATGTAATTTACCCAGCAGTCTAAGCACAGACCACAGAGAAATATCTGTCTGGAAGGGCTTACAGACTGCAGGGAAGGCAAAAACCCAGACCGGGAGCAGGGTGAGACCCAAAAAATATCAGTCAGCAGAGTGAGTGATGACCTGGGCACAATCCTTTTCTGACCTCTGGGTTTGGTGGCTTTAAGTCTCAAGCTGGGAAATTTTGCTGACTTTGTGGCTAATCAGCCCACATTTTAGAGGTGGACCTGCTCTAATTTGAGCTGCCCAGTGGGATCCCCCCCAGAGCTCACCCCTTGCACGGAGGCTCTCGATGAGCCCCAAGGTGGGGTTAAGGAGATGAAGGAGAAGGGGAAGAAGAGCAGGGACTACCAGGTGCCTAAGAGGCAGCAGGGATTAGGAAAGATTCCAGGAGGCTAACCAAGAAAGGAGCTGCTGCTGACTGTAAATTTTGGCAAATCAATCTTCCAATAAAAAGAATCATCACGCCATAAATATTGGACTATTTAAAGGCTTTTTATTTTTGCTTTTAAATTGTTTTTGTTAGTATTACCTCAAGTACAATTCAGTTGCATTTGCAATGTCTACCTTAAACCCCAATAAAGACAAGAACATAGAATCCAAGATCAAGGACCTGCAGTCCTGCCCTGGCCAGCTGAGGTGCTGTGGCTGTTCCAGGGACAGGCTGCACAAAAAAGAAAAGAAAATAATCCACCTTCCATCAGCTGCTTCTTGTAACAAATATCCCACAGCAATATGAGTTGAGGGAGAAAATAACCTGACATTCAGTAGTAATTACTACAAAGAATTTAATACTTGAGCTTACATTTTGCATGATGCAGAGATTTTCATGTATTTTTTCTCCACCATCAATGCATCATTAGATTAATATTGAGTATTAATATTGATCAAAGGCTTGGTACTTGTTTCAGTCACTCTGTACTGGTGATGCTTGTGATGAATACTGTAAATACCACAAGAAGGCAATTTATCTTTAATAGGACATTTCAGAGTGCATTGACTGAGCAAAATTACTTTTAAACCAAAGACAGACCAGTGTGGGAGGAATGGAAATAGCAAGAGGGGGACAGCAACATTGTACCAGTTTAAATTGAGATTTTTTTTTTTTTCTGTGATAGTGCCAGGGACTGGCATTGAAATAGGTGTTCTTGTGACAGTTATTGATAAGGGCACAGATCAAGAGATTGTCCTCACCCTGCCAAACTTACAAATTCAAATAACAAAACAGACCAAGGGCCAGAGACAATGTATCATAGAGGGGACAAACTGCAATGCAGAGAGATTTAATTACTTGCCCTTTATGTCTAAAAAAAAAAAAATTGAACATTTCCACTGCAAACTGCAACCAGGTGCCAGGAACCTTGGCTCTCTGAGCTGTAAAACATCCAAACCACATCCACAAGAACTTCTCAGACAGAAGGAAAGCTCAACACTAGTGTGACAATCCTAAATTTATTTTAAGAAAAATGGTAAAAGATGCATTAATTATACTGTTATAGATTAATATTGTTTACCGGTGGACCATGAGATAATTACTTTTCATGCTTGAAACATTTCCTGGTAATTTTTACACACATTTCAGCAGCATCCATTGGCCTCAGGTGTCATCAGGGCACACTCTGTGCAGGGGCAGCACAGTAATTAATGGCTCCCTGCTCTGAAAACTCTATAGGGAAGATATAACATGTCCTAGTTGGAAGGAGGAGAAGAAGCAGAAGCTGATGAGGAACCACATGGCTGAAATACAGCTGAGAAATATTAGAGCAGAAATGGTTTTCTGCATGTGTATTAGGCTCTTTGGTATAAAGTGATTCTGCTGCATGTCTGGATGGCTCTAAAAATATGTGTATAATTAATAAAATTATTTATTATACTTTTGAGCTAAATTATATAGTTAACATGTGAAAAGTGAATTGACTAATGTTTACATACTTGTTATGGTAGTATTAAATAATACAAGCAGTAAATTTCTACTATTGATAAAACATAATTATGAATAAATTTTTGTATCATACATTCAGCCACAGTCTTATAATCAGTAAAGATTTCCCATATTTATTTTAAAATAAAGAAGAAGTAAATATTGAAAGACTTTCAATGACCAAGAAAAATATAAGAATATATTTAGAGTTTTTCAAGTGCACAGTTCTACTGATTTAATCAACCTTTAAAAAAAGAACCCTAAGAGCAATGATACACCAGTCCAAGTAGCAATTGTATATTTACTCTGAATTACTCATGTTTCCTTCTGAAAATTCATAACCTGAGGTAGAACTGAACAATGAAAGCGAAAAACCAAGCATGTAAAATCAATTGATGTTCTGGCTAGCTCCCAGAACATCTTTATTTTCTATAGCCACATTCAACCACGTTTTGTATCTATTTATCACAGAACTCATTGAGCAGAAAAATGAGGCCAATGTTAATGCCTCATGAATATGCACATAAAGTGTTCTTTTTTGCTTAAATATCAACATTTATACTAATCTTTTTGTTCTTCTGTGTTCAATAGGAATGGCAGTAGGTGCTGTGGGCTAAGATTCTTCATTAACATTGTTTTCTTGGGTATTCTTGACATTTAATTTCAAGACACTCATGAGATGAATGTAGATCCTGTATTTAGTTTTTACACATTAAACACTTCTGAAACTGGGCATGTCTTGAAAGCAGACCCTCATTTTTGGAGAGAAACATCATCTGATGAAGAAAATTAATCCTTAAAAAACCTGGCTGACATTCAGAGGATGAGATGGGAGCTCCAGGTGAATATTCCCACCAAAGGTAGGTACCTGCTTGGGCCAAATGCAGCCCATCACCATCAAACCAACCCAGCAAACATCCGTGTTCCACACCAGCAGCACAATTTGCAATTTGGTGTGAAAATTCACGTGAACCTATGGAAAAGTTGTGGGTTGTCGTTTGGGGTAAAAGACAAAGGAGCAGATAGACAACATCAAATTATGTCACAAATTATAACAACTCCATTGTCTCAGTTCTGTGTTTTTTGACTGTTATTGAGTTTGCTATCATCTTGTGCAATCACATGTTTGTGGCTGTTCCTGTAAATATTTTATGGCACATCTGAGATTGGGGTTTTTTTTGTCCTAGTATTTTGGTCCATTCCAGTACATCTACAAAGCTTGTTACTGTCCCCTCTATGTGCAGACAGCTTGTAGGAATTCTATGGAATCTCACAGCTCATAGAGCCATGTGCATTTTGTCAGTGGAAAAGTATCATGCCTTGGTACCTGGTGTTTGCAAAACCCCTTCTACAGTGAGGAAACTGTCAGAGGGGACAAGTGGCCTGCAAAGTCCAGTTCTGGACGTGATGTTATACAGAAAGCAACTCATTCTTACCTGAATTTTTCCTTAAGTTCTTCAGCCTGCTTTTTGCAGATCTCTTTAGTGTGGTTAGGTGTGAAATACCCATTAATTTGCTGATTTCTGGATCAGTTCTTGGAGGAATAATGAAAGATGATAATTGATTGTAAAAATTTATGTGTATCCGAAGGTCCTTAATAACTTGGTTTGTCCCATGAACTCCAGTAGAAATTTTAGCGACCACATTTTAATCTTGCACAGCTGTTGTGGACTCCAACCATGTTTTCAAAACCAGACTGAGCATTTAGACTAAGCACTGGATTGCTGTGTATCTGATAGCTGTGCCCTCACAACTGTTGACAAAACAAGTGTTCTCCTGAAAGAGAAGATAACCAGCTTTAGAAAGTTGTCCTTACTGCAGCAGGCCTTATTTTTGTGAGTTCAGAACTAAATTTAGCAAATAGCCCTGTGATGCAAGTACTGTTACTTTCAGTAGACTTCTTCTTTTCCAGAATTACAAAATTTCACCATTACAATTATTTGAATGAAAAAGACTGGGAAGACTTCATGTTGTTTCTAATTAAAGCACACATGTAGTTTGCAGGAATTATTGCTCTCCAGTTCTTAATCTTTTTAATGGAAAGAAAAGACTTGATTCTGACAATGTCTTGTGTGTGGGCTTGGCTTAGGTGAATCCTCTTGTGTTCTTGCATCTGTTGTACAGTCTGCTAGCTCATACGAAATGAACATACATACAAATGGCATTGTGTTTCTAGCTTTTTTGAATAATCTAGATCTTGCTTGGTAGCAGCAGTATTTATTTCTGATATATTTGATAAAAACAAAACAAAAAAGAAACCTTAGAAAACTACATAAAGCACTTAGAGGAACATTAATCAAAATTTCCTCAAGGTGATACAGTGTGTTGCCTAATTTAACAGACAGCCATATGTCAGGATATATTCAGATATCAACTTTCAGCAATGCTTTTTTTCCCAGGCTTCTGTGTTTGCTTGCTTTTGCAAAGATCATCACATTCTCCAGAGGATTAACTATTACTGTTCCCATCCTCTTCCTGGCTAATCTAGGCAAGAAGTATTTGACAGTCTAGCATCAAACTTCACACTGGAAAAAGAGAAGGAACATTAATTACATGGTTGCCCAGATGCCTGGGTTTGCCAGCAGATTCTGAGGCTGATATTTGAATGAAACTACCAACACTAGATGCTGAAATAATTTTTCCTAGACAATGAAGCCAAATGGGTACAGTTGTATGGGATAGAATGAAAAGCATTTGCTCCTGGAGATCCCCAAGATGGGCTCTGTTTGGACCACAGGCTGCTGGAGGAATTTTTAGCATTGGGAGGTTCATACAGAGTAGATCACTTTGAGGCTGACATGAGTTTGGAAGCTAGTGATGGAGAAGGGATGAAGGGATTATTTTCACAGAAAGAATTCAAATAATTTACCTCCATATTCTCTCTTTAGTCCCTGTTCCACCTTCTTCAGCTTGCTTTGAGTTGATAAATAAACCTTTGTCATGGAAACACACAGGGAAAGTATCAGCAGGGAAACTTTTAAATTTATGGTAGAAGACTGTGTGAAAGATGAAAAAGTACCAGCACAGGGAGGAAGGTACCATGACAACAGCATCCTGCAATAAGCAAGTCTTGGCCTGCCTGAGGATGCAATGCTAAGTGGGTTTTCATCTAATGTGCAATCAGAACACCCTGTGTGAAAAGAAGAGCTCACTGATGATCCAGAGATGGAGGAACCAGTGAGGTCAGAAGGTTTTAAAGGAAATTAGGGAAAATGGTCCTGCAGATGCCACTGCTTCTTTATGTGCTCCATTGTGCTGATAAGATACAATGATGAATCATATCAGTGTGTGACACAATATATTTGTGATGAGTAATGTCCTGAACAGAATATTCATTGCACCCCAACAGAATTTATCCATCTTATCCTTGGCCTCCATGGAACCAAATCCATCAGGGGTGAGTGTGCCCAGAGGGTCAGGGCTCAGTGGCCTCTGAAGCACCTTTGCTATGGAGCAGGGTGGAGGCTCAAGAGGCAGGTGATAGTTCATCACAAAATGGAGATCAGCCTGTGATGGGGTGGGAAATCTGACCAGAGGCAGGGAACTTTGAAACAAAAGCACTGCCAGTGAAAGCCCTGATTGCAGAGGATAGAATTTCTGCAGCTGCCCAAGGGGAGCTCTGGAGGGCAACAGAGAAGGAGCTCAGTGGTGACCAGGGCTAAAAGGGGACAAGATGTTGGTGAGAGGCCAAGGGCAGCCTGGGCTTTGCACCACAACCAGCAAGACGTGAGTGAAGCACTTTCAGAAGCTTATGATTATGGGCAGTAGAGCTTTGAAAATTCCTTCTGAGGACAGAGGCCAGCTCTCTGCAGGCACCAATATCTGTTGGTTTTGTCAATGACTAATCCGAATGAGTCTTGCTATTCCAACCAAAATGTTGGGTTTTATTTTGTTACACAATGTGCAAAACAGTTTGGGAAAGGCAGAGCCCATTACATTGTATATGGCTGTGTTCTAGGTGAGGAAAATATTTGCCATCCCTTAGGTTTAAACAGGTAACAAACAAGTAAACTAGGCACCGTCTTGTGGGGGAAAGCAGAGGCATGTTTTATAGCATTTTTCTGAAGTGGTTTCCTAGAGCTGCTTGGAGGCCTGAGCTGCCTGTTCCTAACAACAGCAGATGTTGTGGCCCTGGGTCCCCTGCCTCCTCCCAGCAGCCACGGGAGATTGCCTTCCTGCCTTACCTAAGACTGTGCTGGAGTGGAAAAACAACATCCAGGCAAGGGGGAATCCTCTCTGTGGGCCTTGAGTGAAGATTTGTAAGAAGAAATGGGGGCCCTGTGGTTTTCCTCTTTCAACTCTTCCAGCTGCTCACTAGCAGAGGATTCACAAAACACAAAATAGGTGCAGATAAATTTTCTCAGAATAAAGAGGGAATGAAAGTAAAACTAAGAACTGGGGGACTAAGAAGGAGTTTCAGAGGGCTGTCTGCACACTTTAACCCTTGTGCCAGGGGCTGCTCACAAGGCAAGATGTTTTTATCCCAATAGCTCAAGGCTATGCCTGAAGACACCTTTTAGAGTTATCCATTTATACTAAGGCTGCACACCTGAGACAAGCCACAACAGCTGAAAAGATTTCAGAGAGGAAAATAAGAGTCTGCATGTGGATCTCTAATAACAAAAAAATAAAATAGAGCTGGCTTTGTTTATAAAGGGAATGTGTCTCTTAAAAGCAATAGTGGCTGCCAGTCTGGATTAAAAGATTCTCAAAAGCAATTTTAAACCAGTAATGTATTGTCACAGTTGACATCCTCCATTCTTCAACAAATGATTGTTTATGCATATTTAACTTTACTAGAATTCTTGATGCACCTCCTTCTAGGTTTTTCGTTACTTGGGTCTTTTTAGTTTCATTTTTAGTAATTCCTTTTTAATTGTACCTGTCAGTTTGGAGATAGATTTTTGCCATCATCCTGCTACTATAAATTAGGTCCTTCTAAAGAAGCATCACAGAATTTGTTTTACAATCTGCCATCTGCTTTACACAGAATCCCTTTCCCGAGGAAAATTCAATCAGATCTCTTAAATGTACTTTAACAGAACTCTGAGGATTCTTTCTTGTGCTTCTGCCACTTTCATGAAGGTCTTTAGTTGGCACTTTGTGCTTATGCTGTACTTCGGTAATTTGGAAAAGAGGCTCCTGTGTGATAGTGCTAATTTCTCTTTATGAAGCAACAAGAGATAGATCTACTCAGTGAGAAACTCCATCTTAGAACAGCAATTTGCAGCTGAGCCATATTACAAAATCGTCTGACTTATGTGAGAGGCCAAGGTGCATCAACCTTCAGCTGCCACAAATCAGTTGTTGAGATGATGGGAAGCAGCAGATCAGCTGCACACTCCAAGCTTAAATTTGAAGGCAATTCTTGTTTCAATTTCACCAAGGTTCCTTGGAAACTAGATTGCTAGTTAATATCATGTGTTTGTCCCAAAATAAACAGTGGTGCAAAATTAGTCAATGTTGGCTGATAGAATTGAAAAGATGATGGGCATGCAACAAAATGGTTTCCCAGATTACAAGTTGGGAGTTGCTGTTCAGAATAAAATAAGTTGGTATTGATTCCTCCCCAGCTGTGATGGCTCTGTACTTTATTAGTGTTTCACCTGTGCTGTGATAAGCCTTAGCCAGGGCTTTGTGCTCCTCCACGTGCAGAGGGTTTAAGGTAGGACAAGATGGTAGGGAGAGAGAGAAGCTCCTCTTGTGAGGAGCACAGCTGGGTTTTGACCAGCCAAAATATACCAGAGGCAAGTTTTAGTCAAAAAGCCATCATGAATGTGAGAAGCTTCAGAGTTCAATTCCTCAAGTGAGTGTGTTTTTCAACCCTGCATGTTGCTCTTGCTGAACTGACTTTTTTTCTACACTGTTAACTTTTCCATGTGTGCCTCTCCAGGGATGTGAATCTCCCACCTCTGATGTAGCACCCTTTCCCTGCCTGGAGCTCAGGTGCTGCGTTACCCTTTGGATGACAGGAGCAAAACAACAGAAAAAAATCCCTTTGTGTCTTGTAAATATCTTTGTGCAAAGTGGTAACAGAGATGTTTTTATAGGAGGGAATAGGTGGTAAGAAAATGACATTCCTCAACCCAAAGCAAGTTTCATATCATTGTTATTACTTAAGAGCTGTGGTTCCTGTTGTTTAGGGGTGCCTAAAGCATTTCTCAGCTTTAGTGCAGTTTTCATGGGGATTTCTGCTACCAGTGTCCCTGAAAACAAGGTGAACATGTGAAAACAATTGATATAGCCAAATTTAAAAAGCTCAAGAAAACAAATGCATGAGGAAAACGGATTCTCTTAAGTCAAGATATGGACTTTAAAGGACTTTAACGCTTCTCTGAAGAGGTGCTAGCAGAAATGAAAGAAAACCAATGGAAATAATATGTGCAGCCTTCTTTGCATACTAGTGGAGATTATTTTAATGATCCTCACTGATTTTCATTCTCGAAAGAGCAGAAGACTCCAGGTTGTGAGAACAGGATTACCTCATTTCACAGCTGAACTACATTCCTTCTTTGGCTGCTCTGAGTCCTCCAGGACAGGGCCTCTAGGGCTGCATAATTCCTATTTAGCAGAATAAAAGTTCATCATGGTACTTCAGGATCAAAACAATATTATTGCCTTTTCCTGGTACCTCCTTCAGCCCAGCTGGCTTTGTCACCTGGACTGTGAGAATTGCACTCAATCTGAAGTGACTTCCCTTAATTCTGATGTCTTTTAAGGTGTAGTAAGAGATTAGAAATAGACCTTGTGGAGTCAGATGTCAAAAGAGAAAGCTAATAAAAAGAAATGAATTCCAAGGAAGAGTGTAAACGTGCTGGATGCCTTGTGAGAAATGCTGATAGAGAGGAGTAGGAAAATGAGCGGAAAACACAGAGTTGGCTGCTGCTGAATGCAATATTGATGGTGCAGAACTGTGCAGGGGATTAGTGGCAAGAACAGGTTAAAACTTGGCATAGGGAGAAAGAAAACAGCAGTAAAGGCTTGAAGGGGTTGTATGCTGGCAAGGAGATAAAAGGTCCTTCAGTTTCTCAGCAATGCTGGTCCTCAGGGTAACAGTGCAGCCAAAGGATGGCTCAGGAGAGGCAGAGGAGGAGAAACCAGAATCCCACTGAGACTGCATGGCATGGATGCCCCTTAAGGTGAATTTAGCCATAGAAGCAAGGGATTATCCAGGGTAATGAAGTAAATGAAAGGATGATGGTGTTTGCTGTTAGCCTCAAAATGACTGAATTCCTACCAGCCTCGTACAAGGCAGATCACAGAGCTCTCCCAGCCCTTGAGGCAAGGGGCATCTCAAGGCCAGCATGTTGGCAATGACTGTCAGATTTCTAAAACATTTAAATGGTGTGCAGCTTTCCAGGATCCCCATGTAAATGCAAGAGCATTTACTGAGGGCAGCTATGCTAAATCACTATTCTGGAGACTTGTGTTGGGAAGCTGAACTTAAAACATGGAAAAAAGAGTGGAATGCTGACTGGGCTATGCCCTTCCCCCAGAGAATATTACATTTTACACTTGAATGAGTATTCTACTCCCCAGATTAAAGCCAAAAATTTTTTTGAGTCCTTCTTTGTGCATTGAGAGTGTTTTGCACCATGGTAGATGAAATGAAGTAGATTATTTTTGTAGCTTTTTAAGAAGAAGCTGCCTTGAGTAGCAGGAAGACAATAAAAAAAAACAAAACAATAAAAGAAACCACCCCAAAAGAAAACAAGCAATTTTGATTACATTTTACACCCTTAAACAGTATTTCACAGAAAGATAACCTTACAAAACACAGTATTTCTCCTATTTCTGCACAGAGTGACTTAGGGAATGCCAGATGGTACATGTGTGGTGGCTCACATGCCACATTCTTCCTGAGTAATTTTGAGGATGCCATACACCAAACAGGTGGCCTCTTGAGCTGGGCATGTGACAAATATAGATGTGTAAAATGTTCTGCTCTGGAGAACTCAAAAGATAAAATGCTGGATTGGAAAGAGGAACTCAAGAACAGCAGAGTGAATGACATAATTTCAGATTGTTCAGTGCAAAGAATGTTTTGGGTGGAATGAATATTCCACCAAAAACAAGTTGTATTTTATATTTCCAGTGGTGTTAAGTGGTGTTAAAAAACCCTGATTCTTTACAAAGTATTGTCTTGCAAGTCTCTGTTCCAGATGTGAAGCAGCCCAACCTGATGGCTTTGTGCTAAAGATTCGTACTGAACCAGGACTTCCTTTTACTTATTCTCTTTGTATATACAGTGTGTTTTCTGTACACACACATTTTTTTATTTTCCTGAGCGAAGTAACTGCAGTGTCACATTAAATTCCACTTGAAATTGCTTATCTGATTGGGCTCAAGTTGTCTGCAAAGAAAACAGGCTTTGAACAAAGCTCTCTGCAAGTTATTTGCATCCTCTGTAAGAAAAATTACTCACTTCTAACCAAGAGGCTCAGAAAACATGACCTCGTACTGTGATTGTATTTTTGTGGAACTATTCCAAAGCAGCCAGTTCTGGTCTTGCTGGTACTCACTGCTTTTTGGCCCCAAGGTGTGAATTGATAACTGCAGAACCTTTGCACCTCCACTTGGAATGTACCACTGGGCTCAGACTCACATGGGATTCACAGAGGGAAATCACTGAGCTTTTACTGAATTTTAAAACTGTTCTGTTGAAATTGCTTTTAATTACCAGATTGTTTTCTGGTCTTGCTTCAGCAAAGTATAGAGATAAGAGTTTTAGTTAAGGTTCAAAAAGAAAATATATCTGACTGAGGTGACTAAAAGAATCTCCATGTCCTAAAACTGACTCTCTTGCTTGGACCAGTGTTGGTTTATTGAGAGAAATGAAACTGAAAAGACCTATGGGCTGGGAATGCTGAGCCCTGACTTTTGTAACAAGTTTCCTGTTGCCTCCTTTCCTTCTGGAGGGTTCAGCCAGAGAATTCTCAGTGAGAGCTCTGAGTAGTGAAGTGATAAAACTTGTGCTGTTCTTGTGCCTTCTCAGCAAGCTCTTCTAGAACTTCTTACAAGTATAACTATCAAGGAAAGAAGCTAAACCATGGTACATTGTTATAATTGTTGGGACCTCCTCCTTAGCATGAGAAATAATTAGGGGAAAAGCAGAAAAAATGCATTGTTTGAATTTCCATCTCAGTGGGCAGTAGAAGTGGCAGGAAAAGAGCACAATTTTATTCCTACTATTAATCTTAGAAATTAATTTACAGTAACTTGTTGAAGCTGAACTTCTGGACCACATCAGAGCCAGCACCTCTGCCACGAGGTGTCCTTTTCTCCCTTGCTTTCCCCCTCAATGAATCTGAGTACTACATCTCCTCTGTCTTTATTCAAGGAATTCCCTTCAATGTTTGATAAATAACAGTACTCATCAACCTACACCACCAGTGCTTTATGTGTTATTTATTGGTCACTGGATGTGTCCTTTGTGGTTCTCTAATTTAATTAGATTTTTTCAATTTACCTTCATTTGTCTCTGGTATATTGTAAGCAGAGTTAATTGCATGTTGAAGGATTTCTCCCAGAATAACTGTATTAAAAGCTGGAATATTATGGCTGTTTTCTCTATCTACTTATCAGACAACAGTGTTTTAATGTATACTTTTTTAATAAGCATTAGCACATCATTCTGTAAGATGTCTAGATGTGCCATAAACACATCACTTTTCCCTGAATAGATTAAAATTTCCTTTCTGAATACTGTCCTTCATACTGTCATCTAATCCAAGCTCACCTCTTTACCCCTTTTCTCTTCTGCTTTTCCAGCTGTGTGCCTGAATTCCATTTCTTGGCTAAAGGTCTAATTTCAATACTTCAGTTTTGGTGACTGGTATCCTTAAAATTGTCTGGGTGATGATTTTCCTGTCCCTTATAGCTGAGGTTGCTTGCCTTCAGAGGTGTGGTTTACATGACACTGCTGTCAAGGACTATTCAATTCTGCCCGTGTTTTGCCCTGGTTTAGGACTTAGCACTGAACACAAATCTATTGTCACATCTCTGATGTACTTAAGGTGCAGGTCCTAGACTTTCATGAGGCTTAGAATGTTCCTGTGACTTGACAAATTCAAACTCTGTGTCTGAAGCAGTTCTGGCTTCCTAGAAATTCCATCTGCTGTTACCATATTTGTGCCATGGATTTAAGGAGGAACCTCTATGTCGTTTTTGCCTGGGACAGACACCATGAGCAGGAAAGCACTGTTTGCTGTAATTTGTTTGCTGATAACCATTTCTGCAGGGGAAAAGTCTCATAAGGATCATTCTTTTTCTTCTCCCCAACTCACTGAGTGCATCTGTTTCCCAATCATACTTGAAGATTTCTGTCAATTGGGGGATTACACTGGGACTCAGAATTTTAAGGAGAAGATGTAGGTCAGGAGATTCGTGGCATGAAAATATCTCAAATGTACCTGAAGAGTTGTATACTGATATACATTCATGGAGATCTCAGCCTATCTGGTTAGATGCTTATTTGGTTGAGCAGAAGTTATGTGGTGTCTTAGGAAATTTTGAAGGGGGCATAGAAAATATTTCTAAAAATACCCAGTGAGCTGATTCTTTATGTTGATGTATGTAAGTGTGCAGAAGACACAAAAAAAAAATGCAAGGCAGGCTTGGCAGTTGGTGCAGCAGGATCAGAGTAGTGGAATAAATGTCCAAATGTATTCACCTTTTGCCAGAAGGTGAGATTAAAGATAAAAATATCAGGAAACTGCTGTCATGGTCTGATGGGCCAGAGACTTGTAACATTTGTCACTCAGCTCTCTTGGTGTTTCTAAATGACAACAGGGAAAAAGGAGGAAGAGAAGAACTTTCCTGATTTCAGAAAATTTGATTATTTCCTTTACAAAAAGGGGTTAGAGAGGTGGTGCAGCATTATTTACCACAAAACACCTGCAGATGCACTCTGTATGCTAGGGATTTTAGAGTTTTTTTAGACTAACAATATATAAAATGAAGAAGCCACGTGAATTTTTAGAAAGTTTGACTGGGTCTCAACGTAGCTGGAAATAGCTACTGACTAAATAATTCTTACTAAAATGACAAAACATTAAAAAAAATCTTTCCTTAAGCCCAGGCAGCCCAGCAGCCCAGAGGTGATCATTCAGAATTAATTTATCTAGCAAATCCTCTTAGTAGAAATGCCTTTCATCTGACAAATGGAAGGATGTTCACTACTCTGAAGTCCTTCTACCACATATTCTATCTGTATCACATGGGCAGTTGTCTGGCTTGGGGCTTTCAGGAATACAAGAAAATAGTGGTGAGGTCCTGTACTTGTAAATTTGTAAACCCACATCATTTTTGTAATGGTTGTTCCAGGAGTTTTGAAGACTGGGTCAATGTGCCTTGAATAAGACATTTATAAATGATGAAAAGTCCTGGAAACTTTAGATCATCTGGTTTTGAGGGATCAGAAATAAAACAGGCTTTGGATTTGAGCTTGCTAAGTAAGAAGGAGATCTCTTTATCAGAAAGAGAACTCCAAATAACAAGTCCTCTAACCCAAAATAGAGCAAAGCTCCACTCCCTTCCTCTGCTGTGCTCACCCTACTGATTGATCCCTAAGCAGAGCTTCCTTTGTCCTTTTCACCAGTTCAGTTATAAGACTGAAAATTGACTGGCTATTCATTGTTAGTTTTTTTTTATGATTTAAGAGTGTTTGCTTTAAGAAGGAATAGAAGAAATAACTTTTTACCCTTCTTCTAGCTGGATTGACATAATACCCAAAAATCCAGAAGATCAATCCCTGCTTTGAACTTCTGGATCTGGGGCAGACATTCTGTCTTGATAGCAGACAAGGTCAGCTCCTTTGTAAAACTGGGTTCCCATGTAAATACAAATCTAAGTGGAGCAAAAAATGATTTTTTTCATGATTTATGGTGTGACCCAAGTCCTGTAGTGTCCTTCAGTTCTGATTTAGTGCTGGCACAGTCTCTGGCTTTGACTTCCCAGTTATTGGCTGTTCATCAAGGAAATGGATGAATTTGATCTAATTTTGTCAGGTGAGCCACTGCTCTTATCTGTAAGCTTCACAAAAGTTCAGAGGCACTGAAAGCCATAAGGATTTTCTTTTATTCCCCCCCCCCCCCCCCAATATTTACTTAGATTTTTCAATGTGAGGGGTAGAAAAAAAGTCAGGAGAAACAAGTGTCTTCTAATGTTGAGTTATTGTCAACAAGGATCAGGCTCAAGATATGCTGAACCACAAACATTCTGAGAATTCCATATATTTCTGGAAGGAACGAGCAGGTGGAAGAAAAAGAATTACAAAAATATACAGGGATTTTAGAAATATCTTCTGGTATCTGAGTGCACAGAGATGATCTCTGAATAATATGGAAGATATTGAAATGCCACATGCTGATTCTGGTGCTGAGGGAAAGAGGCCCAGGAATCAGGCAGTGAAGTGAAGCCATTTCATCCCGTTGTCTTCAAATGAATCATTAACACCCTGATAAAAATGCACAACAAAGAGGAGGCTACTTAATTTGACAATTAAGCTGAATTGCTTGGGAAATAACCTACTTGCTCTACCTGGTTTTAATTATCATTTAAATTATTGGGAAGCTCATTTCACTTGAGAGAGGGCAAAGGAGAGTGGAGTGCAACCTGTTGAAGTGATGGCTACTCCTCCAGCAGCTGGGATTGAATACTCACCTGGGATTGTTCCAGACACAGCACAACAGCTAAAGTGAGAAGAGTTCCTCTACTAGACCATGATTAAAACTGACAGTAGATTTCACAGCTTGTGTGATTCTTTCTGAGGTAGGGGTGTGACCTTGGGAGAGAGAGGAGAAGAGATTGAATATGATTTCAATCTCATCCAGGAGAAATCTGTTACACCTGCTGATGCCTTGGAGTGGCTACCTAGAACAAAGGCTAGACAAGGTCAAGAGAATAAGAATGGATATTTCTTAAAGGCCTTCAAGAGATACACCTTGGGCACTCAAAAGCCTCCCAGAGGCTGCACCCAAGATGGACAATGGTCACGAGTTTTTCAGACAGAAATAAGTGTGGTCCATTTACATATCAGGGGCTAATTCTCCAATTACAGCTTCAGGTGATAAAGTCATATTCTCCCAGTTTGCTCTCAATTCACTTTTCTTTATACTTTTCAAGGCCTGAGGCTGCAGGGTGTCCTTGAGTTCCAGGCCCAAAGGAATTGTCTGACCAAAATGTGAGTACAGTAGTTAACACTTTATATGGAACTTAGTTAGGCACTAATGCAGCACAGGATTTGAAAAGTATGAAGGCTGAAATCTTAAGGCACCACTGCAACCAGGAGGTCCCTCCTGGCCCCTGAGCAGGATGCCTGCAAGGCTCAGTGCTGATAGACTGCAGATGTTTGAGGTGCCAAATGTTTTCACCTCCCAGTGACTCCCTGCGCCTCAACAGGGAGAGCCCTGCAGCTCTGAGCTCTAAATCATCATATGCATTGTCACAGCTCCCTGAATGGATGGCCAAGCCATAACTGAGTTTTATTAACCTTGCCTAATTTTAACTTTGGGCCAAACTCTAGTTCCTTTGAGTCTGTGAATGATCCCATTGGTTCCACCTCATCTAAGTTGCTGGAGTATTACTTGCCTTTGAAATGGTAATTTTAAAAAATGCATTCATTGATTATAGTTAAATATGAAGTCTAAAAACTATTCAGGAAGTGAGAGGAGACTTCAAGAGAGAAGCTAAATACTCTCTAGTTGCAAATGCCATGCTGCCGTGGAAGTCAATTTTGGAAATGAACTCTCATTTTTAAACCCTGTTTAAAAAACAAAAGTATCAGTTGTGCTGGTACAGTCCTTGGAGCTGTGACAAAGCAGCAGGTTTTGAGTGAGCCTGATGTACACTGAATTTTCTGAGGTGACAGGGGGCTCAGCTGGGCTGGCTCTGGATGGCAGAGAGGGGGTGAGGTGGCTGGGGGTGACAGGGCAGGGAATCCCACTGGGCTTTTCCTTGGGATCCGTGTCTGCTTCTGCCTCTTGGGTGCTGATCATGACTTGAGACCCTCCTGTCTGTGGGTCAGACTGCCAAAACTGAGCTGAGGGGTGGGCTTTGTGTCCTGGCTGTGCAAGTAACCTGTGGAATGGGATTTGCCATTACTTCCAGTCCTTTAGCAGCCAGTTCAGATGATTTTCAATTCAGTTAACACTTGAGGCTCTATTTAGCACCCTGCAGGATTCAGCATTAAAGAAAATTGGCAGAGGTCCATGTGGTGGGATGTGTTATTTGGGGCCAAAATGCAGAAGCATTAGGATAGAAATTGCACCTGAAGCAAGTAATGGTCCTGCCTGAAACTTGCTGGAAATGACACTTGAACTTTTTCTGCTGCCTTGAAAGTGGTGTTAGTATATTATCTGTTGTAGTGACTGTTGTGTTACTCCTTCAAGTACGCCTATAAATTTGAGATTACAGGCTTAGAAGGCCTCAGAGATTTAGGAACTACACCATAAAAGAGTGACAGATTAACAAGGATTTTTGCAAAAAGAAATAAAACAAAAAAAAAAATTCTTTGACTTAACCTGAGGCTTGGATAGATGGTTCTAAGGATTTGTCTAAGAAAGCTGCATAAGGATCCCTTTCAGATGAACTGCACTTAGTGGCAATGAAAATAATTTTACCTCCTCTCTGGAGTAGCCTAATTTACCTTTACATACTATCCATGAAAAACCATAAATATTGCCTTGCTCTGGATTAAGAAAAAAAAAAGTCATTCATCTGGCCATATTTGGGATTTTAATCCAATTTGACCCCACTGCATATATGCAGAGAGAAAAGCATTCAGTCCCTTTGCCAGTGCAGGTATCACCTGCTGAATCGGAGGTTTACAATCTGTAGTCAGAATTCTGTGATAAGGAACAAGCTGCACACAGATGGCAGAAGTTAATAGTCTGATCCTGCCATCAGGACACATAAAAGAAATGATCATCCATAGAAGACAGAGCAGTTCTGATGGCTTGGAATAGATCTGTACTGCCCTGTACTTTGTGCCCTCATTATGTAACAGTGTTATCGTTCTGTTGCACACAGTATTATTTTTAAACTGACATAAATAATTCCACAGGACTGAGGATACAATGGGACTGCAGGACCAAGGTAAGGAGTCTGTTGCACTAAATCCTGGAAGGAAATGCTGCCAATACCAATTTCAACTGCAATTAATGAAACTATTGCCATGGCCAAAGCAGTAAGTGGATCTGGTCTCCAGTATGATGCTGCCAAGCTGTAACACAATGGTACCTAAATATTTTGTAGCATAAAGAAGTTTGCTCCCTTTTCCATACTGCAGGATACCTACTGTGTTTTGCAATTAAGGTTATCCCAAAGCCTTTTCAGTTTCAGAGTCCTGAGCCTGATTATAGTGGCAGATATTTTTTGTTCTGCTTTGTGCTTCAATTAAAATATTTAACATTGTGGTATCACATTGCTATATCTCAACTATTTGGACGATTTTTTTCTCGTAAATAAATCCCCTGTAAATGTAAGAAGCCAGTGGAAAACATATCCATGTCCATGCTTAACCTGTTTAGCAAGACAGCAGTTTACTGTGTAACTGCTGTATAGCAAGAATAATCCACTTATACCTGAGAGAGGACAGTTGCTAATTTGTATGACTTTCAAAAAATTATGATGTTAAATAGATGATAAAAACATCATTAAGATAGGCCTGTATTTGCACATTTTACATGACAGGTAAAAAATAATTCTACTAAAGAGATCTAATTAATATCTGACAGGTTTAAAATACTCTAAGTTAGTTTATTATCTGATTTATACAGGTTTGTAGCATTCTGAAGAAACAGAATGATACATATTTGAAACCAAAATAACTGAGTTTAAGCAGCACTTTGGGAGCTGGGGTTCCTATTAAAGTACTCCAAATTTTAGAGGGTGTCAGCTAGGAGTCAAATGAGATTTTCACTTGTAGTTGTGATGCAAGGAATAATGCAACCAACATGTCAGATACTGATCTCGGCCATTCACATGCCAACAGCTTTCACAGCATGGAAGGAAAGGCAATCTGAGCCAGTCTGAGCTGAAAAATTGCCTGAGCCAATTTTTTTTCGAAGTGATGGACTAGTTGGGCAATGGATGCTGTGCGCTCATGATTTTTTTTTTTTTTACCTTTTCCTTGGGAATTTGATTATGAAGTATCCACTCTGCATAATTCTCTTCTTACTTAAACCTGGCACTCACTGCCTCCCCAGTCAGGGTGCCTGGAATTCAAGGTCGAAGTCAGAGATGCTGTTGCTGTTGAATTTTCAGTGTGGTTTTGTGTAAGGCTAACATTGCCCTCACAATGTGTACCAGTGCAAGATAATTTGGGACTTATGGGTTAAGTCCAAAAAGGTTTAGATAAATATATGCCCACAGGAGTGCAGGTTTGTTAAAATAGCTGTCAGTGAAGACAGAGGATTGATTCCTTTACCAGTAAAATGTGAACTCCACTCTTACTGGACCTGAGAAAATCCATACCAGTTCATTTTGGCTTCTGTTTTACCATGAGTGGAAATCACTCTGAACTACTACCCCCTGAGCATTTCTGACAGAGGAGGAGATTTTTCATTTACCTGCTTGTTAATGCAAAAATGGAAGTAATTTTGAATTAAGAATTGCATGCTTGATGAATTCACCCAATTCTGATATAAATTTTTTTCCTCTCCAATTCCTTGATGGTTTTTAATGATGTTCCTTTGAAATGGGTATTTAGAACAAAGGAAGTCATTGAATGGGATGGTCACATTTAGATTAAAGCCAATTAAGACTTTGGGTCACTTATCAATTGTGATTCATTTTTAGGTTCAATTGACTAAGGTCTAAGAGAAGTTGAGGGCTATAGTAAAGCTGAAGTCCTAAGTAGTGAAACTTGGCAATCAGTGACAGATTGCCAGCAGTGGGAATTGTATTTCTTCCCTCAGTTTATGACAATGTGCACTTATTTTACACAAATTTTCTAACAGTCGTGTTTCAATATGGACTGAAGTACTTAATCATTTATATAAGTCTTCTCCTTCATCCTCCGGAAACTTGAAAATATTGTAGGATGAAAGTGCAGGCTGCCAAAAACCAATCTGGATGTAGAATCTAGATAAATTCTAGTCAGAAGGATCCATTGGTCTCCAGAATAAGTATGTGCTATAAATGGAATTATGTAGATATCTGGGAAGCTGGGAAAAAAAAAACCAGATAAAAGGATGAATTAAGAGCAATAGACTGAAATCTTACAGGGTAAATTAGAAATAGTTTCTGGGATAAAGTTCAGGGATGAATTGGTGAAAGAAGCCTGGCATTAGAAATATCAGTAGGAATCCAGGGTTTCTAACAGTACAGATAGGGATATATTCACTCTTTCCTCAGAGCACATCTCTCTGTTTCCAAGCCAGATTTCCTCTCCATAAGTATTCGTGTCAGGCCATCCTAGCACAGACAGTGGGCAGCCAAACAGATGTTCCCTGATAAATAACACTCCTTGGCTTCAGCTTTTTTATTGGAAACATTTACTTCTCTGATATTTGTAATGCAGCAAAACTTCTATTGCTCTTGTTTCAATTTTTATCCCCCCCTCCCTTTTTCCCCCCCTAGTGCTTTATAGAGCAGTTTGTCTTGTAATCTTTTCCTTATTGCTGGAAAATTGTCCATTTCAAGCCCTGATTCTGCTATCAGCTATGCCAGATCAAATCCAGAGCAGCAGCCCTGGGGACAGACAGTCCAATCTGAGCACTGCTCCTGTCATGTCAGGTTGTGTCCTGTCCTTTTTATCAGCACTGCCTACCAGGAATAAGTCAATAAACATCGTTCTTAAGCATTGCTTTTCTTTTACTGATTTGGTTCATTATTCAAGCAGCAGATTTTCAGGAAAGCTTTCCTGACCACTGTCAGAGCTGTCTGCTCTATTCAATTAATAAATCTTTGGGTTTGCCAGCTCAAACAATTCCCACCGTGTTAACTGCAGTACAAAGTAAAAATAATTAAAGCTGTCTGATCTTTTTATTGGAGGAATTATTTCACTTTGAAAACCCATGTTACACATGGAATGGCAAGATAATTTGTGTAGTTGCAGGGAACAAAACAAGCTAAATTTTATTATTTGAAATTACAAGACTCTGACTTTTGCCCTTTCAAGTCCCACCTAAATACTATGACTCTGTCTCTCCATTTGGTTCACCAATGCAACTACAGCTTAGTTCAAGTGTGGACATTTGCTTAAATGAATGTAAAATTAACTCTACCTTTTGCAGACCTGCAGGAAATAATCCTCTGTGTCTTACTTAACTTCCCAAATGATGGAACATACAAATTTTGTTTC
>QUSF01000033.1:2564141-2800954 GCA_003676055.1 Chloebia gouldiae | reverse complement strand
GTGTCTTACTTAACTTCCCAAATGATGGAACATACAAATTTTGTTTCGAATAAGAAATATATTGCAGAAAATAATACTCCATTCAGATGCAATTCAAAGGCAGAATGCTGTCATTTCTAAAAGAAAATATTCATTATAAGTAATTTGTTTGGCTGTCAGCCAATTAAACAGCAACATCATCTAGTGAATGCTGTGAGAAAAATTACTTTAGAACTGTTTATTTTCAGTGTGCTATAGAGGTATTTCTGATAATGAGTTTTTAAGCATATTGTAATTGTTGTAATCATTGTGCTTTTGAGTCACAGACATGGGATGGGATATCCTGGGAATAATCCTGGGATATCCTCAGCTGTTTGGGGAGAAAAAAACACAGTCCTGTAGGGGAAACCCTTAAATGCAAATTAAATTGCTGTATTGTAGGAAATGCTTGAACAGACTAATGTCCAGTTACTTCTGTGTAATCATCCTAATGCTTCTATCTTGAATTCCCAGACTGGGGCAAATCTTGTTCCAGTCATGCTTATAGTGTTTTTGTTTTTGCTACTTTTCACTGAAAACATGCATCTAGGTCAGAAATGCAAAGTTAGGGCTCCTTCTGCTGAAAAACAGAACCTTCCACATCTCTAAAAATTATTTTAAAACCACTTTTTTCATAATCTGTATTATTTGAACTTTACTTGGCTCACTGGAATTCTCAGCCTCTGCTCAGCTTACTTTGTAGGTTTGTAGTTTGTAGTATGTTTAAAGACAGGTTACAGCAGATGTTCAGGAGACATCCCAGCTGCAAGGCTCACACGTGGGACACAACACTTCCAAAAGCCTGGGACCAGGAGATGCAGGTGAAGTCTCAGGCAGACATTGAACAAATCAGGAGCAAACCAGGTCAGCTTAATGAAGCAGGAGAAGCTGCAGCAATGTTTGTGCTCATCAGATAATGAACATTCTGATTCACAGTCACAAGGAGATGAAGCCTTGCAGAGAAATACCAAGTGAAGAGCAACAGGAATACAAAAAGAAGAATCTTGAAGGCAGTGGATTGTTAAAGTCTGGAATCTAGTGGGATACCAAATTATCCTGAAGCCAAAGGTATGTTTTAGTCACACTGACAATTTTAAATTCTCCATTTAAGTGAATTTCCATATAAAACCTTAAGAAAATCAACTAAATGGTATCAAATCACCAAAATCTGCTTGGTCTGTCAGAGAGTTTTTTCCATCTTTGGTACATTGCATAATTTAGGATTTTGTTATGCTTTGAGATGAAACCTCATTTGGGATTACAGACTCTTACAGTGTTATTTGAAAGTTATTTTAGTGTTTTTTTACAAAACTTTTATAGCCTCTGTGCAGCTTTACCTCTTCAACAAAGCTCTGATAAATTTTCTTTCCCCTGCGTTGTTGTGGATGTTTTTATACCTTTAATGGTCCTGCTGATAGTGGTAAAAGAGTTCTTAGTAATACAGGAATGCAAATTGAAGGAAGCAGCTCCCTAAGATGGGCAGCTAATTAGGAGCTTTGCTGTTTTGTGCTGGGCATTGGACTCTGGGAGAGAGGATGTACAATAACTTGCTTTTGACAGAGAAGATGCTATTGTGAGTCTGTGTTAATTAAGGAATAGGGATTGTGGCCTCATGTTAATAGCGCAGATATGATGGCCAGATAATTTGTCTGGAATGTACATAGAATGAATGCTGAGATTTTTTTGGTACATCTTGATAAGAAACCTGTAAGGCTAAAATGTAATAACAGTGTAACCATGGTGATGCTGTTGAATTAGGATTGATGTAATGTTAAGAACAAAGGTTGATGCAATATTTGATTAATAAATTTTTCCCCAGCACAGTAACATCCCTGGTTACTGTTGGGGGCTCTGATGTTGATGGGGCAAATTTCCTGTTTTTATACATTCTGTTTACTTGTGTGCAAAGGAGAATTGGCAGCACAAACCTTTTTTCCTCTGCCTTTGCAGAGGGAGGGGGAGGAGGTGGGGGCAGAATATTTGGGGCCCTTTGGTCCCTCCCCAAATTTGGGTGGGAATTTGGGTCAAGCCTTTTCCTAAATACAGGTTTTGCTGAGTTGCTCCAGGTATCTCATTTTTGTAGAACATCACTCACTGTCTTCTCATTAGTTAATGTCAGCTTCTCTCCCTCTGCAAAAGTAAGCTGTAACAATTAAGTTCAATAGTACTTCCTGAAGAAAACAAACCCTTAGTCTAATTTCTATTAAGCTACTCTGCATTAATATTTGGCATTTCATAGTCCTACCTACCTTTAGAAATGTAGTTCAATCAAAACCCCAGATTTCTTATTTCCTGGTGCATTATATATGTCTTATATTCAGGGTACATCACCACAATTATTTACCTCTTTAATTAGATGTGCAAAATCTAGGCTACTTCTCAGGCTGATCTCTGCTTAATAGAGTAACATTTTGCATTTGTGGGAGAGTAAAAGTTGTGGCTGCTGGAGTTCCCTTGCCATCTCACAGCTGATGTGATATGCTTAAAGCTCTGTGCAATTCAAAGTAGAGTCAGTGTATTTCACCCTCAAGAGTTTAACATCTAACATACACTAATGAACCCTAGATGATTGTGCAGTTATTTTCATGCACCCACTGATGTGCTCTGTCTATGATGTTTCATGCAATCCATTTTTCTCTATCATATTTTTGTTGATGCAAAGCTGGGCCACAAAAACAGTTGGAAAAGCATGGAGTTACAGTCTCCATGGAGTTTAGCAATTGTTGGATATCTCCTGCTACAAGATCTTCAGTCATGACAGAGTTTCACCCCATCCTTGGACTTAGCTGCTTGAAATTCAGACTCTGTTGAACTCTGTACCAACACACAGCAACTACTTCCACTCACTGCGGTTGGTTTTAAGGGAAAATTTCATGCACACTAAGCTGGGAAACCCATAACCCATCCCTCCCTCAGCCTGACTGTGAAATCCAGAACTGCCTCTGTGGGCTCCCACTTCCCTCTTCCCTTTTGCCCAAGGTTGCTCTTCCCCAGTCAGCTTTATCTTCACAATTTGGGGGATTGTATGTGACAAAAATGTCACAGACTTCCTGCCTGTATGAGGAACATCAACATCAACATCAAATTCCACCAACATTTATCCCTTCTTCTCAGCTCAGCTTTTTTCAGGGTCTAGGTAAGAATTTTGTCTCTAAGTTTTTCACTTCGTGAGCACTCTCCTCATCTTATTCCTTGGTGACCTGAAAATCAGGAGGCAGTAGAGTGCTTGGTTTTCCTTTCAATTTTTTCTTTTTCAAGACAATAACTTTTCTTTAGAGATTCCAGACACCCAGCTAAGCTCCCACCATGCTGGGCTCACATTTAATTGCAGTTACATGAAGTAATTGGGTAAAGGAGGCTTCTGGGCACTAATTTTAGTGAGTATGACAAATTTCCCCTCTTTGAAGAAAGGGGCACGCTGCAGGGAAAAGGCTGAGTTCTACCTACAGATGAAGAATGAGAAATGCAGAGCATACTATCAATAGCTTCTCCCTGCTTTGGTCTTTGAAAATTATTTCCATTTTGCAGAAAAAGCATTTTGATTTCATTGATATGTTTTGACACTCTCAAAGTGCTCTCAAAAGAATTAAAATGCACAGTTCCCATTAATTTAAACTGAAATTGCCAAGAGTTAGGTGCCTTAAATGCCTTGGGAAATCAAAGTCTGGTTGGCTTGGGAGGTTGTTTCTTATTATTGTTGTTGTTGTTGTTATTATTATTATTATTATTATTATTATTATTATTATTTCCATTTTAAGTAGATGTCTGAATTTGAAGAATTTTAAAATTGAAAGTACTTAACAAAGAATATATTAAAACCATCATTAACTTAGTGTTTCAGGTGTTAGATGGTTTGAAAAATGTGAGCAACAGAGAATCCAAGAAGAGCATTCCAGTGGAACTGCCTTTCTTCATCATTCCACTCAGTTTGCCTGATCCCAGAAGAGTAAGTCGTGTACAGGGAAAATAAACATTGTTAAATCCTCCCCAGACATTAGAGAAAAATTGCCTTGGAAGATTAGGAATATTTGAAAATGGAGTTCTGTATGAGTGGTGCTCTAGGTAAGTCCATGTTGACATACCCTTTTTGTCTAATTACTGGGGGAAATGGATGGGGCCAAGCTGGGCTGAGTTAACATCAGAATACATTATTTCCATAAAAAGGTTAAAGTCTAGAACTAGATTTTCCATCATGGTTATAATAGCACTACTCTGGGAAATAAGCACATTATCTCACACAGATTTCGTAGCATCAGCTGTTCCATCCTTTTAAGCCACATTTCTGGTAGTACATTTCCTTCTTGCAAATTGGGAATTTGTTCTATTTTAAAGAAATGAGCTGATTGTAAAATGGCATCCTACCCAGTGTACACAACTTTCTCTGCCACACAGGGACCACAGGGTAATTATCAGAGGCATCCATTGAAGCACTTGAGTTATTTGGCAAATGTTACTTTGTTTTCAGATAAAATAAACAGTTTTAGTACAGAAGGGTATTTTAAGTGCTCCTCTTTTTGCTTATTTTATTTAAATTTTCTTGTTTCTCTTACCCCTTTAAAAGCATTTCTCTGTTAACTGTGTTCTCCATTTTGATGTGCTCACAGCCAGTTCTAGGACTGCTTGCCTTTAAAGTCTTCTATTAAGCTGAGCATATGGGCACTTATCCCAAGGTGGAGCTGTACAAGGATTTCAATTCAAAAGAGGAGGTCAGTGAAAGACCTAATGAAAAATTTAAAAATACCAAGTCCTCTGTATGAGAAACAGAAGAATGTTTTTGGCAGCTGTAGCGTTCCCCTTAAAAATAAAGCAATTTCTCATAGGTATGGGTTCACCAAAGCTTGTCTTCTGCTGGTAGTGGATTATTCCTTGTATGAATCTGCTCATGCACTGCAAAAGACACATAGTCCTACGTCCTGCACATCCACCTCAGCACAGGAAGACTGCACTGTGTACCTTCAGTTGCCTGTTTTTCCATAACTCCAATAATAATGTGGAAAAGGTGGATTACAGGCCTTTTAATTCCAACCTCTGCTTCTGATTTTAGTGTTCAGCTTCTCAGTGGCATCTTTTCCAATGGGAATGAGAACTGGCTTATGTTGCATGTGTGTTAATAAAATTTTCCAATAAATCCAAGGCACTCCTTGAGGACTAGAGCTGATAACCCTTGAATAGGGCTGATAAGCTCTTGACTGTTCTGCCCTGTTTCCTGCACTCAGACCACCCTAAAGCCAGATAGGAGTAGGCATTCAGTGACCTTGCTGGGTGGTGAACACCCCCTCTTGCTTTTAGAGCTCACCTTACCCAGCTCCAGCTGCTCTTTTTATTGTGCTTTAGGAATGCAGTGCTGGCTGGCCAGCCAGGTCCAGAGGGCTTTGCTAAAGACTGGGATCCCAACAGCTTTGTGTCATTAAGGTACCCAGCTAAAATTTCCTCCCTGAACTAGGAAGGAAAAGAATTGGGTCACACTATTTAATGTGTCTCCAGAAACCCACGAATGAGTTTTCATCACTGCTTTCATCACCTGCAGCAGTCAGTGCACTCCCTGGCCTTGTCACTGTGAGACTGCCATGGATTTCCTACACCTCCTGATTTCTGGAAAGGACTACACACCCTGCAGAGCTGCACAGCTCAGCTTTGCCAGAAAGATCACTTTTTAAAACTCATTTTCCTCTTTTGTTTTTCTCTGTTGGTGACCACTGATTCTTCAATAACAGTAGATTTATCACCATTCCCTGCTGGTTTGCAGAGAGGAGCAGACAGGGAAGACAAGGGACAAGGGAAATGCTGGAGAGCTTTCTGCAGCTGACTTGCTCTTCCCTTTTGTTACTGTGCAGAGATTTTTCTGTGCTGGCTTCTTCACTCTGCTTTATCATCTTTAGCAGCCAGCCTTGCCTAATCCCAGCCTATATCAATCAATGATCCCTCTCCTCCTGTGCTTCTTTCCCTTACTTTCAGCTTTTTGCTGTTTTCAACACCTCCTTGTGTCCCTGCTGACAAGTGCCTTTGAAGAGATCCTGTGCTGCATCTTGTCAGACCTGTTCAGAAGCAGACATCTGAATGGCTTTGCTACATGCAAGAAACAGAATTGGTATCCTTGTGTAGTCTCCTCTGTGTACAGCAAATCATGGGTTCGAGCTAGTTTAACTTGGAACTAAATGTGGTGATTCTTGTGAGACTGATTATTTTATTGTATAGAGTGTGGTGAAATGATAATCATCTGCGTGTTTTTACATAATTGAATCTGCAGCAAGTGTGACATGGTGGAACTGGGAAACAGTGTCCACCACTCCTGAAATGCCAGCTGTCTAAAGATGGTGCTCTGTTTGTGCCTTTCTGTGATGACAAAAGTAGCTGCACCACAGCTGCAGGCCCCGCTGGCTCCAAGGGGCCCGATGACACCGGCTCCTGTTGTGTTTTGTGCTTGCATGTGCTAAGGTTCCTTGCACAGCTCGATTTCCTGGGCAGTTTTGTGGGCATCCAGGGGTCTCCCCACCAGCCAGTGTGGGGTCACAGCCCCATTGTGGGAGTTTCCTCTCCCTGGGCTGGCTGCCAGGCAAAGCTCCCAGGAATAGGCTAACAGCACACGTGCAGTCTTTACAGGAGTCTTTCACTGGTGAAAAACACGCTCACTCTACTGTGAAAATCTAAAAAGTTTAATAAGGGACAATAGGAGACAAGGACCATAGAGCAAAGGGTGCTGTTGTCACTAGGCCAAGCCCACACTATCGCCTTCAGGGATCCCCCTTCAATATCTTTTCCCTTACATCAGTCTGTCACATATTCATAACCTTTATGCATATCCATAAAGTAGTTTACATATCCCAGGAACTATTTTACATGGCCCCTCCTCGGGTCTGCCTTTTTAGAGCATGCATGTTTCTTGGCTGTGGTTTTGGCTCCTTCTCTTATCACTTCCAGTCTGGGCCTTGGTCCTCACTGTCTTCAGATGGTGAGTGCTGATAGTTGGCATATGTGCAGCAGGTGTCCTCATCCTGTGTTCATTGGATGCTATCCCATCCAGGCAGGCATTTTAACACAAGCAGAGCTATTTCACTGCTATGTCTAAGCTTAAGTAGCAGCAGAAATACAAACTATATATATTTATAACAAAGTTACTTTAACACCACACATATCAAATCCATTTTAATATTTGCAAAAAGCCAATATTATAATAAGTATCTATAAAACACTGAATGTGTAACATATGGTGAGGCATAAATAAAAATCAGATTGGCCTCTCCCAGACATTAAAACCAGTCTGATTTTCACCACCAAAGAATGATTGCAGTTTTTCTCTGCTTTGGGTAGCATTGCATATTTTTGATTATAACAACTAATTTTAACATCTTTAGAGCATTCCACCAGCTCTTGCCACCCATGTGCTGTCTAAGCCATTTCTCTTTTGTATAATTCTGACATGATCAATGCTGTCCCTGTGGAGATGTTCATCACAGACTGTACTTTGCCTCACAAGTGTGTGAACATCATGGACTGCCTTGAACAGCCTTGCTCAGGTGCACCAGTGCTGTTCAGGCCAGAACCTTTTACCCTGAACTGCAAGAGATGTAAACTTTGGCCCTTAATATGGATTATATCTATCCAAAAACAGACTAAACTTAGTTCCATTTGGGAGTCCTTGTCTGTAGACTCACTTGCCTTATGCAAACAGTGTAATTTCAGATACATCAAAATAGTATATTAACTCATAGCTGTATCCTTTAAAATTATTTCTGTCATGTTATTCTTCATGTGTCAACAGATTTTTACAGCCGTATTAGGAGAGAGAGAGAGAGGATGAGGAACATCTGGTTTGGAAATGAAAAAAATCTTTAAAGAAAATCATGCAATTTTGCTACAAACGTTTCTTAAACTTACTATTGAGATAAATGTCAAGGTGTTTCTTTCTTAATCTTGCCACAGACTAAGAAGATAAAGCAGAATCAAGTAGCAGTAGGGTACTATGAGTTTGGGCTCATCTTCCAGGTCTAGCACTGATTCACCATCACAAATTGTTGCTGTCACAATGTTAGGTAACACCTGAGAATACCTAATTGTGTCTCTTGTTAATTATCCTTATCAATTAAAAGCTGAAGTTTTAATTCTGTGTATCCTGCAGACACCATCTGTAGGTGCCACTGTTGCAGTTGGAGGTGCTGATTGCTTCAGTGAAATTCAGCTTGCACGCCAGGGACTGCTGAGACTGGTGCATGTATGTTTACCTTCTGGGCTTGCCATTTAATTGAATCTAAAATCAATTTTCAATTAGTAGTGGTTTGGCACCTCATATTAGCTGTTAGAATTGTGAATAAGGGTAAAGAGTAAAGCATGCAAAACTATAATTACTTTTACCTTAATGAAATGAACATTAGCAGCATTAGGAAGAGATGTGCTGAGTACTTAAAGAGCTCAGAGAGTTAACACTGACATGTCCAGAGATGCCAAGTATTGCCAGGGCTGACCATATGTATGGTGTTGCTGCATTTATCACACCAGCGCAGCAAATGGAAATTATTTTGACTGATGATGGAGAAACATATGTAGGACATTCCTACATAACATCCCTTTGATCTGGGTTATTTTCCTTGAAATGGGAGCAAAATCTCACAGTATGTCAGTCAACACTTACATGTCAGATCAGCACTACTTGTGAAAAAAATTAACTGGAAGCCTCAAACTGGATTGCTCTTTGAGAGATTTGGCAGGTCTGAGACAAAACTAATTTTAAAATGTATCTAAGGCGTGTATGTCTGAACACCCTGAAGAATACTATTTATAAATGGGGCTTCCATTACTTATTGTGTTTAATTTCTAAGATCTATGGTTTTCCAGTCAGTGGTTGATGTCTGTCTTGCAGAGCAAGATCCCCTGGCCCCTTTCCTGTCAGTGCAGCTGCATCACCTCACAGTGGAGAACTGGTCAATAACTTTGCATTCTGTTCCATCCTGTGAGTCTATTCCAGAGTGACCATTATTTTGCAACCATTGCCTTTTGGGCTATTTGTTTTAAATTGTTGCAACACAAAATCAATACAACAGAGAAGGGCTCAAATGGTAAACACTGAAAATGGGAATGCAGTTTCTCCTGCTAACCTCCCCCCTCAACCCCCCCACAAGGTGTGTTTTCATTATTTTCAGCACAGAGGATTGCATTTCTTTTTCCCTAATTTAGGAGTCGTTTTAGTTCTGTAAAGAGCCCAGGTGATTTTCTTCTAAGTATTTCTATTGAAAGTCTGTGGAGGTCTTCCACAGAGATAAGCTTAATGACAAACATAGAGAAGTAGTTGGAATGTTGTAAGGACACACTGGATAGTCTTTATATTCTGTTATGTGGTCTGTCTTTCTGAGGGACACATGGGCAACATAAAAAAGGAAAAACAAACAACAAAAACCCCAACCCCAAGACCATGAAATTCCTGTTAGTAAATCACGAGTTACAAAAGTAATTTAATTGTGTGTGTGATATCTGAAGTAGGAGTTAATAAAATCTTCTCCTCAAGCAGCTGATTCTAACAACAAACTGGTGTTTGCTCCTTGGAGTGGCAGAGTAGCCCCAGAGCTACTCTGATTTGGTCTGACTGCTCCAGGCCCTGGGGCTGTTCTTGGAGATTCCCCTCATCACCCTTGCTCTTGCTTGGCTATTTCCCTTATCCCAGCTGTCCCCATATTGATCCCTGGCTGCCAGGGATGTCCCTGGAGGATGGAGTGAGGCTGTTGCCAGCCTGATGTATCACTGTCCTCTGGTCCTTTTGCTCCCAGTCAAGTAAAGGAAGTAATGGAAAACTTGCAAGAAAGTTTGACTGCTTCCATGGATTTTCTTTGCTCCTTTAATGCTGACTAATATATAATGTTTTCTCAGGTGTAAAATGGCTACAGATGGCCTTGGTTTAGCATCCTTGGTTTTCCATGTATGTCCAAGTTCTGTTCTAAGACTAGGTCTCAGTTTTCTAACTCAGTCCAACTTCTACCATTTGCAGAATTAATTACAGTAATTCCTAGGAAAAAAAATTATCTGTTGTGCTGCACTTTACACTTGTTTCCTGCAAATACTTCCATATATATTGAATAGTATAATGTCTAGATTGATTTAGAGATTTTTTTTTCTTTTCAAAGAAGTTAGGAGAAAATAGTGTTTCTTTGTAGACTTAGTAGTTAGGGCTGCTTGAAGATGAGCATTGCTTTGGAGTCACTGGCTTTTCACTACTACAATGCTAATTAAGCTTGCTAGAGGAGAAGAAAGAGGTGGCTCTTGAGCTTCTATTAATTTTACGTGGTTACTGCTGTACTTTCTTTTTCTTCTCTACTCCACAGACCCAAAAGACTTTGATTTTAAATTAACTTTTGTTAATTGCCTTGTTTGTACAGCCATAAGTGGGATGTCTGGTCATATTCTGTTGATTTGGACAGAATCTGGGTGACATCCTCAGAGCTGTGGTAACCTAGGCCATAGAGGTGGTAGTGGTGAACACAGAGTGTCTTGGCTAGGAAGGAACCTTAAAGATCACCTGGTTCTATGCCATAGGTAGAGACACCTTTCACTAAACCATGTTGTCAGAGCTCCATTCAGCCTGGGCTTTACCTTTGTCTCATTAAATCTCCTGACATTCTCATGTGACACTTCTGAGATTGTCCAGGTTCCTCTGGATGACACTTCATAAAAATGCTCTTGTTGAGCTCTTGTCTGGAGGAAAACAGCTGCTGTGGAGGTGCAGCCTTCACCATTTATAAGATTTCAGCACAATTTTATAGGCAGAGATCTGACAAATCCCTGCTTGAAAACACTGGTCATATATGAGATGTTTTCTGATGTATTGTCTATTATACCTTGACTGTGTTGTTCCATGGTAACTCTTCTGTGTTGATACAGTGGGTCTTCAAAGGCAAGAAAAATCTGTCAATAAATGCTTAACAATAGTATGGATTAGGCAAAACACAATATGCAATTGTAATAGGAAAGAACATGGGAATTCATGAGTTTGGGTAGGGAATGCTATAAACCCCCAAATCCCCTGAGTCTTTACACTGGGGAATGATATAAACCCCAAAATACCCTTGATCTTCACAAACAAAGCAGTATTATTTGTGCTAAAGTGAGTGCTTGGAATTGTTCCTATAACTGCCTGGATATTTATGGGCATGTTAAATGGGCTTTTGTGTGAGAAGCTGTTGGCAACCATAATTAAAACTTCCCCAACATATATTATTTATGGCACACTTAGTCTCTGTAGTAAGTAAGAATTTAAAGGCTTAAGGAGCTTCAGATGAACTGCAGCAATGTGTTAATAACCTTCTATATCTTATTGAGTACTTCAGCTGTCTTTAATGACTTACTCTTAAAGTGTTCTGAAAGTTTTTTTTACCAGTCTGTTTATGGTTATTAGTAGAGTTATTTCATGATCAAAACATTTCCAAGTACTTTAGCTCAAGATATCTTACCCTTGTATAATTTTATAATGTTCCTAGATGTATTGTCTCACACCAATGTTGACTGCTGCAAATAAAACCAAAAATGTATCTAATTTGTCTCTTAGACAAACAAAAGGGGCTGTTACATAGGGCTGTGAGGAAAAATCACCAAAAGGAAAACACTGCAGAGAACTCCCTGTAATTTCTTTCAAACTTCTGGTCAGCCAGTGGTGGGGGATTAATGAAGGTTGTGGTCACAGGGAGGAGGCTGGTGTAGGGCACACTTGAATATCAAACCTTAGACTGATGTTGTGCTTTTCCTGCTCACTCAATAAAATATTTAGTTCCAGGGCTCTCTCAGCACAGGCTGTGTGCTCCTAGATAATGCCAGAGTTTCTAAAATATTTTACAGGGGAGCAAATCATGTGACAGGTTCCTCTGTTCTCTCAGAAAATGACAAGATAAAGTAGGAAGTGTTCTATTCTCCTGAACCCAAAATATTTCTTTACATATGCAGAAAATCTTCTCAGAGGACATTGCCAGAGTGCTGGGAGTTGTAGGTAACTGAAATTCTTGATTTCACCATGTCACTTAATCCATATTATGTAACTCTTCTTTATTTTTTTCCTTCAATGCTTTCATTGAGAGCATTGTTATTCTTGGAACCTTCAGCTGCCCATGGTAACTCCACTGAAGAAGAATCAATCTTGGGAATTTTATAACTAGGCATAACCCTTTGCAAACTATTTTTATTTTACAGCTCTATGTGTTGATTATTTCTACTTAACATTTAAAGATAAATTAATGCTGTGGCGCATGAGGTTTAGCATAATAAATAGGAAGATTGCCAAGCCTTTCTTCAGGTTAAGGAACAACCAGCCTATGTGCAAATCCTGCAATTTGTGCAACATTGGGAAAAAGAGATAATAACTTGCAAATGCAGAATAGGCACCTTTATTATTATCTTCTGGCAAATTCAATAATGTAAAATTTTTATTCACCAGAGACAGGATGTCTTGGATCATCTAATTCTACATTTGAACCTGACAGTCCTTTACAAGCAAGGACAGCTCAGCAGTGAATATTAAATTGTAAAAATAAGGAAGTGTTTTTTTGAAGGGTAGAATACATTGGTAATGTCATGTGTTATAACCTATAAACTGTACCTCTATAAATACTTGAAAGGCTGTCAGGATGTTTAAATAAAAATCTAATGTTTCCAGCAAATAAATCTTTATAATGTGTTGACCTTCTATTTTTCTTGAGCCTGTTCAGATATGGAGAAATCACTGTGACCAGGAATGCTCCATCAAGCTGCTGTTTTTTGTGACAACAGGAGTATGTCAAAACTTCTCTTATATCTGTAGCCTGAACTTGGAAATACACAATGATGCATAGGAAAGGAGACTGAAAGCTCTGGAATGATGTGAGTCATCTTTGCAATTGTCTGGATGAATATCTGCCTTTTTAGTGCTTTCTAATATCACTGTTTCCAAGGAAAAGTAATGGTTCTGCCTAGAAAAGTGCTATTGGCAAATCTCCTTCACTTTGCTCCACTTTGAAACACTTCATAGGCATTTCAGGATTTGCTAATCTTGCAATTTGCAGCCACAGCAATTAGACAATGATGGTGAGATTATGAATCCCAGGATCAATAACAAATGAACCCCAGCTAACTGCTGACTTTACTTGCTACGATAAACCCACACCTCATGGCTGGTAAATGGTTTCTGGACACTGTACCTAGACTACAGTTTGGCTCTTTATGTCCAAATAAATGAATTCTCTGCAGTCTTGGGGTGAAAGGTTCCATCATTTACCTGTATCTTTTGTGAAGGGGAAAAGCACCTCCTTTTCCTTCAACCTGCATCCCATTAGTTCATCTGATGCCTCTTCTGTACCTGTGCATCACTTTTTGTGATACTGTGACCTCATGTCATGCTGACCAACAATTTACTGTTTCTCTCTGCCCACTTTTCCGCTTGCTTTTATTGACCTCATCGTTGCCTAATGTGGCACAGAAAAGTCAAAGCTCTCTGGGTCAAAAATCTTTCATTTTTGCACTTGAGCAGCACTTAAACAACCAGTGCAGTGTTCTGGTCTGGCTGTCTGCAACATACTGTAAATAACTTGTTGGCAAAATTATCTCATAAAATTTCATGTAATTATCTCATAAAATTTCATACATTTCATGTAAGGAATTTATAGGTTTTAGCTGTGAATTTTAAATTCACTGATCTTATTTTTATATTTTTTCTGTTTTGCATAGTAAAGTAATCAAATCTTGGCTTACAAAACCAAAAAATGCCAATCCAGGTAAAGCAGTAAGAAGGTCTAGAGTTTTTCACTCTCTATTCTTTGTGCTTGGTCAGCTGTGGTGGAGGGATATACAAAAGTTTCTTTAGTAAATTCCCACTATAAAAGTGGCTTGTATGAGCCACACTGGCCTTTCCTATTGCTTTTTCTTTTCACCTGTTTAGTCATCACCTGTTAGAACACACTGACTGGCAAAAGAAAGAGTTGAGAAACAGAATTTTAAAGGAATGATTTCTAGGTAAAAGTTTTTTGTGCATACAAAACATTGGTGAGGATGAAAAAAATGCATCAGCCAAAGCCTTTCTTGCAAACACAAATAGGGAAAACTCAGCAGAATTGAGGTATTGACATATGGTTTGCATGTTGTGCTCTTTTCTAGGTATCTGCAGCTGAATAGGAAACCTGAAGATGTCTGGGCAGACGGATGGAGACAGAAGAGGTTGGTTCTTCTTCACCTGGCTCCTGAGGAAAGCTGATTTGTGTGGACACCACAGGAGGGGAAAGTGGTAAACATAGTTTAGAATTGTAAAATGTGGATATTTTTCATGGTTTTGGCAGTACAGTGGACAAGGTGCTTTAAACATCTTCCTCAGTCCCTATACAAGTGACTGCAGCCTGGTGTACCAAAAAAGACCGCATCACAAAAAAATAAAAGGATGTTCTTGAATGCAGAGTGTGACATGAAACCCAGCAAGACCCAAAGTCTGAGAGGTCTCTGTTGCTGCCCAGGGCTGGTTAATTGAGTTGCACAGTGGCTCAGAAGTACAGGATCAGAATGTGCTGAGGTGTTTGTTACAATAATGAATTCTGTGTACAGCAGCCACATGACAAGGATGAGTGATGGCTCCTTATGTTACCTTACTTCTGACTTTTCCTTACCTTACAGTGCTTGGCTTTGCAGCCTTGATTGCACTATTTAGACAAGGGACATCTTTGTAATATTTTTTTCAGGAGGTTCAATGGATGATGATGAATAGGGCTTTTTCTTTTGCTGGATTTTGCACACAGTTAAAGAAATAAATTCCAAGAAAGCTTCCCTAAATTATTCTTTTAACTCTATTTGGCTTTGGTAAATTACTTCTTGTATGCTTGAGAAATGAAAAGTCTTATTTCCTGGAGTGATTTGATTGGCAATTTAGAGATGATTTCTTAAACTGGAAGAGTGTATTTCATAAGTTTAAATATAAGATTGCAGAACAGCTCAAGGCCATAATTACCCTGCTTTCTTCTAGAAACACTGTTGTGCTGGATATGTATACACCAAACATGTTCTTGTGACATTGATACTGAAAAAGAGACACACTGGTAATTTCATAGTGCTAAAAGTGGTGAGTCCACTCCATCCTTATATATATATTCTCAGCTGCAAAGTCCCAATTTTTTCTTGTCAATAAACAAACTTTAAACCACAATCTTAACATAGTTTTAGGCACTTGGTCTCTGTTGCATACCTTAGGTTGTCTGGTGATAATGCTTTTTCATTTCTTAGCTTGCAAACTATTTTTTTAAATATGTGTAAAATTTACTTAGTAACAGGGACAAGTTGGTGGGATGAAAAGGTGGATAAAATTTTTCTATTAAGAATTATGAAGAGACTCTGTAAGGTTTCCTCCTTTACAGAGCAAACTCTAAAATAAGCTGGGAGGCATTAGATTAGAGATGTTTTGGCAGCAAGAACAGGAGCTGGACCTTGGGTATATTAAATAGAATGACAGATAGAAAAAGGCTGCAAATCACTTTAGGCAAAATATTAATGTCAGAATGTCTTTAATTCTTTATGCTAGAACTAATTATTAATATGTTGAATGTCTCTTATTTGACTTGATAGAGTCATTCACAAGCTGAGGGTCTGTCCAGAGGTTTACCCCTTCAGTCCCTGGGCTGTCCAAGTGCAGCATCTCTGCTGATCTGTGATCACTTATTGCTTGGGAACTTAACAGGATTAAAAGTCTTTCAGCAATAGCCTAAATATTGCTGTTGGTAGAACACTGCATCTGTCCCTGTTAACTTAGCCACTTACAAAAATCATTGATTTTCTCTTTTCTTAAACTTTTGGCATCCTTTGTGCACCCAACTCAAGAGCTGGTCATTCCTTAACCCTTCCCTATTATACTGAGACCTTCATCAAAGCTCTCTGAGATTTTATTGACAGTAATGAGACCAATGCATCACTGTTCATTGCTCTGGTAAAAGCCTCAAGTATTTGATGCACTGACATCCCCTGTTGGACTCAAGTCCTAAAATCCACTACAGTCCTAAAGTGTGCCAAGAAAAGTGCATGATCCCTCTTTGTATAGATAAATATTGAGTATTTAGTTCTATAATGGGCAGCATCTTTTGGGTTCTAGACAGTTATAATGATAAAAAATCTGTATTTTAAAATGACAGCAGAGTACTGCTGAAAAACTGTCACTTATTTCTAGCATGGCTGGTGTACTGAGTGTGGGGGAGATGAATTGGTGTTAGCACAACAGGCTGATTCTCTTAAGCCTTGGTATCTTTTGATAAATCTTACATTTTGCTGCGAATTAAATTAATATGCTCTCCTTGTACTGTGCATCTGAGAACTATGGAATTTGATAAGAGAACATAAGAAGCCCTTTCAGGTTTTGCATCACACTCCAGCATCTCTGTGGAGCTCTACAGTGCTCAGAAAAACGAGCAGTAAATGCAGCATTTCCTATCACATGTCACAGACCTTTTCTTGCACGGCACCTGGGCTGGGGACATATTGCATCCAGGCCTGTGATGAATCAGCAGCCCAGCTGTGATAATGGTTTTAGGGAAGGAAAAAAAGCCTATTTGTTGTGGTAACACTGAGCAGCGGCGGCTGCAGTGCAAGAATGCTCATCCCAAAATAATCTGGTTTGCTTGATGTGGCTTTGGAAGCTGGCAAGGTAAGTGTGCTTAATTCCTGCAGAGGCAGGGAAAAGTTTGCTGAGAGTGCTTTTAGTAGCTGGCTTTTCTCTGATAGCAGCAACCATTCTGTGAGTGATGTAAAAGCCGTGGCAAAACGTGCCTGGGGCAGTTTTCCTGGCTTTCTACAGCTCCAGTCCCTAACTGCATCTATTTCCTTAAACCAGGGGGAGTTAGGTAGTCAAACTCTTCTGTAATTCAGCAGTTTCTCAGAAATTTGACCCCAGGGTCAAAGCAATATTTATATGTCACCAATTGGTGTTTTTCCCTTAGCAAGTTATGTACATTTGTCTTTGCCAAATTATCCAGTGCTAATATATGCTATTTATGGCTTTAGGGATTTGAATGCTGAAGGACATCCTGGAAAAGATGGAATTTTTTGTGTGTATCCCTGTGAATAGATTTTTTTTTTTTTGTCTGTGTGTGTATGGATGGAATTTAGAGCTGGTATGTGCTTAATTCTCTTTATGTTACAGAAGTCAATGTTTCAAAAGAAAATTCATGTTGGGATTTTCATAGGGGTTGGGTTTTTTTAGGTCTTTTGATGGGTTTCCCTCCATCCCAACCAGACTCCCAATTCCAATTCCTAATGTATCAAACTGTGAGTTTTTTCCTCTGTATCCAGTAAAGGAATTGCAGTTTCCTGTGCTGTTCAGGGATATTTGCTGTAGACAACTTGATGATTAATGGAATTGTTTATATCTGAAGGTTGCTCAAAGCTAATATAGTAGTGCCTATAAGAATTTGATAAGAATACATTTCTCACATAGGGGTTGTATAGATGAGTCATAATTCACCACTGAGACCCTTTTCCCATGTTACTGCAACCAGACTGAAATGGAAGAATGCAGTGGAATCTACCAGGCTATCTCAAATCTTTTAAAAGCCTCCTCATTCCCACTGCTGAGGTTTCTCTCTGTTGAATTGGTTTTCCTTACAGAAATGGTGAGCACTACTAATATTTCTGAAAAGCAAAAGACAAAGTATTTTGTGCAACATGGGTAGCTTAGATCAATCCTGGAGAGAAAGTATCTGAGACAACATATTCAATATAAATTGTGTGAGAGGATCCTTATGGAGCTGAATATAAAGAGAGTAGAGAGGTGTTACAGATGGTGGGAAATAAAACCCTGAGGGCTCAGCTGGCATGGCACTCAGGAAGAAGGTAATGCCATCTTCTTGCCTCTAACACTGGATTTCTCATTGTGTACGGGTAATTTCAGTAAGTGCTGACAAAGGACTGTAAGATCTCAGCCCTTCAAGGGTCTGGCTGTTTTGTAAGGATTTAAAAGAAATTGGAAAATAAGGTATGAACAGAAAACTTTCTGTGTTATGGGACTTCATTTTAGTCCAGAAGCCACAAATCTCATTGCAATTAGTATTGAAATCCCAGTGGGTCTGATAAATAATTGATTTAAAGGGGCTGCTGGTGGAGCAGAGGGGAATGGAACAGCAGTTAGTCAGCAGCAGGTTTACACAAATACATGGGCAGTGATAACTTCAGTGCTGTATTGATCAGGACTGGTGGAAGCAGAAGATTTGTGGGGGTCAAGAACTGCATTATGAAGGGTATAAAAACCTCTTTGGCTTTAGCCCCATGAGATATGGAAAGAAAACAAGCATTTAGCTTTGATGAATGACCAGCACTTGGGGAAATGTGGGCCTTGGCATTGTACCCAGAAGAGAACACTTTTTTATGGTAAATGTTGAAGGGAAAGAAGGGAGGATCAAGAGGTTTGAAAGAACGGCTGAGGAGCCACTTAAACAAGTGGGAAAGTGTTGAACCCTAAGCCCTTGTGGAATTTTGCTTTGTGATCTAGAAATATTTGCCTGCTCGTGGCCTGTAGCCAATATTGTAAGGACCTACAGGACAAGCTGGGTGTTCAATAGTTAGTGCCAAGAAATTGCACTGAAAATATGTCCTTAGATGATGATGGCAGCTCATGTATCAGTGCTATCCATGACATGGTTGTCTTCTCTTTATTGCAAAGCTGTCTTAGGTTGCAAATGCCAGATGTGGCTGGGGGTGTGTATTCTATTGCCAGCTGTTAGATGTGGGGCAGTTTCTTCTGTTAATTGGGCCACCTCTTAAAACCAGGTGGGGCAGTTTTCTTTATCTCTTCCCCAGCCAATTCTCCCTCTGGGAAATATCTTCTGTTCATGGGTTAGTGAGTGTCCCTGCATGGCTGAGAAAATTCCATCATCCTATGGGGAGATGCTCTGCCCAGGGGGAGGAGCCAAGCATTCCTACCTGGATCCAATCTGAGATTTGGAACACTACAGCAGCCTTTTCCTACTGGATTCCCAGAGGAGCAGCTTCCTTCTCCACTGGATTCCCAGAGGAAGACCAGGCCTATCTACAACATCACTGGAGCTCCAGAGGAAAACTCCCCCCTTGTGCAGGATCCCTGCTCCAGGAGAAGCACAGCTGGCACTGCAGGAAGGCTGAGCCACCCTGGGATGGGGCTGCTGCCACCTCCCTGACCCACAGCCTGACAGGGCATGTTCTAACTCTGGCAGTGTTTTGTATTACTGCATTTTTATTTTTCCTGATAAAACTGTTATTTATACTCCCATATTTTTGCTTGAGAGCCCCCTTATTAGCCAAAATTATAATAATTCGGAGGGAGGGAGTTTGCATTTTCCATTTCAAGAGGGTCTTCTGCTTTCCTCAGCAGATTCCTGCTTTGTCTTTTCAAACTGAGACAAAAGGCAAGCAAGTGGGCCTAGTATCTGGAAACTAAAATCTTGAGGGGTTATTCCATTAGCAGCCCAAGTATCAGCATTAAAAGCTTCCTAGTGTTGCCTAGCCTCTCAGTTCTGCTCATGGAGAGACATTGCCTAGCTTCATTGTGCTTTCATGGCATGAGAACAGAAGAATAAACTCCACTGTGCAACATTTGTTTGATTTAGACATATAATAAGTAGTTACAGCTATTTGTTCTCTAAGGGAACCTGAAAGATCCTGAAGCAGGTAGTCTTAGGTGGCCAGGAGTCCTGCTTGGATGATCCTCCAGACACCTGGAGCACCCCTGGGGTCAAGCAGGCAGGTGGAGGAATCACACAGTGCAATTTCTTTCATGGCATCTTCATAGTTAGATTGGATTTCCCCGCTCCCATAAGCTAAAATAAGGGGCTATGAATAAAACTCAGAATAGGACAGAATTTATCAAAGCTTGCAGTTATGAAAGGTTCATTTTAAGTCTAATTTGAGGCAACTGCTCAAAGACTCTGCAGTGCTGGTTAAAAATTCAAAGCAGAAGAGAGTTTCATAATCACTTTTTTTTTTGACAAAAATTATACTATTTTTCATCTAGTTCTGAGAGCTCTGGAAAAAACTGAAACACTGTAGTTGAAGAGAGTAAGAACTGAATTGGAGAGATTAAAATATAATACTAATATAAACTAGCACAAGTTGACTGTAGCTGCACAAAGACTTACTCTAGCAGGAATGGCAGTCCAGGACTGCACAGAGTATCACATAGAATCACAGAAGCACAGGGCTGGACACTCCCACCAAAGAGGATACATCCTCCTTTTATTCTTAAATTCATTCAAAACCTCCTTGCCCATCCAAGCTGGGTGTTTTACCTCATCAACTCATCATTTGGCACACAGAGTCATTCTGTGCCCTCAAGATCTCTGCTTTGAAGCTCACCCACCTTTCCTGAACTCCTTTGTTTTTAAGGGCACCTTCCCAAGGAACTCTCTGAATAAGTCTCCTAAACAAATCAAAGTCTCCCATCTGGAAGTCCAGTGCAAGAGTCTTATTGGTGTTCCTCCTCATTTCACCAAATATCAAGGACTCTGTAATTTCATCATCACTCTGTCCCAGGTGGCCTCCAACCACCTCATCTCCCACCAGTCCATCTCTATTTGAAAACAGCAGGTCTAACATAGTCCCTCCCCTGGTGGGCTCACCCACCAGCTGCAACAGAAAGTTGTCTTCCATGTAGTCTAAAAATTTCCTGGACTGCCTCTTTTCTACTCTATTAACTTCCCAGCAGATGTCTGGTAGGTTAAAGTCACCTACAAGAACAAGGGGGGATGATCCTGAAACATTCTCTAGCTGCTTGTAGAGCAAGTTGTCCACCTCTTCTTCCTGGCTGGGTGGACAGTAACAGATTCCCAGTAGGATGTCAGCCTTGTTGGCCTTCCCCCTAATTCTTACCTATAGGCATTCAACTCCGTCTTCATAAGTTGCGATACCTATGGTGTCAAAAGCCTCCTTAATATAAAGGGCCACCCCTCCACCTCTTCTCCCTTTCCCATCTCTTCTGAAGAGCTTGCAGCCATCCAGTGCAGTGCTTCAACTATGTGAGTTGTCCCACCCTGTTTCTGTGATGGCAATTACATCATGGCTCTGCTGCTGCACCATGGCCTCCAGCTCTTCTTGTTTGCTACCCACGCTGCCTGCATTGGTGTACCTGCACCTCAGCTGGGCTGCTGGTTTCACCCCTAACTCAGGCTTACCACCTACTTCCAGACAGCCCAAATGCATCCCCTTCCCCCTTCAGACCTAGTTTAAAGCCCTCTCACCAAGGTCTGCCAGTTCACGAGCTAAAAGCCTTCTGCCCTTAACAGAGAGATGGATCCCACGTGGTTCCAGTAGAGCAGAGCCGTAAAAGCTGCCCCATGATCAAAGAATCCGAAATTTTGCTGATGACACCAACCCTTGAGCCACTTGTCAATGATGTGAGTTCTCCCATTTCTTTTGTCATTTTTTCTCTGCCACCAAAGAGACTGAGCAGAACACTACCTGTGCCCCTCTCCTATCAACCACTTGACCCAGTGCCCTAAACTCCCTTTTAATCACCTTGATACTCCTCTTTTCAATCTCATCACTGCCAGCCTGGAGTATCAGCAGTGGGTAATAATCAGAGGGCTGAATCAGCCCAGAAAGTCTCTCAGTGATATTTCATACCTGGGTAAATACTTATTCACTGCAGTAATAAGTAAATACTTGTTCACTGCAGTAGCACTGGGGTCTGTACATTAGTTTCCTTCTCCTTGGTTGACCTAGACAAGAGAACTGGAGACAACTGGAGCTAAAAAGCAAGGACCCTGTCGGTGTTTAGAGACCTTGTTGCAGTTTGAGTTTCCTCTATCCCTACTTTATACTGTCCTATCCATAATCTGCCTTTCCATTTCTGCCTTGTGTCTTACAATCAATCTTTAGGACAAGAAATTACTCCCTTTTCTATCTTCCCCTTTAACCCTTCACAGTTCTTGAGAGCCAAAACTGTACCAGGTACTGTATGACATGTGAGGTATTTGTGTATTTTGACGCCTCAAGCCCAGGTTGTGTCCCTGCACTGTGGTTTATAAATCCCCTGGGGTCAGGACGTCTCCCTGCTGTGTGCGTGCAGCTCCTGACACAATTTCCCATCAATCTGCTTTGGTTTGTAGGTACCACCTAAGAAATACCAGTAATAAAAGTAATGGCAAAGGAATCTTCTCATCAGTCTTGACGTTACCCAGAGTATCACCTTCAATAAAGTGGCATGAAGTTTCTAGTTTATGAAATTTATCTGAATAGCAGGGGATAGACAATCCAAAAGAAAAAAGTATATCCACTAACATCAGAACATTTTTGATCTTGAAACTGGGACTGTGCAATTAATCTGGTTTCCCAGAAGCTAGCAGAAACTTCCAAATAAGAAATTATTCCTCTTCTGCAGAAATGAAAGGATTCAAAAGATCAGCCTCAGCAATTTCTGCTGGGACTGTGCCCAGGGTATGTCATTTATTTTCTAATTTTTTTTTCAATTAGATTATTTTTTCTCTTTCAAAAGAGAGGATGTCCGAATATTTAATCTAATCTAGTTAATTCATTGTCTTTATCCTGCTGAGTCTCTCACTGCAAATCCAATAGCGCTCTTACAGCACAGACCTTGGGAGACCTCCAGGGAACTTCTGCACTACTTTTTCAGTAGCAAAGCTTACTGGCATCAAGATCTTTGTTTTGGTTGCAATGTACAGGAATTTCCATTACTCTGCCACTAGGTGGGAAAGATCTGGGTGGAAGAGAGGGTAAGAAATGCAGCTATAATTTTCAAAACTGAGGAGCATTTAAGAGATAATTCCTTGAAGGCGATTTTCATATTTCTATAGCCATTTTGTTCCATATCCAGGTATTTGGTGTACTTTTTCTTGTGGGAATGCCATGTTTCCAGATTTGCTGTAGGGATCTCTGCTGCTTGTTCAGGGTGTAGAATGTTTTGTACACTGTGTAGTACTGGTATAACTGTTTATACAACAAAATATACCAATGAAACATACTAACAAAAAATACATCATAGCTCACTATCTGTTTTTGGATGTTTAATGAAGATCACTGAAACTACAGCACACTGTGGTTCTTTTTTACTGTATGTTGTAGTAAACAAGTTAACTGAAGATAAATCCAGACCACGTGGAAAAAAGCTGAAAGATTCCTATTAGCTCCTGTGAGAAGTGGATGGATTTTTTGTGAGAGGCTGAAACAGCTCTTGAAAACAAGATTGACCTCAAGATCAGAGTATAACTTAAATCTTCTCTGCAACTTTATCACCATCTGCTTTGAGTTCTGTTCCCGCTGCAGAAGGTCACACACAGAAACTAGCAGTAGACTTGAGAAGTGTCTCTCCGTCCTTAAAAGTAAAAAGTGAGACATGGAAAAACAAAGGAGGCTGTATTTCCAAGTGGTGCTGTTATAAAGGGTGAGTTATTCATCAAGGTGTGCTCCTGGAGCTGCCAGGGAGATTGTTCTAAAGTCATTGTGCTTGGATAGCTACATTTTCCTCTTGGTTATTAGAAGCAAATGATTCCCTGTTCTGATGAGATGGACAGCGAAACATGCAATAAATGTTTATTAATATTAGTGAGAAATCCTCATACCAGTTCTGGAATTACAAATGCAATAAGCAGTAAGGTTGTTTACTGCTAACTTTCAAATAAAATGTGCAGTACATGTAGATCACTGTGTTTAATAATAAACTATAAGCAATAATGTGTTTAGCCTGATGCTCTCAAACCACACACACACAAAAAAAAAAGGACAAAGAGGAACTTTGCAATGCTTTGTAAATTAGGGAGGGTTTTGTGATGCTCAATTCCCTGATCAGAGAAACACAGACTCTTCCTGAGGGGGTTATTCACTGTGGGATGCAAATCATAGCTATGGGGGCACTGCTTTGATTCCTCAACTATCTGCTGACATGTTTGGGGGGGCAGAAAAATCACAGCCATCTATCAAAGAAAATACAATTAGATACATCAGCAGTCTGAACACCATAGCATTTTCGTGGTTTTTTTTTTTCTTTCAGGTGGAAGTAAATGAAATTCTCATAATTGTTGTGTTTATGAAAAATTCTACTGTTGGCAACTGCTGATTATATATGGCAGTGCCCTGGCAGAGTAAATCTGAAACCCAATGCCTGCTGTTAGAAATCTTTATTTTCCTGACCCCTTAGGGATCTGGAACTCACTTAGGCTTTCCTGCCCAGGAGTTGCTCAGTTCTACAATATGACGACTGATTACTGCTAGTTTTACACAGGAAGGCTTCATGCCACCTAGAGCACGTACAGAGATGATTAGGAAATAAATATCAGGAAACATTTGCATTTTTGAGACAATACCCTTAATTTCTTCATTTTTGAAAAATTTCTCTTGTGATATTCAGGTGTAAAATTAAGGACAGAAAGGCATGCAAACTGTGCTTGTCTAAAACTGAGAGATTAATACTGAAATATGTGATTTTTTAAAAAAAATGTTGTTGAGAACAGGTGCAAAATGTTTCTTTTGTGCCATTCTTCCCCTTTTGATTCTGTCTTCCTGTCATTTTTCTGCACAGGTTTCATATAAATAGAACATGAATGGAGTTGCCTGCTCTGATCCAGATGGAAGGATACAGGGCTGGTATAATTTTAGTGTGGAAGATGCATTAACTTTCATTTAAATTCTGTAAATATGCATCTTCTTCACTGAACAAGTGAAGACAAACTGGGAGGCATCAATGATAATTGTACATGGAAGGCAGGAGCCCTTGGCATTGGTACCCACACAAGCTTTTCAGTTTTGCACAGCTTAATGTGGATGAATCACTGACCTGATCTTGCAAACAATTACCCATGAATTTAGTTTTATGCGCTTGTGCAGAACTGTTGCAGGCAACAGGTTAATTGAATTTTGGAGTAAGTGCACAATCAATAGATCAGATTGGAATGGAATTTTATGCTTGCAAACAATTTCCTTGATGCTGTGTATATTTGAATTCAGGTAATTTAGGCTCTGGTTTATGAAGCTGCTCCAATTATTGCAGAAGTTTTGTCCCCCTCCAGGTAATAGTGTCATCAGAGAGCAGGTAGAAAAAACAGCCTTAAGAATAAATTTACTCCAGGAAAAGAAGCAAAATTTTACCGAGGTATTGAGGCTCTGAAATTATTTTTTTCCCTGCTTCTGACAGAGTCCAAACTGAGGTAAATGGATGGGTTTGACAATTATATGCTCACGTTGCATGGTGTTTGCTAACCATGGAATACAGACAGGAACTTTACAGAGGGTAAAAAAAAATAATTTTGAAGGAGTCAAATGAGTGCAGTCCTGTGCCTAGGCTGGAGTTATTATGAAGTATGATATGACTCATGAGCTGTAAAGGGACTCAGGCTCTTTCAACAGCAAGTCCATTTGTTGGGAGGGCTTGGAGAGAGCTATGCACAGGTGTATGTATTCATGTTCCTCATTAGAGAAATAAAATGGTCTCCCTTATTCTTAGCTCATTTATTTTTATTTTTCAGAGCAATACTACTCCCTGAAGAGAAATAATTCTGGTCTCCATGCCAGCAGTAGTAACTGCTCTGTATTCCTCAGCTGGCTAGGCCAGCAATAATGAACACTGGGTGTTCATTTAGGGTTCCACAGCCTAAAAAACTAGAAAATCAAGAGATTCATGGAAGAGAAAGGAACTGTTTATTGTTTCTTTTTAACCAGTTGTCTCACCTTTGCATAAACATGCCTAAATTAGCTGTGATGAACTGAGAAGAGCTGCAGAGGATCTTGATTTCTGTCCTTTATTGATACCTAAGAAGGGAAAAATATAAGTACTTTGGACTTACATTTACACAGAGAATCAGCTGTGCTTCAAGGAAATGCTGGGACTTTCAAACAAAACTTGCTGGTGACCAAGTTAGCCACTGAGCTGAGATGACCTGGACTTGGGCACAGCAAATGAGTTTCTGTGCAAAAAAGTCTCTACCCTGCTCCTCAAGGGCCTTCTGCTGGGCTGGAAACCTCGCTCTGCGATCCAGCCCTGCTTTGGTTGTGGTGGCATCACCTTCATCTCCTCCCTGGCAGATTTGGGAGTAACTGGGGTGGAGGGAAGGAGGCTGGGAGGTTTTGAGTGTGAGCTGGGCTGGGCCAAAGGCTGTTGGACAGGAATTCTTGTTCCTGTGTGAGCAGACCACTCTGGGCACAGCCACAGGAGACTGCTGCTCTCTCCTGACCAATACTTACTTGAAAAACCTATTTGGTATAAGGTGTTTGAGCACTTCTGGAGCACGGGGTAGAGTTTAGGGCTTCTCCTTTTCAAGTTATCTGGATAGTGAATCTTTATTGTTGATGTGAATCAGAACCACCTGCACTTCTCCAGCCTGGCACGTGTAAGATAAATGATCTTCCTTACCTGGCAGATCCCTTCAAATATCTCCCTTGCATACTGCATTCTGTATTAATTTGTGGCCTTTGCCCATATCCATAAATCTTGATTTTTGACTTACAGCCTTTGAGATCTGTTTTAATATGCCTTTGCAAGTTCAAGTTGTTTTTCTGCACTTGAGATTTTATGCCTGCCCAGGAGAGAGCTCTTCTGAGGCCTGGGGAAGTAATTGGAGATGGCTGGAGGACAGGCCTTGGTTAAGTGGCAGCAGAACTCTTCCTTTGCATCCAGTTGTTCATTATTGCCACATCCCCTGCTGTGACCTCTTTGCAGCGTGAATGGGTATTTTGAAATAAGCTTCCTGGATCACAGGATGGTCTCCTTCCATTTGAATATTTAAATTGTGCCTCTGAATCAGTACCAGCCATTTTGTGAGAAGGTTTCAAAGTATTCTGCTGGAATTCCTTGAGATGCATATTGCATATTATTATTATTTTAATTGTATTTCTATTTATGCCTTGACTTATTGTTTTAATATAACCAACAGTTGTGTGCAATTTTATCTCTTCCATTCCATGTGTTCCTAACCCAGCTAAGTTTCACTCTCTGAGAAAGACTGCTCAGCCCTTACATTTATATTACAGCTGGAATTTAATGTAAATTCTATACATTCTGAGATACTGCTGTGCAAATATAGAAGATTCTCTATTTTTGGTGCTACAGTAATAACCAGAACTAGTAAGTACCCCAAATGGTGTCTGAGATACAAAGAGAATCATTTGGTGCTGTGGATTCTCCCTAGCTAAGTGTAATATTATTGCTCCATTGTTTGTGATCTGTAATTTGCCATTCTGAAGGATTTTTTTAATAAAGGGGGAAACTTTTAAATCCTTTTAAAGACATGGTAAAAGTGGGCAAGATATGAAACTAATTTTGAAAATAGTGCTTCCTGTGTCTTGTTTTCCAGTGCAGATCTACAAAGCCATTGATCCTTTGTGTCTGTGCTGTGCTGCAAATCAACCTCCATGGTTATCCAGTGTTATTCTGGAGTGTTCTAAGGGCTGCAGCAGTGATATTTGTTTTATTGTGTGTACAGCTGATGCTACCAGACTTCATTATTTCATTGTTATTTTGTGTAACTTGATTAGAAATAAAAGTAATGCTGGCCTTAAGCACAGGAGTCAGTGCATGTGACCCGTGTTTGTACACATCAATTATACATAAATATGTCCAAGAATTAAGGAGATGGGATTTTTTAGAAATTTTAAAGAGAAGAATTATAAAGAGCTTTTAAAATTCAGTTCCTACCCAGTTCCTTTACAAAATCTCAAGGCTGAGGGAAGTGATGAAAAATCCATAAAAATAAAGCTTCAGAACCAGAGTGATGTGATGCAAACATCCCGAGGCAGTGTTCATTCTGAAGGAGGCTCTTTTAAAGTATTTGGAGTTTTCCCAATTCATTTAGACATGTAGTTTGTGCCATCTTTCCCTTCTTTGATGGAGTTTTAGGTGCTTACTCTTTCCAGGAAGAAATCATTGCCAATGAAGTTTTATCATTCACTTTCAAACTACTTTTCTTGTATGAGGGAAAATAAATCAAAAGATGACCTAGCAAGGTCTGCACCGATGTGATATGAATGGCTCACCCTAAAGAATAGACAATTTTAGACAGTTCTTAATAGGAACCTTGGAGATGTTCAAAGGTCTCTGAACATGGTTTGGCCGGGTGCTTTAAGTGCCCCAGCTTGAGCAGGGTTGTTGGACAAGGTAGCCCCTACAGATCCCTTCCAAAGTCAAAAATTCTGTGATATTTTATTAATTGGTCTCTCATGCTGCTATTAAACTGATCTGGAGGTTTATCTAGCCTTTTCTAATGAAACATTCGCTTAGTTAGATGCACTGAAAAATATAGGTCCATTGTAGAACTAAGACTCTTTTTCCTCTTTGCATCTTTTTAAGCAAACTAAAATAGTGAATTTTGCCACGGAGGTAAATAAATAGAACATAAGTGTGTTAGGATCTGGTTATGCCCTTAGGGGTGACATCTTCAAATCCCAGAGGAGAAAAATGCTTTTGGTGCCTCAGAAATGGTAATTGTGGGAATATGTGTTTCTGACCCTCTAGTAATGAAGTGAAACCACATGGAGTATACTGGGCATGAGGAAGGGGAGCAAGGCATGTGTGTGATTGCATTTGCTCATTGATCATGTGCTGGGAAATGAGCAGATGGAACAATCAAGCTTTGTGTGTTTCTTTGCAGTTGCTGTTGCTATACATGAGTGATGCGATGGTTGACTCTCACAATTAAGGGGTAAATATTATGAGTATGTTAAGAGAAGTTTTGTAGATGTATAGTTATGTTTCTCCTCCCCCTTGCATTGTTATCAGGGGATGGCCTTGGTAGTGGGGACATTTGGGAGGGTCAGCTTGTCATTGTGGCAGCACCTGACCTCCAGCCAAGATGTAAAAAAGTGAACTCCACCACTGGACAGCGAAGAAGGAGTTGATTGACAAGACTTTGGAAGAGGCTAGAGGTATAAAAGGTGGAACATCCATTTTGTAGATGAGCATACAGTGACTGAATCCTTTGCTCCTGTATTTTTTCCCTTATTCAGTCTTCTGTTGTATTTTGATAAGGTTTTAATAAACCTTTTTGATGCTGTTGAGGCAGGACAGGAATGAACAGACTCTGCTCAGAAGGCACTGAGAGTAAAACTTCGATTTATTTTAAAAAGCATCACTCTTTATACAGAGTTTTGTCCAGGGCAATTCCACTGTCCTGAGGTGAAAACAACCCACACCATTGGTGCACAGTGCATGACGCTCAGTGGTAGAACTTAACTGTAAACAATGTGAACAACAAGGAGATAAAAGATTATTTTCATTCTTCCCCAACTCTTTCCCAGGCTTCTGCCTGGTTAGAAACTCTCTGTTTCTCTCTTTGACTGAATTTGAGACCGACACCTTTTAAATTTTTTTGAAAGTGAGCATCATTTCTCACACTGTTATTGTCATTTTAGAACATTAAAAACTGAAGTCCAAACCACTATCACACAGATTGTCCAGTGGATTAGAAATGAAAATGCAGAAACACTGTCTGGCAACCTGGTGTGTTGGCCTTCAACAAGCTTCATGTCCAGTTTGTACTTCAGTTTCAAATGTTTTTATGCTTTCCCAGGGAGGGGATGGGATTCAACTGCATTTCTACAGATAGGGAAGAAAGCACTGAGTCTTAAAATTGTTGGGTTTGTGTTTTTTGGGTGGTTTTGGGTTGTTTTTTTGTTTTGGTTTTTTTTTTTTTCTTTTTGTTTGTCTGGGAGTTTTGTTTCTTTTGTTTCTTTTGCTTTGGTTGGGTTGCTTGTATGTTTTGTTGGGGGTTTGTTGATTGGTTGGGGTTTTTTGGGTTTGTGGGGGGAGGTTTGAGGAAATCTGGGTAATATTGAATACAAGATGAGGCTCTATAATGCTCTCTCCATAACAGTAACAGCACTGCACTTTAGCTAATGGGAACATCTGCAAATAAACAGCAGCAGTTTTGAGGCAGAGCCCTGGACTCAAGACTGTGCAGTCAGTTTGGAGGATAAATACTGGCAGTTTTCCAAGAGAATATCTGAGATGTGTGTGTGTGTCCATAATTATGCAGAATTACAGCAGATTCAGGTTGGCCTCCTTGCCCACACACACACATCATTCCACAGTCCCTGTACAGTGTGTGTTCTCAAGCCCAGTTACAATATTGTTCTCTCTGTAAATGTTTTTCTAAAGCATGAGTGGCTCTTTCTAAAGCATGGATTTAAAAACAAACCCAAAGCACAATAGTTCTGGGAGGGGATGACAGCCCTGTGTTCTCTGTGTGTTGGTAAATGAAGTACTCTTGCTCTGCAGAGTATTTCCCCTCAGTGCTGAGTGTGTCTCTGACAAAGCTTCACAGCTTTTGGGATGAAAAACTGTAAACTAATTTACTTGAGTATTGTCACTTTCAGCAAAGCCCTTGGACAGAAGATGAAGTGAGATGAAGGAGGTTTTTGGGTTAAGGGTAGTGCAACCATCACTGTATTTAAAACAAAGCATCTCCTCAGCAGTGCCTGGGTTCAGTGACAGAGCTGGAGGAAGGGTAATGCACCACTCAGGGCCCCCCTCTTCTATTTCTAATGGAAGATCTGAGTCAGAGATTTCTTATTCCATAGAAATTGATGCTGCTTTGGGGCTTCTGGCACAGTGACATTTTTTTGCACAGGTGCTGCAAAGTAGTTTTGTGCTGTTGAGAGGGTTGGTTCAGATTCCAGTCTTAATGGATGTATTTGAAATCACATTACGAGATTGTTAACCAAACTCTGTGCAAATTTTTTCTGAAGCTGAAAGGAACTATTTAAATTGCCAGATAATACCACTGATGTCAAAGTTACAGTCTCTTTTAAATTAGGATATTTTTCTTGTTAAAATGTTAATGGTAAAAGCTTCAAGAACTTTTAGTCTTCTGTGTCATTCTCTGTTGTACAGTTGTTATTCTAATTAGTTTTTAAATAATATATCTTCTTATTCTGGTGTTTGAAGTTCAGATTTCATTTTGAGAGTGTATAAGGAATTCTCTGTAGGCAGTTTCATAATTACAGTGTAATTTGTTTGTTATTTGATGATACACATTTTCTGTTATGGCTATTCTGTAAATCAAAGAGGTAAAGAACCTGACTTCATATCTACAAGTAATCAGAGATTTCTTTAAGTAGATGGAAGCAATAGTGAGATGTGATGAGTAACAGACAACACAGCACTTTGTGCTAAAGTAGGGAAATTTCTTTATAAGGGTTAGGGAAAGTTCATCTTGCCCAGCCTTCTAATTTTCTGAACATCCCTAAGTACTTCATAATGACTCTGCTCATGTTGGTACAAATTTAGAATTTAAAAAATACACACAAGTGCCAATTTACTGAGAATCCTCTGGACAGCAGTGCTGAGAAGTCCTTTGCTGGAGAAGCCCTTTTTTTCCAAACTCCACAGGCTCTGTCTCTGTTACAGGACTGAGGACTGGAGAAACCACTGGTGGGAGGTGGTGTGGGTGAAACCAAAAGGATCCTTGTTAAAGAAACACAAACTGTGCTCCTGTAAAAGGCACAAACGATGCACTTCAAGAGTGTTTTGTCTGTTGTTGTGTAGTTTTTAATCTGAGTTAATTGACATATGCAGGATTAAACCTGGTTTAGTTCAGAAGTCTCCTGCATTTGGAGAAGTGATGAATTCTGGGTTATATGATAGAAAAGGCTGTAAATTCCCTCTAACAGTCCTAGAAATTGGTGTCAGTGATCTCTCCTCTGTGTGTGGCATCTGTTTTTCCCTGATACACAGCAGTGCTGTGGTAGCAAAGAAGAAACCCCTCAAACCTAGCATCACCTCGTGAAATCCTGTGGTGCTCCTGAACAAATTTTTGCTTTTCATGAGCCGATAGTGCTTATATGGGTGACCAGCCTGACCAAAGTGCTGTGAGAGGTGATGGATCCATAGCTCAGGGACTCCCAAACTGGGAGAGATGCTGCACTCTCCTTCTCCAGCTCTGGGACTGCAGGACACAGAGGAATTCTGGTGGGGGGACATGGATGACCTGCAGCAGAAAGAATTTTCTGTGTTAGTGGGAAAACAGGATGCTAATTTAGCTTCTTGAAATGGGGCAAAAATGCTGGAGGACTGGGTGACAAACACCAGGAGGGGCAGATGATAATGAAGATGATGTGGCAAGAGTGCAGAACTTTCAGGTGGAATGACCACAAGGCACTGCAGAGCTGGGTGAGGCTGACCACAGAAGGATCATGACCATCACTGGGGTGTCTGGACGTGACTGTGACCTCACATTGTGATTTATGTCTCACTGTCTTGCTGGGACCACTGAATGTTGTAATTTCTTTTGATTAGTCTTGGCTGTTGGAAAGTTTCCAAGTGCTGAATTTCTGTATTCAGCTACTTCTAAGTCTGTTTATTATTAATCATATTTGGCTGGCACATCAGTTGGTCACTGTGAGAGGTTGTGGGGGGAAACAGGCTGCAGTGATGTGATGTTAAATTCCTTCATCTGCTGGATCTCCTGATGATTTTTGACTTTGTGTCTGTGGCCTTGAACATCTGTTCCCTTGACCTTTGTGAGGCCAAAGCTCAAAGGGAGCTGTTGGCTCCTGCACTGGGACTGTGTGGAATGGAGTAGTTCTTTACTTTTTTTCCACAAATACAGATCCACAAAAAGAAAAGTGCTTCAATCACCACTGAGTTGTAAATGTTTGTTTATTTTCATTTGCTGTTATTTGACAGGTGATAATTTTGTTAGAAAACTTAAGGAATCTTGCAAGGACAGATCCCACTTCTCCCTTTCTATACTTAAGATACACACATATACATAATATTTAGCTTTATCCACATTTGCAAGAACCACTGCTGTGGCTTTGTAGGAGGATTAGCTCTAACTGCTTGACAGGAGAGTGTGTGTTTATGTAATGGGTAGTATCCATGACTATAAATATATTTAAACACCAGGGCTGAGTTGCTGAGGATGCAGAGCTGCTGTTGGGATTGAGCTGCTCTGAGGTTGTGTGTGTTGGAGCCATCTGCACCTGGCAGCTTGGAGGATCCTGTGCACGGGCATTGGTGCCTTTCCTTTGGAGGATGTGGGTCCCTGCTGTGCTCTCCCAGGGTTTTCACTAGGAAAGAAATTTTCCTTTGGCAACAGCTGGAGGGGTGGAGGCCTTAGAGCCACCAGGACCCAGCACCTCCTCTCTTTTCCCCCCAATACTGGTAGAGAAGTGGAGACAGCAAGAAAATCATGTACAATTAACCTACTGCCTCTTCATCTGGAGGGAGCTCAGTTAATAGCAACAAGAAAATGTGCAATTGTAAGCTTACTTACTACATTTATTAACCAGCTGGGATTTAAAGCTTCTAAAGTAAAGGAACTTCTAAATTTCATTCTACTTAACCCTGTGAAAGCAAAAGAATAGACTTTAATTTCTTTCATCAGACATTCAGTGCAGTAGCAGCCTTGTACAAAGATCAGTGCTAATGGGACTGGGGTTTTTATTCTCTTGCTGTGTCCACACTCTCACAGGAGCTGGTGGCTGGCAGAGGTCACCAGTGGTGAGCTGGGTCTGTGGAGGGAGCCAGGGAAGGACGTCAGCAAAGGGTGAGAAACTCTTCCCTGACTGGAGCTGTCAGGTTCTGTGAGAGGTGATGGATCCATAGCTTGGAGGCTGCTAAGCTGGCAGAAATGCAGCACTCTCCTTCTCCAGCTCCGGGCCTACAGCAGGCAAATTAGGTCTGGTGGGGGACATGGATGCTCTGCAGAAGAATAAATTTGCTTTAATAGCTGTGGTAGATGGACAGCGAGGTGCTAATTTGACCTCTTGAACTGGTGAAAAGTGATGTCTGAGAATTCAGACATTATCACCAGGGAGAGCCAGGTGATTATGAAGGTGCTCCTGGAGTTTGTACAGAAAGAGAACAGCCCAGGATCATTTTCAGAGTTTGCTGAATAAGAATGCAATAAAAAATACAATGCAAAGAAGGATAAGCACATATTGTGGCAGTTTAAGGTACTAGAAATGTAACAATGAATAATGTAATAGGGATGGTAAGATTTACTATGCAGGTCTGAAAAAAATTTGCTTTGCTCTTTGTTTGTGACTGTGGAAATTCAGCCATGGTGTTCTTTGACAATTTTAGTTTTTATTATTCAACAGTTTAGAGCTCTGCTAGCAAGGTGGAGAATTGGTGCTACTCCCTTCCCTGAAGAGTAGCGAGCCAAAAGTAAAGAAATTAAGGAAGAGAAATTACTTGAAGAGAGGGGAAAACAAATCTCACAGCAGGGAGTCAAATTTTGCACTGGAGCAACCTTGGTTTCACTGGAGCAAGTTTCACAGTTTAGAGGAGAAAAGTATTAGTCCATAGATATTGAAAGCAGGAGGGAGAAAACCACTCCAGTTCTGATGAGAGGTGGGGGAAGGCAGTATCAAGGGAGGGACAGAGAAGGTGTGATCACATAAAGTAGCTGCAGGAATTTTCTGCAAGACAGGCCCATTACTTTGGTTGGAATCTCTTTTGTAATGCACCCAGGCTTGGAATCTGGTCCTGCCATACCCTGCTAGGTGTTGATTTATGTCTCAGGAGCTAGAAAGAGGTGTGGCGTTTCCTCCAGGAAAAATGAACTGGGGGACTGTAGCTCTTTGAAACGTGGGAGTTAAGTGTTTTGCACTACTGAGAATCAGGTTCTTTAGTACCAAAATACGGATTTAGTTGCTTAAAATTAAGTCTGCCTGTGTCCCAGTTTCACCATCTGTAAAATGTATTACAGCAATTTCAGCTAATCTTATTAAATTGTAGTAGTAGTGTTTCACTATTAATATATCCTTCAGGACATGCATCATGGTAACTTTACCCCATGGTGACTAAAATTTCTGCAGGAGCACGGGATGAAATAATCAGAGCCTTGGGGACTGTAGAGCTCTCCTCTTTTAATTGGTTGACTGGAAAGAAATTATGCCAATTTTCTCCAAGTAAAGGTCTGGTCTACCCTCACCATGAGAGAGGGAAAGCAAACTGTTTTTCAGACTAGGATTTCTCCTACTTCCTCTCAACCTTGGATTTTTGGGATAACAAACATGCAGGATTTGGTGACAAAGCTTTGCCTTTCCTTGTGAATTTTTTGGTTTCTTTGTCTTATGTGTCACTATGCAAGCAAGAACTCAGGTGCCTTCAAAATGTAAAAACTGTATAATGAAAAGGTTTCCTGCTAAGCAAGGAAAAAAAAATCTTCAGATGTAATTATAGCTTTGCTTCTTTGTCATTTTGTTCCATTTAGTGTTTTATTAAACCTCTCACCTGATCTTTGGTGTGTGTATGATAAAAGGAAGTTTGTAGTGCAGGCACCTCTGATAGATGATCTAATCCTTTTAGGAGGCAGGATCTAGAACAGGTCCCATAACACACCAGGATTTCCTTGGAAATCTCTGGTAAGGCTAATTATTTTTTTCCTTGCCACTGAGCAATCACTAACTCTCCTGCAGTTTCTACTGCTTCTGACCTTCAATATTTCTTCTACACTTGTGCAGAGATTACACTTGCAGTCCTCAAGGACATGCACCTGGGTTACTGTCTCAAAGCAGGGCTGGGGAAGGAGAGTTTTTGGGTGATGCAGTGTCTGCTCAGTGCATCCTCCAAAGGCAGCAGCATAACCTGGCACACTGCTTCAACAAAAAACCAAATGCCTGTGGGCAGGGTTGTAGAGGAAAGTTATGGCACCTGGTGCTGGCATCTTTCTGCTGGAATAAATCATGGGGCAAAAGCAGGGCAAGGCTCCAAAGGGAAAGAGAAACTGGGTCCCAAATCCCAGGAGCTCTTCCGGGCTGGTTCTGGAGCATCAGTGAGAGATGAAGCTGCTTCCTTCATAACCTTTCTAACCTGAACTTGTGAATGTGATGATCTGTCAGTGCTCCTTGTCTCAGAAAGGCTGGAAAATCTGATGCAAGGGTTTAGAACAGGCAGCAAGAGCCATTTCACCCCTCTCTCCTTCTTCTGCACAGCCACTCCCATTTCTCTCTGATTAGGAGCAGAGAGTAATGAGAGTAAGGCATTTAATGAGAGTAAGGCATTTAAGTGTTCACAGCATGTGGTAATATTTTGGATGTCCTGATTTCAGACCTTCTGGCTGCTCATGGGTAGCTGGTAATGCTGAAGATTAGCCTTAAGGTCTCCAGAAATCAGAACTAATTTCAGAAATATGAGGCTTAACCTTCTTGAAGTATTCATTGTTTGATAAAACCAATATGCATTTAAATATCTTCACTGTAATTATGATAAATTATGTACAAGGGCTGAAATCTAAATTTGATGGTCAGGTGCTGAAAGCTTAAGTCTCAGGTCATTTGTAATTTAGAAATGAATGTTCTCCCTCTTGTTTTAATAAGTAAAATGTTACCTCTTGTAGTGCTTTATTTGAAACCATTTTCACCAGAAGTGAGTTCATAACCATTCCCTCTCTGTCCTCTGAACAAGGAGCTTCTGCCACTTGAAGTTTGCTCTCTCTGTTTAATGTTCTTCTACTTTAAACGCTGATTCCTGCCACCTTCATCCTTCTTTCTTAGCATCCTCAGAAGACAGGGATGTCCTAGAGCAAAATAGTTGGGATTTACAGCCCCCAGCACACAGGTCTCTGTACCCTGGGGCTTCTTCTCAGCGGGAAGTTAAGATTTGCAAAAAACCTTATTCTTTTAGGCACATTTCACACTCTCTTTGAGGGGTCAATTTTTCAAGCATTCCCTTGGAGGGACCTTTACCTCATGCAGGAACTCTCAGTGTTGTTACAGCTGTAACTGAAACCACAATGATGCAATTAAATATTACATCATCAATCAGATGCTCTCTGTTGCTGTTCCATTAGATCAAGAACAGCCAGCCTAAAAGGAAAAAAGAGCAAAATGCAGAAGTCACTGCAGGTTTTCTACAAGGGGAGGAGATCTTGGGTGACTTTACAAACATGACTGTGAGGAGACACCTCTGAGGAACTGTAGGGAGAATTCCAAATCATCAGCAACCTACAGTGCTTAGCACAACTGAAGATTGAAAGAAGCCTTCCCTTTCCACAAGGGAAGATTGGAAGTGCTCCCACAAATATTTGCTTCTATAAACCCTGTTTACCCTGCAGGGTAAACCATCCTCACAGAAGCTGCAGAACAGACATTGAATGAATTTCTGAGAACTTGAACACAACTGGAATTCAACCCCAAGTCTTGGAACTCACAGTGGTTTTCTAGCAAATAATGGATTGTCTTCCTGTGGAGGTGATTAGAATATTTTATATCAGACATGCAAAAGTCTGACTCTCCTGAAAACTATTCCAAAGGCGTGTTAGGATCCCTGCTAAAATCATGCTGGAACAGTGATACAGTAAATGCCCCAAATGTATTTCCTGTCTAGCTGTGGAGTTGGCTGGTTTGGGTAATGAAGATATTTTGTATATTCTGGAATAGCTCTAGTTATAACTGGGGGTGGGTTGCCCTAAGTGGGGCGGAGCAAAACTGGACAAGATTCTTCAAAGTATGACACTCTTCCTTACTACTTTTAAGGCCTTGATATTGCTGGAATAGCACAATAAAGCTCTTGCCTAATGAAAACCTTAGTCACTCAACCTACAATATTACTTCTATCAAAGGTAATTTTTCAAAGTGCAGGTATACTCAACAGGGCATGATCCTTGTAGCTAATGAGATCTTTCCTTTTCATTTTCCTGGAGTTATGCATTTCAGACACCTCTACAGGCTGTCAACAGTGACCTGCTTTAAAACATTTTTAACTAGAGCTGGTCTGTGGTCTGCCTCTTCATCTTTGACAAATATTTTCTTTCATTATTATTTGTTGTGTATTTTCTTCAAAGTAGCTCTCGGACTGAAAGTCCATGCTCTGCACTTGTTTGTTTGGTTTTTTTTAGTTTTTTTTTTTTTTTTTTTTTGTTGTTTTGTTTTGTTTTGTTTTGTTTTGTTTTGTTTTGTTTTTTTGGTAGCAGTTTAACTGTTGTGACCTGGAAATTTTTGCTCATTTTATTTTCCTGTGTGCCTGAGCTCACACTGCATTAGAAATGAGGAAGGTTGAATGAATGAAGGACTACTTCTCCCATCTCCCCTCTCTTGTATAATTTCTGTGGAGCAACTGCTTGCAGCTGGATACTCCAGTTGGAAAGGTTGCTGCCTTTCAGATGCTCTGAGGTTCTCCATGTCTATCTGAAAAGCCAGCACTGAGCTGTGACCCTGGGAGAATGTGTATATTGTGATATCAAAATTGCATTTGCTGGAAAGTGCATTCATCTTGTCTGTTCTTTCTCTACAATGGAACTTATTTCTCTGTACTTCTGTCATATTGTCATATTCAATTTTTTTTGAAATCTAATAATTTTCTTGCTGTGGTAGGTAGGTATGTGTAACCCATTCCTGCTTTCAGGGCTTTTGAAGGCTGGACTAGACCATTGAGATCTACCATAGATTTGTTGAAGTCAGAAAAGCAGTGACAAATTAAACAAACAAATGATAATTTGGCTAAAAAAACCTGATCCCACCTCTTACAGAGTTCTGGCTGATAAGCAGGAATGATGTGTGTATTTTCCTACTTTGTAGAGTCAGAACAAAGCAGGCTCTGCAGGGATGCTGAAATTGCTTGCAGCAATATTTTCTGTAATATGAATGCAAATAAGTGAACAGACAAATATTTCCATGAGGGCAAGTGACTCATGGAGAAGAATCCCTTTCTCAGACACCTTAGAAATGGTTTTTATAGCTGGAGAATTTCTGGGCATAAGAAAAGCAGTTGGGTGGTGCATTCTCTAGTGCTGTCAGGGTGTTGTTCAGAGCCCCCAGATGGTTTTTCCACAGCCAGATCCTAGCAGTCCAGTGAGAGCAGTTACAGCCAAGTACCTGGCAGAGGGAAGATGTGGCTGACACAAGAGCCAGTGATGTTCTACATGCTCTTCTTGTATTGCCAATCACAGTCTATAGGGTTTTCTTCTATTTCTTTTGTAGTGTGACTCTAAATCCAAGCAGAAGGTTTCAAAAGCTTATATTTGTCATATTAGCTTTTGACTAGAGTTTGTTCTTTGAATTCTTTAGTATATGTAACTTCAAATCTGGAGAATATTAAGAATACTATAATGGGTAAAATCAGCGTAAGCTGATACTGCAAATCATTCAAAATCCATTTTTGTTTTTAGTGACAACCTCTTTATGTACCAGTGCAATATGTAACTCTATGCCTGAGTTGGATCTGGGCTTTGTTTTGGAAGTAATTGAGAACCAGTGGTAAATAGAACTTGCCATAAATTAACACAGTTTCCCATAGATATAATTACTGCTCTGAATCTGAAGCACCAGGTTCTGGTCACTAAGAATGAACTGCAGGAGTTAAGGAAATTGGAAGCTCATAAGGAGGAGGAAAAGTCTCTCCATGCTGGTATCAAACTCCAATTCTTCAGATGGTCTTTTAGGGAAAGGGGCAAGTCCCCCTTCTGAGTCTTAATTTGGGCCTTCTTCAGCTAAAACCAAGATGTCAGCAGGAAAATATATTTCCTCAGTGGTGTGCCAGGTGTTATATCCTTCTTTAGTCTTTATTCTTGCATCTAGTAAAATTGGATAACTATTTAATTTGCCACTTATCTCACTGGGTAACCTAGGACTGATGTCCTGAAGCAAGTGCCATTGAGCAGAGCTGATAATGCACAGCATTTCTCCAACATGCCTTTATCTTCAAAGCGCTTTCAAGCAATAATTAGAAATTTCAAAGGAATGGAGAAAAATATCAGTGCACTGGTTGTGTCGTGACAGACTGTGGGACTGTGTCAACAGGTGTCAGCCAAGTGCCACCAAAGGACTGTCCAGAGCAAAACTGCAGCTGCACATTTGTCACCTCCCTTGGAAGGCAGGAGAGGATTATTCTGGATGGAGAAAATGTCAGCCTTCTGGATACTAATTGAACCTGATAACAGGGCTTCAGTGACATAAAGTTGAGAGAAATGTAGAAAATTTGAGTGCTGCTGTGCAAATTGCTGCAAATGGGGCTCAGGCAGGCTGCTGAAATGTGTTAGGCCAAGCCAGGCTGCCTCTCCACCTTCTCTAAAGCTCTCTGCACTTCCTCACTGATGACTGACATGCTGAGGATGGATTTGCTCTCAGGTGACTGGCAATGGATTCTTTGCAGATGACTGACTCACTCTGCACAGCTTTAGGTGTAACCCCACACCTGTGTCTGAGAGATGTCCCAGAGTTTGTGCTTCCATCAGTAATAATTCAGCCGGTTTAGTTATCAGTGTGTTGTTTTGAGCATGGCAGGCACTTCCTTGGGCTTCCCCATGTATAGACAGGCTGGACAGATGGGCCAAATCCAAAAAATATGAGGTTTGACAGGACCTAGTGCTGGGTCCTCATTTTTGGCCACAGCGATTCCCTGCAGAGCTACAGGCTGGGGACAGAGTGGCTGGACAGTGGCTGGACAGTCCTGAGAGGGACTTTGGGGTGCTGATTGTTGGCAGGCTCAGCATTTACTCAGCATGACCCAGCTGTGTGCCCAGGTGGCCAAGAAGGCCAAGGGCCCCTGGCCTGGGTCAGGAATGGTGGCCAGCAGGAGCAGGGAGCTCATTCTGTACCCAGCACTGCTGAGGGCACACCCCGAGTGCTGTGCCCGGTTCTGGCCCCTCAGTTTGGGAAGGACATTGAGATGCTTGAGCCTGTCCAGAGGAGGACAACAAGAGTGGTGAAGGGTCTGGACCACAAGTTCCACGAGGAGCAGCTGAGTGTTGTTTATCCTGGAGAAGAGGAGGCTCAGGGGAGACTTCATCAGTCCGTACAACTCCTGGGCAGGAGGGTGCAGCCAGATGGGGTCGGGCTCTGCTCCCAGGGAGCAGCAACAGAACAAGGGGACAGAGCCTCAAGCTGTGCCAGGGCTGTTCTGGTTGGAGATTAGGAAGAAATTCTTCACAGCAATGGTGAGTGGGCATTGGAATGGGCTGCCCAGGGAGGTGTCACCGTCCCTGGGGGTGTTTGAGGACAGACTGGATGTGGCACTCAGCACCATGGGCTGGGTGACAGGGTGGTGGTGAGGGACAGGTTGGACTGGAGGACCTCAAAGGGCTTTTCCAACCTCGTTCATTCTGTGATTCTGTGAAGGCAGATGCATCAGCCTGGACTGTAATGGATACAAGGGATACAAGCCTGTGCACTCAGGTAGGGGAAGGGATGGCACTGAACTCTGCATATGCATTAGAGATTAAATGTCATCAAGTTTGGGTTGAGCAGCTTGAAAAGCCTGTGCATGTCTGTGCATAATTCTGACATGCACTAAACCTCTGGGGAGGAGGGAGTGCATCTGTTTGCTGCTGCTTTCATCATAATGGATAAGAATAGTTCATTACACAGAAGTAATTTGTGCAAAGGACGAGGATGTCTGTTTCTTGTAAAATACCCCCAAAGCATTAAAATAATTTCCTTTTGTATTATGTTCAATCGCTACATATCCACATGTATAAAGAATATCCAAAGTTATCTGAAATTTTGCCTGAATACATAAATATAAATCTGCTGCAATAAAAAAATTCTCACAAAATAGCCAAGCAAATAGCAAAAAAACTCCAGACAACCCCAACACTCCCAAAACCCAAACATTCCTACAAAAAAACCCCAACAATCATAAAAAAAAAAAAAAAAGAAACCCTGAATAATTTTTATCAAGGTTGTGTGAGGATAGAACATTTTGATTATTTTGGGTTTTTTATAATTTAATTCTTAAAATATTTTAAGTCCCTTCACAGTTTTTAGAACATAAATGCAAATTACTAGCCAAATAATACATTTGCACATTAAAAGGAAGATTAGAAGGTATTGAAAGTAAAACTGAGACTTTTGAGTGAGCTTATAAAAATATTCTGTAGAAATGTGTAATTCTGAGTTGCAGTAGAACGTCTTTCCCATGTTTAGATGTTCAAATGTCTAATTAGGATTTTTTTTTTCTGTCTAATCTTCATTTTATATACCAAAAATCTGAAAAAGGTCATTTTCTTCTCTATATTTCCATCAGCAGAATAAACGTGCACACACACACATCCCCTCACCCATCCTTAACCCATCCATTCCGTGCCTGCTCCATCTCCCAGGGCCACTCCCTTCCTGGAGTATGTCCTGAACAATTCTCCCAATGTATCTCTGTAATGGACCATTATTCTGAGACCTTCAGCACTGGGAAAGAAATACATCCTCGTACAGGGGGCTGCCTCGAGATTGATGAGCCTCTTAAATTCTGGAAATAGGTCTGAACTGTGCTGTTCTGTCCAGCAGGGAATTGCAATTCCCAAAGCACAGACTCCTCCTCTTTGACCCAGGAGTGTTTCTGGAGAGCAGAACCTCAGCCTAGTGTAGCTCTCCTGTTGCATTTACTCCTCTGTGATATATGACAGCCTGTCCAAGCCCCTAATTAATGTACCAGCTTGGATGTGGTTTGACATCCACCTATGATCCTGTGCCTTCAGGTTTCATAGGTGTCAGGGTGGAGATGGATCACAGAGCCCCAAAGTACCTCCTGAAACAGTTTGTGTAAGATGATTTAATATTTCCCACTGACTATGATAAGTCCTTGGGGAATCACTTGAGGCAAAAGAAAAAGAAAGAAGGAAGAAAGAAAAAACCTGACAAAATTTAAACAAAACAAAAAAGATTCCAAACAAGAAAAAAAAAAGCCCCACCCAAACAAACAAACAAAACCCCCAACAAACCCCACAACAACAACAAAAAGCAAACAAACAAGCCCTAAACAAAACCCCAAAAAATAAACAAGCAGAAAAAAAATGACAGACCTCAAATATGTGACATGGCATTCTCTGGTACTCTCTCAAGGGAGAGCCTGTCATCTGCATTCAAATTTCTTTATGAACAGAATGCTGTAGGTTGTTCCAGGCTGGAGCACAGCACATGTTTAGCTGGTGCAAGGTGGACAACTGGGGGACCTGAGTGCTGCAGGGAAGTGGAGAGAGCAGCTGGGTGGACACGCTGAGAGGTTCCTACAGCTGGGACTGCATTAAATATTGAGTTTTGTTTACAGCTAACAACTGCAGCACAGTAGAACCACCCACACTTCTTCTATGCATGCAATGCTGTTTTTACTGCAGAGTCGAAGTCCAGGAATCAAGAAAATTCAATCAGATTATGTGATGTTCATTAATGTGGAAAACCAACCACATGTATTTAAGATAGATTAAGATTTGGTGTCACTGGGCTTGTATTTTAAATGCAGGTGAACCTAATGGGAAGAATTGATGATGTCTGACTCCAGTTCAGAAGACTGAATGATTTCTTTATTATAACTATGCTAAAATACATTAATATACTATATAAAGGAAGATAAAACTACAAATTACTTCCTCTAACTACCAAATCTAACTCATGACCCTCTCTCCAGAGTCCTGCCACAGGTGGATCTGGTTGGCCATCAGGCTCAAACAATCCTCACCAGAATCCAATCAAGCCATCACCCCAGGTAAACAATTCTCCAAGCTAATCCACATGAGAAAAACAAGGAGCAGAAATAGAAATTGTTTCCTCTTTCTGTCTCTCTGTGCACCTCTATGAAAAATCCTGAGAGAGAGAAATGTGCTCCCACAGGCTTGTCTGTCTCTCCCTACACTCTACCATGATTAAAAACCTGTTCAAAGCAATTTGGGGCTGTTTGGTAGTGGTTTGGTTCATATAGCTATAGAACTCCATTCTTGGAAAGCATTACTTTTCAAATTGCCCTATAACCATCTCCTGTTGTGGTAATAACATATTTGGGCATCACTATATTGAATTGTAGCATAACATTTCTTAAATATTGCAAGAGGAATATTAGCATGGGCTGAGGCCACCAATTTCTGTCATGGTTGAGCAGCCTGAGAAGTTGCTGCTGAATCAGGATTCCCAGGAGGTGTGAGGGCTGGTTTTGCCTCTGTTATTGCAGAGTCTCTTAAAAATCTGCAGTTAATTTCCATTGGTGCCTTGTTGCTGCAATTATCTTCTGAGGTAAAATATTAGCACCAAATTCTATGGCCTTTCTTCAGAAGTTGTTCTGCCTTTTGCATTTGTCAGGTTTGTTGGACATTTCTCTGTGTGTTGAAAGGAATAATTTCAATGTATAATTCCTCCTGAAGCAGTACAAACATAGGATTTACAAAGCAATCCTTTTGAATGTAAACGGATAATTCCTATTTCCTACCATGGGCTGAATCCACACCTTTTTCTGGCACAGGAGTATTGGCACACTGGAGCTGAAAACATGAATGCAACTCCCCAGGATGTCTCTGATCCCTCCACCCCTTCTCCTTTCCAGTCAAATGAGCTAAATTGAGTTATTTAATTAAACTGGGAGGAATGGTTCTTGTTTAAGTTGTTGTTGTGTTCTGACAGCAGCTCTTGCTTTTGACTTTCCCACTTCTTGAGAGATGAAACCTCACTATTGAGATGCAAAGCTTTTCTTGGCCCAACTGCTCTGTCTGAGGGCTCACGAGGCCATCTGAGCCTTTCTTTTTGCAGGTCTCTGGCAGGGACATCGTTCCTGCCAGGGCACTCCTCACACACTCTGTGTCCATGGTAAAGTCCAGCAGCATTGTCCTTGTTTCAGGCAGTGTCCCCAGTGGCACAGACCATTTCTGAGTGGCTCATTGGCAAATGAACAGCATATTTTGATCAGTTCTCCCTCATTGCCATCAATGGGGTTTGCAGTGGGTGTGGGAGCCACGTTATTGCTGCAATGCCAGCCTGCAATTATCCTAACCAGGCCTGCTAACCAGTTCTAACACTCTGCCTTCTGCCTCTGCAGCTCTCTGGGCTCTAGGAAAGCCAATATAAAATCTCAATATTACAGTTCTGTACCATGTTCTAGAACAGGGCTGTGGGACACAGCTCAAAGTGCCTAAAAAGAAGAGGGTTAGAGGAATGGGAGCTGCTCACAGTTTTAGAACTCAGCCAATAGAGACTGGAGCTTTTCAGTGATTTGGTGATTTAGTTTATGCTGCTCTTTCCTTAATTTGTTTCAGCTGATATGGTATTTGTGTTTTAGGAAGATGTTTGGTCTGTACTCTGCTATTCAAAGTTTTAAATTTAGGCTGTGGGGCTCACATTCAGCAATATAATACTCTTCCTGTCTGAAAAAAACATGACCCCATAACTCATTTACAGGAGGAGAAGCTTATGGAAAATGTATTTTGAAATATACTTCTAGAAAACTGTGAAATATCTAAACGTTATGGACTTTTTGGAACACAGTGCAAAATAAAAAAAAAAAAAGAAAATTGCAAATGATCCCACAGCATGGTGGAAAGGTTGGAGGTAAATAATCATAAGCAGCAGAAATTTGTTTAAAGAACTACATGGTTTGTAATGAATAGTCCTTTGTAGTAATTTGGCTGTACAAAGTGTAGGGGCGGGAGCCTTGTCATGCTGTTCTAACAATATGCAATAAAGGTCTTGGATTATTTTTTGCATTCACTATGGGAATAATTATATTAAAACTCTAGGAATAATTTTGCAATTATTAATTTAGAAATTATCAAAACACTCCAGTCAGGCAGGAAAGTATTACTGACTCAAGAAATTTCCAGGCTAAGTAACTTGCTGAAAGCAAATTAAAAAAAAATAACAAACAAAAACAAGGGTCAGACCAGATTTATTCCAGCAAAAATGAGAAAGCAAATAACATTTGGAGCTGCAGTGGAGCTCCTGACACTGACCTTCTGTGCTGTCTGGAAGCTTTGGGCTGGATAGTAACTTTGCTCCCAAGACACATCATCAGGAAAGGGCATAAAGACAATGTCAGCTCAGCTGCCAGGGGAATGGAGCTGCTGGTGCACAGCAGAACTTTCTCAAGTGGTTTTTTGGGGTTTTTTTTGTTGGTTTTTTTTTTTTTTTTTTCAGAGCAAGACAACAGAACAGCAAAAACTCCTCCCAGAGACACAGCCCTGGTGAGGACTTCCCCATGCCAAGGCTGCGTGGGCTGGACCCCATTTCTGCAATCCCACCTCGTGGTGCAGGTGCAGAGCTGCTTCTCTGTCAGGACTTTCACTGTAAGACCTGGTGAGGTTTCTCTACAGGGATTTGGCTTTTTTTGCAGCAAAGTTATGCAGAGGCTCTCCTGCCTCAGGGGGAGGCTCAGGGCAGCAGTGGGTGTCAGTGAGCAGGTACCAGTCTCTTGGAAAGCTCTTACTCTCTGGATGTATCTGTATTTAGAATTAGAACTGTATTTGTGTATCTACTCATTTGCATGTTAATGGGGTTCTCCAGGGCCTTTCCCTGATCTTTAACAAGAAGAAAGCCTGGCTAATTGAAATTTATTTGAAAAGAGTTTATTTGCCTCTTGGGCTGAGGACAATAGACTACAACAGCTGAGGAATGGTCATGTTAGCAGAGTTAGATTTTAATGCCTGAGCATTTGTAGCTGTCAGGATAAGCTGATAGAGGCAGTGAAGGGTGCACACTGATCCTTTTCCTGCTAACCACCCGAAATTGGTTTGGGTCCAGCCTGTAGTAGTGGCTGCTTCCCAGCTGCTGAGCTGGGAGCTTTTGTTCAGAGGAACAAAGGACCTGCATGTAGAGCTTTTCATGTCCTGTTGTACACTTCTAACTGTTGGATCTGGCTCCAGAGAGTGGCAGTGACAGCCCACAAAGACCTGTCCCAGTCCCCACTGCTAACCCCTGACCATCTGGACTATAAACACCACACATCACACCCTTTATTACATGGATTTGTTTATTCCAGCAGTTTTCCAAAGCCCTTATTCCACTGTTGCTGGAGCAAGACTCTTCTGCCTCAGGTCTTAGGGGGCTTGCAAGCAGCCCTTTGTTTTGTGTGTGCCCCTTGTCCAGCTGTAGCAGATTGAGGTACTCTGGGAATTACCCCCAGGCTGGGAACATTGTGATGGCTCAATTCATCAGCCCACCCTTGGCCAGCACCATCAGTCACACTGGAGCTGGAGGTCGGGATTTCAGCGTGGAAATAACATTTTGGGTGAATGATGATGATGATGATTTCCTAGGGGAGAAGGGTTATATGTTTTTACTGCTCATCCTCTGTGGCCTGTTTCCAGCTGATTGCATGAGAGCTGTCCTGCTGTGAATCTTCTGGGGTGCTTTGGTTTTAACCCAAATGCTGGAGTTTCTTTCTGTCTAGTAGTCACCACAAAACACTGCAGGGGCTGATTAACACTTCTCTAATCTCTGTGTTTTAGAACATGTCTATGATTTGGTGGTCTCAGTCCATTTCTTTCCAAATATTTAATTGCTGAGTCTTAAGTTGAGGTTTTTGATTATGAAGAGTTCATTAGAAGGCAGACAGCACACTTCCTAGTACACAGGGTATAATCACAGCTGAAGCACAGCTGTCAAAATAAAATGAGCACAAAGTGAAGCTATTGCTTTAGTTGTGCTCAGAGACTCATTAACTGAAAACTTCACACTCCAGAGTGGTTCTTCCTGCTCATGTGTAGTAAAGAATGGGCTACTGTGCTCTGTGACCAAAGTCCAAGAGCATTTTGTCTTGCTGTCCTGAGGCAGAGCTGATGGATGTTTTGGAGAAAGCACCGAGTTACCTGTGACCACAAAGGCAAGGAAATACAGACAAAACAAAGAGAGAAGGGCAGGATTGCCACAGGAGACCAGAGTTTGGAGGGGTGACTGATGCCAGGTGGCCTAGGGCTGCAGAGGTGTCCTGGTGACAGTTTTCTGTGGGGCAGAGGAGGAGTGGGTGAGGTCTGTTCTCAAGGTAGCTGCTCAGATCTGATAAACCATTTAGCAGCAAAGTGCAAGCACATCGTGAAACCAGAGCTGTTTGTACCATCCAAGCACCTTTCCTGAGGAATAATTTAGCATCTTCTTCTTTTTGAAGACTCTCCCTTTACAAAAGAATTTTAACTAATTATTGGGGGAAAAAGACCCATGGGCTAAACTAATTCTGCTCGCCTGGAGTAATCTGGAAGCAGAAATGACTTTATTCTTTATTGTCTCAGTATATTAGGATTAAATGGAGTCCTTCATACAAGCATTTCAAAAGCCTCAAAAGAGTTTCAGAGGCACATCCTGCTGCAAATTTTACCTTAAGTGTGTTTACATCTATTTCAACGGTTGAGTTTTAATGTATGTTAGAGTTCATTTATTAAGCAATGGTTATGAATATTTGTACATGGCAGACAGCGAAATATGATGTTTGATGGGTTTGCCGTGACTGATTAAATTCTTTCTCCACTTCCATTAGAATTTTAAGTCTCACCTTGAAAATCTCATCCACACCCTTGATGTGATTTTTAAATGACATTTATGGTGTGTGTGTGAAACACAGTAACTCCTGTAAGCTCTGTATTTAATAATGAGCCTGAGAAAGTACTTGCAGGTAGTCCCTGGGAAATGATAATGAATTTTTCAGCTAGTGCTGACAGGCACTGGTGGTGGCTCTACTCACTTTTCTGTATTCCTGCGAGCAGCAAGCCCTGTTTCAGCAGGATTGTAAAATGGAAAAAGACACCTATTCTCAATGCCATTTCATGGTCACACATGATTGGGGCAGCCCTGCTGGCTGAGCTCCCTGAGGAAGCAAAAATAACAAAACAAAGAAATGCATGTATTTACCTGCAAATCCACTCAAAATCAAAGTGAAATCAAAGGGAGAAGCAAGGCACAGGAGCACAGCAGAACCAGAAAGCAGAGAATCTCTGGGGAAACACTGGGGAGACGTTGCCAGGAATCTTACACAGACAATGGTGACAAAGTTTAATCCTCTGTCAGCTGGTGAAGCTCTGCTGGTTTCTGCACAGGATTTGGCCAGATATTTGCTTGTGGGAGACTGTCCCTGAGTGGCTCTAGCAGGGCATATGCACATCAAAAGTCAGCGTTCTCAGCCTTCCAGAATGTCTCTCCCTAAAGGCAGCCTCTCAAATTTTTGTTTTAATTAGGACATATTCTGGTTGCATGACAGCCACTGTATTTTCAGCTGCTAGATGCTCCTGCATGTAGGAGAGCAAGGCTTATCTCTCTCAGCTGAGTGTGCTGAGTCAAAGCAATGGTTATTTGTGATTTTTAATACAAAAATGCTCTCTAATAGCTCCAAATCACCTACAGAAGTAGTTGCAGTGTGCTTATCATCACAGGATCTTGGTGGTGGGGGATGTCTGCTGGTACCAGAGCAAAAACTCTAGAATCCAGGGACAAGAACAGGAAGTGGAGTATCTTTTAATCATCTATAATTTACATTTCCCACCCTCTGCTTTTCAGGTATTTTCTATCCAAAACGCTGTGTTTTATTGGTTTAGGCTTAACTTTTGTATACTTAACTAGTTTTGAAAAAAATGTTTTTACTGACTTACAGGTCAGTTGCTTCTCCCCTGTCCCATGACAACACATTTTAATAAAAGGTAAACCTCTGCTGGCTGTAAGGTTTGAAGTGGGAGAAGATGCTGATGTTGTGTTTATTTCCAGTACTTTTTAACTCCTGTTGAGGAAGACAGGCAAACACAGCACTGTGCAAAATGTGCCTAAAGCTACACTTCTTTCATTTCTCTGCGTGGTGCCCATAAGAAGAATTATTAAACATGGTTTTCAAGGCAGGCATTTGTTTTTTTATCAGGATTGGAAGATACACTGGGGCTTAAGAGATTTATATCTCTTGCTTCTTATAATTGTTTCTGTAAATGTATGTGAGAGTTGAATCACTTAGCATCATTTTAGTGGCTGGCAAAAGGCAAAGTGCTTAAATTTGGCTTATTTTCATAGCCAGGCAGATGATCTGTTATTCCTGAGAACACCTTGGTGTTATGGTTTATTACTGCATGTTTATTGCTGCCTTGTCCATGGGAAATAGGAAAAAAAAAATATACAAACAGCAGCTCATGCTGTCAGAGCTCTGGGATATCTTTAAAATATGCATTCTCCATATGTGAACAAGATTTATTTTCACAGAGGCTGTTCATATCCTCAAATTTTCCTGATTTTGCCAGCTCAGCTGATTTTCCTGGTTCCAATTTACCTGGCATCAGCTGTGAAAATCAGGATCCTGGATGTCTGTACTCCAAAGACAAGATTTTCTTGTTGAATATTCTGTAAACAAAACTGGGGGTGTGTATGTTTATACTATGAAAGTTTGCAATTCCTAGTTTAGCCATTTTATTGTCTTGCAACCATTTTTCCATACACATGGTATACTATTACAAATTAGAGATGTGATTTTACTTCCAACATTTAGTTAAATTTTATTTTAAGGATACTTAGTGCAGTCAATGTCAGGGTTTTGCAAGTTTTTTACTTTTGTAAGTAAAGATAAATAAAAAATTAAAATAATTAATATTTGGATTTATTAACATTTTTCCTTGTAAAAGGGAATGAAAAATACATTATTCATAATTTTATGTTAGAAATGAGAAAATTGATAGGAGGATTTTGGCATGGACCATAAAATCTCATTAGCAGCAGTATATTAAAACAACCTAAGAAGAGAAATACATTTACTCAGACAAGATTATTACATCGCAGTGCTACAGAGTAACCTATGCCTTCCGAGGTTTTCCTACATTATTCTACATTATTTTGTAGGACTTAAGGATATTAGTTTATTTTGCTCATTAATTTTCCCTCTTGAAATTAATATTTAGTGAGCAAAGTTCCAGAATAAGTCCCTCTGCCAAGAGTGGTTTGTAAATTGAAGCTATTGAGTGAGCAGGAGTTTTTCTGTATTAGTTTTTGCTCTGCTGTTGTCCTGGACTGAAGGAGAATTCTCTGTCCTAGTGCAGCTGAAAGTCTTCACAGATTTTTCCTCAATAAAGTTATTGAAGAAATTTTCCATCCTTGTTTCCAGAGAAAGCACCTTATTGTAAGCAAGTCTGCAATGTTTGAAATATTCCAGTTGCTCTCCTTGGGGCCTGCAGGTTGTTCTCTGGCAGGGAGATAATAAAGATATTAAGATGCAGCATTACAGTTCTCCTGTAATCTCACAGTAGAATATTTAAATCTGGTAGGTGGATACAGGGCAAAATGTCTGTTTGAAGAATAGGGTGTCACTAATTACTTTTTGTGATTTGTGAAAAATGCATATGTTATGATTGGCTTTTTACAAATATTACAATGAATATTATATGTGTAATGTTAGAAAGTTATGCTGTATTAATTCGCTTTAGTGTGTTAAATCTATTTTTAGGCTATGTTTAAATGTTAAAATAGAAACTATGCTATGCAAGATACTTTTTAACTAGCTCAAGAAAGAGATGAAATAATCAAGAAATTCTTCACACAGAGATAACAGCGTGAGGGCACATTAAGAGTTACAGCCTCCTTGTCAAAAAAGAAAAACATTCTTCCACCTTCTCTCTGTCTTTATGGAACCACCAGGATAAAGGGGAAGAAGTTGACAAAACCCAGAAAAGTTCTTAATTTGCAAGGAATTTATGCATCATGTATGAGATCTATGAATATGCAACAGGCTATTTCTTTTAAGGTTATTCCTTTGTTCACAAGGCATGGTTTTGGGAGTTCAGTGCCCAAAAACATCTGGATATCCATAATTCCTTGCTTTTTTTATTGTATTGTAATTGTCCTAACTCTGAATTTTTATTACTCTAATTTTATTACTATTTTTATAACCATTTTATTATTAATAAACTTTTAACAATTCTAAAAACAAGTGATTGGCATTTTTCACATGACTGAATGTATTGACAATCCAATGCAGAGTCAAAAGGCAGTATACTGTCAGTGAATTCTGCTCCTGGCACCAAAACTCCCCTTTATTTCCATGAGCCCAGAGTTGATGCACTTGGGAAGATATGTGCTCTCCTCTGGCTGGAATCTCTTGCTCTGGAGCTGATGACTGGATAAGCCTGCAAGACTCTAAACTAATAAAATGCACTGCTAATCCTAGGTGAAAACCAGGAGAAAACAAGTTAATATTGAAGTGTGACTTCACTGAACAACACTGGATATTCTCAGCTGAGGTGATTGTAACCCTTGGGTTTTTACCTCCCTGGCTTTTCCCAGCAATATAAAACAGTGCATAGTCAATGCTTTCAATTTTGGTTTAACATCTGTTTTTTCACTAATGTTCACGCTCCTTAAATTCCCCTGCAAACTCTGCAGTGATGGTGTCATCCAGGACAGCAGGATTTCAGCAGAAATTGCTCCGTTGCTGTCTGAACTTGGTTTGACCTCTCAAAGTGCAGTATTGCAAAAGAGAGATGACTTGAACTGTGTATTGAGGTACTAAAAAAAATTTTTATTTTTAGCTGCATCTTGCTCCAGAAGCTTGCTTTCCAAAGTCAAGCAGCCTTTTGGTTTGGCAAAACACTGAGAGGATAGCCATGAATTTAACCTGTGCCACGAAAAGCATTTAAAAGGCTTCATTTACATAAAAATACCTGTAGAAGTTGCTTATGTCTTAATGCTTATTTAAAATATTGATTATGGACTACATCAGATAATTTTTTTTTTTTTTTTTGCAATAGACTGTTTAAGGTTATTCTATAGCACGGGGTTCAGGGCAGCAGGGGTGTTTCTGGTAAATTCTTGGAGATTCCATTCTAAAATAAATCCAACATTCACCAAAGTCTAATGTCTGAACACTACTTTTGCCTCATGTTACAATTTTGACCTATTTTCCTGTTATTTTGTGTTTTCTTTGCTTCTTTCTTGTCTACAACTTGTAGCTTCTCATAAAAGGTTTCATGTAATGGCCATTAAGATCAGCAAGAGGCATTGCAGGTAAACATGATCATGTTCATTCATTCTTGAAAATCCAGGTTGTTTTTAAAAGGAAAAATTCACCAACCTCATAAGGTTAAAGACTGGGACATTTCACCTGGGGAGATGTGGTTTCACTCCAGTGATGTATGTGAGTAATTAAATGTGTTGTCTATAGCACAGCAGGCATATTATCTATTTTATTTTACTTGTAATATCCAGCTTAAATATTTGGGAGGACCAACTTGGAGACCCAGAAGCACCTAAGTGGAAATTTTTCTGAGGAGATGCCTCAGAGATGCAATTCAGGTTCGATGTGCTCTTGTTAAGCTCTTCTCTAGGGCTACAGAAATAGTTTTGACTCAAATGTTCTGTACAGGTCAGGTTGTGCAGGAGCTGTAAATGAGACACGAAGGATTTTCAGGTAGGTTAAAAGGATTTTATTAAAATGTAGTTGTCTAAAGACCAACAGCAGTGTCACAGAAGGGGAAAAACTAAAAGTCTTTAATCAAATCTGATTTTAGTCTCCAGCAAAGTTCTCAAGAAAGCATCAGGTGCTGTTTTGTGCCATGGAAATGTCAACAATGTGGGGGAATTACAATTTGAGGAAAACAGGCTACTGCATTTATTCCTTAACACAGGTGAATAAAGAACATCTGATTTCCTAACATTTTAGCCTAGCAACCTTGGTAAAAAGAAAAAGAGATAATAATAAATATATATATATATATATATAGACACACACATATAGATCCAGCTAGAAAATCAGCTGAAATCTACACATTGCATTCAGAGAAAAGCACATCCTGTCTCTCTTGCAGGACAGTCTGGGGGTGTGAAATATTTTGTACTTATAAATTTTGACAGGTTCCCTTTCTCTTTGAGAGAAACAGAAATACCAGAAACAAAAACACTATATACACTTAAAAAAAAAGAAAACGAAAAAAAGAAAATTAAAAGGCTGGGAGAGTCAAAAGAATTTTCTCCACCTGGAGAAATCTGTAACTCAGGGGCAATCCACAGGTAGCTGGTTAAGGCTGCTCTGTGCTTCTGGGCAGTCCTGGGAATATGATCCATTATTACTACCATATAAATCTGAGACTTAAAGCCTTGCTTCTGGAATATGTAGACATCAGTCTCATTATTCAATCATTCTTATTTTTAATCAGAGAGAACCATTTCAGGGGTTGGTGGTTTGTTGATTTTTTCCCCCTTGCTTCGCTGATCTGGTGTTTGTAGTCTGTTAATGTTGTATTTAAGTGGCACTGAAAGGTAAGGCTGTCTAAACCAAAATAATTATTTAGATAAGCTGTGTCTTCAAAACACTTTTTTTCTTCTACTGAGAAAACAGTTATTTGAATAGTGCTGTGTTCCTGCCTGCCACATCCCTTTCAGCAACTTGTTCATAGGCACTGCAGACACAGCACAGTAAAACCAGAGCAGCTCTTTGGCCATTTTTCATCATTGCCAGTGCAGCTAAACCTTCATGAAAGCTCTGTCTGCACAAGAGCAGGTGCCTGACAGAGGACCTGCTCCCAGCTGCAAGGAAGAGAATTGCTTTTTCAGAGCTGGGGACTTCCATTAGGTTGAAAATTTCATTTCCAGATGTTTGCTGAGGGATCCTTTGTAGACCCTCCACTGCTCAGTGGCCATAAAGAAGCCTGTAGTGAAATGGCAAATGTGATGCCTGTGACTGACAGCCAACATCACACTTCCTTTTAATTTAGGATGCTGGAATAGGATTCCCGTATGTGCTGTTGCTTAAGAGTTGTTCTTTCACAATGAAGACCTGGTAGGACCATAAAGTGGAAGAATTTCTTTTGTGCCAGTATCATCCCATGTACAGTTTCTGAGCCAAGGGAGTCAAAAAGCAGAAAGGAACGTTAAGTTATATTCGGCTCTTTGAATGCAAAAAAACTTTCAGGGCCATAAGTGTTGGGTCTGGAAATGGAGGCAGACAGAAAAGGGAATCTGAGGGCTTGCACAGCAAGGATCCCGTGTGGACCTGGTGCACATCAGCTACCAGTGCTTACAGAAGATTTGACATATCTTCAAGGATCATAAATCTATTTTATCCCAAAATGCAGGGTTACAAATCCTTGTTTAATTCTGTAGGGTCGCTGAAAGAAGTTGCTTTCCTGGTACACTTGGGCTTGTAATTTTAATATATGAGCTGTGACAGAGGAAGGGACAAGGCTGGACCAGCACAAATCTGGTGACAGAAGTTGTCCAAAATTGTTGTCCATGATTGTGGCCTCAGCAGTAAGCACACTCAGCACTTCTCATGAGCAAACACTTTCAGTGTCACTGGGGTTTATAGGATTTGCCCCATTGAATTATATAAATACCTACAAGTTACAGCCCTGTAAAATATTAAATGTCCTTCTCAGGTTGCTGAAGGCACTCAGTTCCCATTGACCTTGAGATTAACTAAATAAAAGCTGATGTCAAAGGGAGTTAAAGACACTCAAAACATTTCCTTCTCTTTGGGAAAGTGGTGAGCACTAAGAAAAGCTATTATATCAGATATCTAGTCTGGATTTTCTTCTTCTGCTTGTTTCTGTTTGTATGTGAATATATGTCTATTAATGGATCTTACAGGTATGTGTAAAACATAGGAGAAATCATGCTCACCATAAAAATGAATAAATCTGGAAAAATCATAGTTGATGTAAAGTGGCTGTTTTAAAGGGGAATTGCTCCTTGTAAATTGCATATTCCTCTCTTAGAAATTTTAAGTTATGCATAGATATGGGTTTCTCTCATGAGTCACAGATCTATAACCTAGATAAAAATCTCTTTGTGTTCAGCAGCATTGTTAAGTTAGGAGTTTTCTTGTGTAACTAAACTTGCAGACTTCCATAAGAGCAGCCTGTTGCTGCAGACAAGGACTGTTCTGCCTCTGACTCCTTGGGGTGACTGATGTCCAGCCTGAATGCAGATGCTGTCCTTGAGTTTGTGTGTGCACTAGTGAGGATGCTCTGGTGTGCTTTGCTGGGGAATGATTGTGCTGGATAACAGCTGTAATGGATAATGTGCCCAAACCCACAGAGATTAGCCCTGACAAGATATCTGCTTGTCAGGGTTTATAAGATTAAGTTCTCCAGAGGTGACCTCAAGCTGTGGCTACCCCGAAAGTTGAAAGCAAAGCAGACTTTGATTAATGACCCTCACTGGGCACTTGTTTCTCTGTCACTGGAGTTCTAACCCCCAGAGAGGTTCCTCTCCTGAGCCCAGGCAGCCTGAGGGAGGTGCAGGGATAGAGGTGCTGAGGAATTTGCTCTGAATGGCCTCATGCCTAAAACTGCAGTGGGAGCCCCTTGAGAACAGTTTGTCTCAGGACATTTTCACGAATATCACCCATTACCCAGTTGGATGAGACTGGCTTTCTGCAGGAAAGTCCTTCCCAAGGAGGGTCTTAGGGCTTTTGGTTGACTCGTGGGGGTCTTGAATCATGTACAATCCCCCCCTCTGCACCCGTGACAGTGCTGGGCCAGGAGATGCATGCAGAGCAGGCACCCAAGGAAATAGTGCAGCATCGATTCTGGCCATGGGAAGTTGTCCATAGATTCCAAATTCTCTTTATTTCTTTGAATGTTGGGTTTTCCCTTCATATTTCTACTCCTGTATCAGTCACTGGTTTGTAGTTTGATTGTTTACACCATCTCAAAAGCCATGTTGCTCACAGTAATGCTAATTTCCTAAATTCACTTAGAATTTTCAGTTGCTGGTCCTTAAGTTTAATTTGCCCACTGATTTATTCTCTTCTTCTTACAGCATGTGATGTAATTTTAAATTTTTTGTTTGTTTCAATCCCAAGTAATTATCACCCCCCCACACACACATTACAAAGAGTACATTTTGGAGTTCATGACTCCAGAATACATCACCACCCTCAGAATCTGTGAAAAGCCAAGAGTAAGGCTGAAAGGTGGTTTTATTTGGAAAAAATACTCTGCCTTCTACTTCATAGACCACAACACAGTTATAGCTGGGACAGTGAGGCAGAGTGATGCTCCCAGGAGTTTCTTCAGGGTCTGCCACTAGACATGCAAAAAGCACAAAAATAGCCACATTTGATGGGCACTAAGGACAAAACCCTTCCCTGCAGTAGGACAGAATTCATGGTTTGTGCTGAATGTCCTAAATGGTTTTTTTCTTAGATGGAAATGCATTCCTGAAGTCAAGGAAGCCTTATGGGGCAGAAAAAAAAACAAAAACAAAAAAAAAACATACCAGGGCAAAAATTTGTGAACATATTCCAATTAGTGTGTTAAAAGGACTTTATTTTTTTTCAATTGTTCTATAGAGTGTCTTTTAGTGATAATCCAATTCACCCTCTGAAAATACACAGGTTTTAGATATTTTGCAAGAGTTGTTTCAGATAATTCTTTATCAGCAGAAATTGCTTGAGGAGATACATTGTAAAGTCTTCCTTCATTCGCTGATAACTTCAGATATTTAAGAAAGTGAGAAATAAGATATTTGATAAAATCACTACTCTTTCTCCACTTGAAGATTTTAAAGGAATTGATTAATTTTAAGGGAAAAATAAAAACATCCAAGATGTCATTTTTCCAGAATAAGCCACAAGTAGGACTGAAATGGATTTGCTTTGGGATCTGAGGAAATCGTCATTTTTTAGCATGTTTTTAGGAAAAGCAGTTCATGGCAACACACTTTTCATCCTTGAAGGATGTTGAAAACAATAATTTTTCATGATGAGCTAGAGTGAATATATGGTAGTTGCATGTGTAGTAAAGTGAATTTTTATATGCCATTAATTATCAGTTTCTGAAAGTAGATGAAGAACGCTTAAGATGCTCAGATGATCTGTCTGGGATGCTTTGGTCTGCAGTGCTGGGTATGATTTATTTCCTATCAGCCAGAGAACAAATCTCTCTTACAGATTAGAAGTTAAATTTTCCTGTGAACGCTGTCAAGAGACTTGCTGCATTCCCCATTCCTGCTGTGTCCCTTTGCATTCTGCAGTGCCCTCTTAAGGTGTGACAGAAATATTGCTCAGGATGGCTCTTTCCAGCCACAATTCTTTCAAAATGTTTCATTTTGAGCACACACACAAAAAAACCAAACAAGCATCAAAGGAAAGTGATGCTTTAAATTAATTAAAAATTAAGGTGAACTTTTCATAATGAAGAAACCTTCTTCTGTCACCTCACGGATGATCTTCGGGACAGCAGCGAGTTCCCACCTTTTCTTCTGGTCAAAAATCCCATTTCAATTCCAACCGTGCAAAATTAATGTGCTTCATTCAATCCCATTGAAGGCATTACTCCACAGCACATGTTCTCCCTAAAATGCAGGGGGTTGTTGCCTTCCAGAGCTGCTGGAGCCAAGCTTTGGGATGAGATCAGCAATATTAATGCAGGTCCAACAAATCAATGCGGCCGCGGGCCCGGAGCGCCAGCGGAGCCAACATTTGGCTCTCATCCGACATGCAGCTTGTCAGCTCCTGCTCGGGCACAGTTCCTGCAATTTGTTTTCATTTGTGTTGAACCACCAGAGTCTTTTGTGCTGCCATTAGCACTTTGGAAGCATTAGGGAGCAAAGTGAGATGGATTCCAATCCATAGATGTTCAAAATCAAACGAATCTTTTGTAGCTGAAAGCGAAGCTCTGAGAAGCTTGGAATTCCTCAGTCATTTCTCCACGTTCATTGTAGAAATCATCAAAGCACTGTTTTTCTGCTTTACCTTACTCTGAAAAGGAGAAGTTACTTCTCCTGACTAGACAGTGTATTTTATATTCCAAATGCAAGCCAGTGCCTGCTCAAACTGAACCCTCATTTATTCTTCAGAATACATTGTCTACAAAATTACTACAGAAAATAGTATCTGTGGGAGAGCAGAATGTAGCCAGCAAAACTCTCATTTGAAGCTTACCAAACAAACATAATTAAATATAATTTCTTTAAAATAAACAGTTTTTCTTTGGGGCTAGCAGGGAAGCCCACACAGTTCTCTGTCCTATTTTGCTTTCTGTGCATGCTGTCAAGCTTGGTAAATTTTTTAGCAGCTGTCAAATTAAATTTATTACCAAAGAGTTGTATGTTCTTGTGCAATCCAGAAGGGAAAAGCCCTGCTGACTTGGTTTTGCTTCAGCTTTTGTCTTTACTACACTAAAAGCCTCATGTAGTTAAGATTCATGAACAGCACTAGTTAAACAAAATTTTTCATCTGTTAAGAATGCAAGTGTTAAACTAATGGAATGGAATTTGGGAGCTGGGGTGGGCACAGCACAATTGGATGTGCTCTGAAAGAAGGGAATTTTTGATGATGTTTGGCTGAGGGAGCCTGAAATTTCGTGAGGGAGGAAAGCTGCCAGATCCATGACTGAGGGGTCCCAGGATGTGTCCCCAGTGCTGTGCAGTGAGAAGTCACCATAAATGTCAGCACTGCAAAAAAACTTCTTAAAGTTTGGAGAATATGGCAAAAAAGGGATAAGATCAAGGGGGTAAAAAATAAGTATGTTATAATGTGTTTAAATTTATTAAATATTCCAAATATCCTGATTTTTTTTTTTTTTTTTGCTAGAAAACATGAACTGAACTTCATTCGTGGAGCTGACTGCTCAGGAGCAGTCTGGACTGTGCCTTACCTCCTGCTCTCCCTTCTACACCAAAGCTGCACTACCTTGTTCTGACATGCAACCATCTGGTCCAAGTCTGTGAAGTGAATCTTTTACTGCTCTGCAGGTCTGGGTCACTTCTGTGTTGTCACTTCTGAGAAATTAAAGTTCAGTGAGTCCTTCTCCACACTTGTGAGGAGCAGTCAGGGCTCTGGATTACAGAGATGAACAGCAAGAGGTAGGAGGAAATTAGAGAGATTTATTTTCAATTCATTTCTGCAGAAATGTGCACAACTCTGCTCCCAACAACTTTCATTTAGATGAGGTGTCTGTGCCACTAACAATTTCCACTCAAACCAAAAAGCTTGGAGTTCACCTAAATTAAATAAAATACATTCTGAAAAACAACAATAAAACAAGCAAACAATCTACTGACACCCCCTCCACACACACAAACCACCACACATGGAAATGGAGCAATTTGAACTCCCAAGTGTGATGTTTCTTTGATTTTTGGTGAGTGTAAAGAGATGCTGAGCAGCTCCTGAGCAGAAAGGATGAGGTGAGCAGTCAAGCACTTCAGTTTCAGGGCTGCTCTGGATCTATTCTGAACTTGACTTGAGTTTTTTATCATTGTATGATCCCTCTCAAATACCTGGATTCCCTTTCTTAGCATTATTTACATTTTATTGATCAACTTTAGCTTTCTTCACATGAGACCCCACCCCCTGAATCAGTGTCCATCTGATGATCATACCAGGATGACTTGAGCTGTGCCACTTTAGCTTTACAGCAAGTTTAATTTAACTCAAATTCAATAGGATCAATCTACCTCAAACTGATTTTAGTTTTTCCTCAACAGGTGGAATAAATGAACTAACTCAACACGAAAAGTTGTATCATTTGCCACCCAGGTCTGCTAATGAGAGTATCATTGTTATCAGTTTTCTTCTGTTTACTACTTCAGTTCTTTATGAGGACTGGATTAATATGGCTTCAGGTTAAGTTTTATAGCTCTTACATTTTGGGGGAAATTATTATTTGCCTGTATTTTTCAAATTTGCCTTGTCTTGCATAACTGATATTACTGATGTGAGTGATTGACCTGAATTTGCTGAAAATATCACCTTGGTACACTCTATAGTATATTTTCTGTGTTTGCAGAATGTTTAATTTTGTTGGGGAATGTAGAAACAGAAAATTGCTCTTTTTTCCAGTCTCTAAAAGAATTCTAGAGTCCTTAAGAAAAACACTGTAATACAGTTCTCCAAAGGTCTCAATAGATTTACACTGAATATTTTAATTTTTAACAATTTTTATGTGGCAAGGTTGCAATTTGTAAAGGCTTCAGCAGTGACCCAACTCCTTTCCTCCTGAAGTCAGTGGAAAACAGTGATTGATTTCAGCAGGAGCAGAGTAAGCCAGGAGCAGGTAATTATGAAAATCATACCCAGGTGGGAGTAGGCCCAGGTTAAATATTGAAAAGGACTGAGGACTGTGAGTGCTATTGATTTTTATTACGGGTGGATTTCTGGCTCGTAACTCCACATGCATCCAGGACCAAGTGTGGAACTGCATTTTGGTGTTTCTTGGTGTTTCAGGTTAGGAAGTGTCCCCCTGCTCATTGCTCAGTGGTCACACACTGACCTGTCCAGAAATTAAATAAATAAATAATTAAATAATTAAATAACAGAGACTAATTAATTAATTAATTATATTATTAATTTATTAATAATATTAAATTAATTAATTAATTAATTAATTAATTAAACACAGAGCTCCCAGTGATTCAGAGATCCCCCCAGTTCTTATCCACACTCAGGCAGTGGCACTTGCCATGGAAGTGCTACTCCAGATGAGTGAGGGTGTCAAGGTATTTAGTGTTGCTGCCTTTCACAATGCAGCAAACTGGAAGGGGAAGGCAAAGTACCACGTAAAAGCTGACAAAAATACATTTCTGCATCAAATTGGAGCTACAGCTTCAAATTTTCTAATCTGCCAGGCTGAAACCTGCAATTTGTTCTCATTCAAAATTCCCATGGGCTTTTCTCAGTTCTTGATCAACTCCTCCAATGTTGTCATTCTGGCTGCTCATTTTCAAACAGAAATCTGAGCTGATGGTTCTAATTGTCATCAAGTCTCTGTACACAGTCTGACTGTTTTAGGGGTTGGAATCAGGGTCTATAATATTCACTTGAGTCTTTTTACATAGGAAGAAGAATGGGAAGGACAAGACATGAGTAAGAATCAGCACCATTCTGATCGCAGTTTGGGCATTTTGTTCATGCAGATCCTACTGTAAATTTTATCCTCTGTTCCAATTTTGTGGCATTTGACTTAGTTTCTGTAGTGTTCTTTGTGTTACCTTGTTTTCTCTAGGATCTCTATGTGAAACTTGCAGAACCACTGCTAGTGAGTTTCTCTAAATGTTACTGATTTCAGCTCTGTTCTGATTTCGGCCCTTCCCCTACTTTGGTTCCACTTTTGTACCATCAGCGAATTTCACTCCTCTACTTTATATAATCTGTTTTTGAGTAAATGATATAAGAACTGTGGATGTGTTGGGGGCCTTGATTACCCCTCTGGTATCAAGCTGGCAGCTCTGGGCATCTCAAATTGCTTTTATTCCAGGTGCTGTTTTCATGTCAAACTATGAGAATTTGGAGGGGAAGACGTCTGATGTTTTTTTCCTTTTAAAAGGCTCAGTTCCTCCTTAAATTAGATGTGTATTTGTGCAATGCTCCTTTTACCTTAGGCAGAGTTCTTGTGGACATTAGTTCAATTGCATAGTAGTCTTGTAAAGTACATAAAATATTATGTTCACATACAAAAAAACCTGAGGACAAGGAGCTAAGACTTTCTAGGATACTGCTGGAAATCTGTGTGCATCTAGGATTTGAACTTTTCATTCAGATCCCATTACTTCCTTCATTAGAAGGGCTCAGGGCTCAATTAAAGAGAGAATGGTGAATTATTATAGCTTTCCATTTCTATCTAGTTTTATTACATTAGATTGCTGCAAAACTTTTCAGATGTGTTTTTTTTCACTCAAGTTGTATTTTTAGGACCTGTATAATGTTACCTTATGGTAATAAGCACCAATAATAATTACCATATTTTTGTTAATTAAATCATGCAAATATTCTTGATGCACACAGCTATGGCAGCTCTTCTGGGATGCCAGGTAAAACATCCCCCATTGCTGCCTGGGAAGAGCTCACAAGCAGGAAAAGGTGTTGCTCAGGACTAGCTGGATACAGCCTGTCATGGGTTGAGTTATAATTTTTTCCTTGTGTAGAGTGATGTAAATTGGGATAATTGTGTGAAGTGAAATTACAGTGGCGTTAAACGGCTCTAAAAAGAGTCAGATTGATTTCATGTTTGAAGTTTGTTTGTGAGATTTCCTGAGTGAATTCCTAACTCCTTGAAGCCAATAGCAAAACTTCCTCTGCCTTCAAATGCAACATCATTTTACCTCGTATCTGTTTGCCTGAGAACATCCAGAATGTTTTCAAACATCATCATCATAATCACTAAAACATTCTCATAGTGCCAGTGGGACCAATTTCCTGACTACCTTTAATGAATAGTATTTTGTCAGTCTGTCATATTATTTAATGCCATAAAACAATCCTCATTATAGATTCTCTTCTATCTTACAAAATATTACTATCTGTTTTTTTCTTTCAGCACACTTAAACCTCTGTATCCTGTTAAGACTTTGATCACTTCAATACCAAAATACCTTTTTGACAGATTTTTTCATTCAAGGCTGTATTTTTTTGTTTTGTGTATGCTACCACATATATTTGGAAAACTTCCTTTGCCTGTTGAATAGAAAGGGGATTCTCTATTCTTAGAAACCTTAAATATACCTGTATTTACTTGATATTCTGTATTCAATATCCAGGATTTATTGTTCAGCTTTCTGTTTGCTTTATATAGAATAGAGAGTAGGTGTTATCTCTGATAAACCAGGGGTTCTCAGGAGGAGAATGGATGAGGATTTTAAGGAAAGGATCTTCCACTTTTCCAGGCAGCTTAACAAACTTGTTTTTAACATGACCAGAAACTTAATATCTATTTCTGAAAGGGAACAATGCATAGAATAGAAATTAAGTAGTAAAACCTCAATAGAAATGCAAAGAGGTTCAGCAAAATACAGCAATGGGAGATGCAGACTGAGGATTCTGAAAAATGCAAACTGGGGAGGGAGATGCTCAGCCAATTCTTGTGTGCCCATGCAACCCTCTGTTGAATTAAAGAAGTTACTCTGTGGCTCTCACTTAATTTTTAATTTAGATTTTTATTGTTTTTATGCCTAAGTGTTGTCAATATTCTTTTAAAAGTTGTAATTTGCAAAAGTGGAAAAGCCCATTAAATAGTGGGGGTCAAATCCATAGCTAAACACTTCCCATCCTGATGAATGTTTGGTGCCCAATCTATGTGTAAAGCACCATGACACATGGAGAAAAAACAAATTTGTTTTTCCTTGGTTGAATCATCACTGTGGTTTCACTTGAGTTTGCAGTGACCTGTATCAGCTCAAGATCTGTGATGCTATGATGTTAAATGAAGAGGAAAGAAATCTGCAGTTTTAAATGAAAATGCAATTTTCTCCACTTTTTTACCCCTAGAAAATAAGTCTTTATTACCTTCAGCCACTGAAGAGATATGTACAGAAATCATGTTCCAGCTACAGAAGTCTACAGAGCTGATGTAATGAATTTACAGAAATTGTATTAATCTGTGATATTTTAGCAATTTCTCCCTCTTCCCACTGCAGCAGGGTTTGATTTTCCTATGGCTGTACCATCTGTACAATTTGTAAACAGGTAAATAGCAAAATTAGTCAAATAAATTATTCCAAGGAATTATTGGCTCAGTTCAAGTATTTCCTTGAAACAAACCAAGAAGTTTTCAACTTATATGCCTTATGAGAATCAAAACTGATTTATTTAAAAGAGCTTTTTATAACAAAAGGGACAAAAGGAAAACAAAAGGAAAACAAGAAGTGCAGACTATGCTGGTTGTCAGCTAGTTTGGGGTATCAGCTTTTAAAAAATGGAACAATACACAAATCAGGGGATCCACATTCTATTGCCTCTCTCATCCCTCTTGAGAATATGCAGTCATAAAATTTTCAGAAGTGGCTAAATGAGTTAAAAATGTTTGTTTCTTTGGGAGGAGAGCTCCTTAAGTTGCTTTGGTGCATTTAAACATAGTGATCTCTCAGGGTAGCTGATATATCCCTGTGGTGCTACATGGTGGTTTTATTTGAGATATAAGGGTAAAAACTTATTTTTTATACAAAAAAGTTTAATGGAAATTTGAAAAACAAGCATTTAGAAAATGTAAGCAGTGAGATGTTTTAATAAATATTCCATATTAAAAGGTAAATAGACCTTTAATTTTTTATTTTAATGGCTTTTAAGATTGAAAGATAATAAAGTGAGAGAATTTTTATGATCATTTTGTTCTTCAGAAGTGTAGCACTTCTCATTTTGGCATTATGTCTGACTCCTTGATTATGGAATTTTGATTAGTCTATTATCTTGAAAAATAATGAGCTGAGCTATCATAACATGAGGCACAGTCCTCAAAATGAAAATCTCTGTTCCCAGCTTTCCTTGAGAATATTGAGCATCACACCTGCTACCCTGACACACATTTTTCTCACTTCCTCTCACACTGATGGGAAGGGTTCTCATGTTGAAACTTGTTTGCTCACAGTATGTGGTGAGATAAAGCCTTTCAGTGCAGGGGAAATGTTAGATTTATTAATTCTGAGGAGTTCCAACATGTCAGATGCTGAGGGTGAATCAAAACCAAGAGTGAGCAGAAAAGAGTAGGAACAGCCAATGGCATGAGGACAGCATTTCATTTTGGGGGCTGATTTGAGCCCTACTGCTCCAGAATGGATAGTTTTAGCTTTGTTTTTTGTTTTATTCCTGATCTGTGTATTTTTAAGAGCAAATAGTCAACAGTGTTTCTGCATCCTGCCACTATTTGCATTCACTTATGTCTTTATTAAGTAGCCTGGCTTAGTAGGATAAAACAGGGATGGGATATGTCCTGGCCCCAAAACTGATGTTGCATTAAATACTCCAGACATTTCAGTTGCAGGATTTTCATGGAATCACAGGTTTGCTTGGAAGGACCTTGAAGCTCATCTCATTCCATTCCTTGCCTTGGCAGGGTCAATACCCAAGTTGCTCCAAGCCCTGTCCAGCCTGGCCTTGGACACTTCCAGGAATGGGGAATGCACAATTTATCTGGGCAACCAGATCCACTGTCACTGGAAAGGATTTCTTCCCAATATCTGATCTGTACCTGCCCTCTTTCAGGGCATTAGGGCCACAATGCCTCCACAGTGGCTGAACAATTTTGACAATTCTTAAGAAGTTAAAGATGAGACATTTTAAAGTAAAACAATGGAAGGTAGATTAAAAATTGCTAGTTCTGGGAATGAGTTTATTTGCAGATGAATTTGGCCAAATAGCTGATTTTGGAGGAGGACAAGATAAGTGTGTGACAGTTTGGTGCTCCTGTGTGGAAAGAAGCTGAGTGCACAAAAGATGCTGCTGATTTCACAGAGGAAGGAGGGCAGTTCAGGGGTCTGGCCTGAACTCTTGCCCTGGATCAATACCATGAAAAACAGAGCTTAAAAACATGAAGAAGTGGCTGCTGGGGTGGAATGGCCCTAAATCAGAGGTGGGGAGCAGAGTTAATAGCAGGTCACAGGGGCAGTACCTGTGAGCACACACCAAACGAGCCCCTCACGATCTATTGCCCAGGACCTTCATTTGTTTTTCCAGAGGAGGATTTTTGCAGCCTGTGGAAAGCTGCATCTCCTGTCAGGATGAGGCATAGGACAGGCTTTGCTCTGCAATTTGTACTGATAAAACCGTGTTTAAAAACCACATGGGACAGACTGAGCTGGACAGAGCTCCACAGGGGATGGATTCTGTGGGTGTGGGCAGAAGGATCCCTCTGCTTGCAGGAGCTGAGTGGCACTGATGTAGCCACTTCTTGACAAAATGAGATGTGGGCATTCCATGAATGAGGAAATGTCTCCCCCTCCAATGTACCATCACTCTAAACCAGACCAAATTAAGAAGCATGTTCTCTTTAGCTTTGCAATTTCTCAGTAGTTCTGCCTTCAGTTCAACTAAGACATAAACTTTGGTTTGGCACAGCAAAGTCCTCTAAGAATCAGAGCCTCTATATGCAGTTCCTGTCTACAAATTAGCATTAGTTTGTGAATTCTCCTTAAGAATTCTGGAGGGTTTTTCTTATCAGCTTTGAATCCTTCTTTTCTGAAAGAGGTTCTTCAGGAATTCACAGCTGAACATATCCGTGCCTCCAGGAGCACTGGAGAGCTGGTAAAAGTGTGGCTGAAAGAAAAGCAACTACTCTTTTTAAACAAAAAAGTATTTGTAACTACTCTTTTTTTAAAAGGAAGGAAAGAAGGAATTGTTTAAAAAGACAGAGATTCTGTTTTGACGAAATCCTAAATAGTTTTTATGAGGACAGAGGCATTTCTGCAATTAAATTATTAATTAAAAAGAAAAAAAATGCTTAAAAAAGTAGCTTTGACAATTAGATTTGTCCCATTCCTTGTTACTTTTCTTCAATACCAGGAAAAGAGATGGTATTTCATTATGTTGTCTCTCTTACTTCCAGGTGATTTTGTTTGGTTTTCCTTCTTGCTTTCTTCCCTGCTGTTTCCCTCCAGCTTAGACCTTCCGGTAGTATTTTTTCCATCAAAAAAATTGTTTCCTAATAGCAGAAGCTGACATCCATATAGCTCCATCATAGCATTGGTGTTGTACACAACTCCTGGCATTTATTTTTTGTATGTTTAACTTGTGCATAGCCAGGAATTAACTGCTTTTGAAGTTTTGTAAATACCAGGTGTTAATTTCCTCATCCTCTGGAAGAGATTGCTATTTTCATCAGTTTATCTTTTGTGCTTTGAGGGCAAAGCATGGACCTCCTGCAAAGATGATTGCTAGGTAGAAAATGTGAATTTCTGTCTGTATCCAGTTGGATCACATACATAAAAGCCTGAATATATCCTCTGGAAACAGAAAGATGTGTACCTGCCATCCCAAACTCACTGGTTATCCTAAGAAACAAACCTGAGCAGTGTTAATTGAACAGTAAAGTAAAATGTTCTTTGTTTCATGCCGTGGGCACACTGGTGTCATATGTTTTGAAAGGATGCTGCTGAAGGAGATCATAATATTCCAAATTCATTTCTGAAACTGCCCATTCACCACATTGCTAGAAATTCAGTACAAACAACTAGATGTATTAGTTTTCCTCCTATTTTTTTTTTTTACTTATTTGAATTGCCTCAATGCATCATCCCTAATTAAAGCGGCTTAAAGCTTTTTAAGGTTGCACACAAAAATATATAGAAACATCATTAGTGAAATGCTCAATTTTCATGGACTTCTCTGTGGGGTGTGTTCCCTCTGCTGATCACAGAGGCAGTCACAGATGCAGGATGTAACTTGTATCTAAATCCCCTGCTAATAGATCTTAAATTTTTCTACAGCACCCATTCACCATTCCATGTGAGGTCTGAATGCAGGCTTCCCAAAAACACCATATTGTGTTTGATGGCTGCAAAGTTCCTGATGGGAGACACTTCATGGCTTCTGTGCCATACCTATTGTACCACATAAAAATGTTTAATTATATGGAAATATTGCTGTTGGTTCTTCCAGTCTTAATGATGCACATCTGTGGAAGCAGATGATACCTGGGAAAATAAAGCTGCACACAAAGGGGCCAACTTGCTCTAGGAAGAAAAGAGCATCTCTGAGACTGCAGAACAAGTTCAGCACTTGCTGCTTCTGCTGGGAGGAACTTTCAGCTTATCTGAAAGCCCAGGGTTAGGAGAAATATTCTTTTCAAACGTTTGGGTTTTTTTTTCCTGCATGTAGAAATACTACTAAGCTTTAGACCAGCTCATCTTTCAGATAGAAGCAGCATTAAAAGAAAACTGAACAAAATGTGTCATCTCTAAAGGCAGATTGAATTGATTCTAATTGAAGTTTATGAGGGATGCTGCAAGTAGGACATGGTAGAAAAGGAAGCATGTGGATGTAGAGTGGTCTTTTCATGTGTTTTTAGCACAGGGTTTTGTTTTTGGTGGATTGTTTTTTGTTTGTTTGTTTTTAATGGGATCTATATAGTTTTTATGAGTGGTTTGGAGGTTTTTTTTTGCGTGGTAGTTAACTCAGGCACTTCTCATCACTGCACCATTAGAAAATGCAGCCATCTCAAGAAATTGTTTGTGGTCACAAATTTTATTATTCACTATCTTTAGAGGTTTTAGGTATTTTCCCAAACCACAGAGGATTCACAAGACTAAGCTACAGCAATATTGATGCTGGCAATGCTCCCTTCTCCAAGCACAGTCACTCCAGCTTAAAGGTGGGCTCTTAATGCTTTGAAAATTTTATGAGACTCTTCATTTTCTTTACATTCAAAATGTATTTTTAGTCTATTAAAGGAGTTTGAGAACTTGTTAAGAGTCAAGATGTGTTCTTCATATTGAGGTATTTAAACATATATGTCTAATGTATATATATGCCTATGTCTATAGGCAGCACACCCTAATTCCTGCTTCACATATCTATGTGTTTTTCTTTGCCTTCTGTGGCATCTCACTGAATATCTGTTACTGGGGTGCATGGGGACTTTGTGTGGGGAGTTAATTTGAAATCAAAATTGCACTTCTCTGATTGTGTTTTCTCCTGTTTCAAGATGTTTACACCCATATGATCTCTTTGCTTCTTAGAGATCTCAAGAAGAAAATACAGTTGAGACAAAGAGAAAATTCTTCAGTCAGTTAGTTCTCCATTTCCCATATTATTGGGAGTTTTTCTTTTCATCACCCACCTGACAATTCCTGCTCCTGTTGACTTTCCAGGACCCTGTCCTTGCTAAGGGCCAGCTAAATAATCCATGAGGATCAGTCAGCAGACAGCTGCTGTGGGTTTTTAATTGTTCATATTTTTGCCTTGAAGTATTAGTTTACAGGCAGTGTTCACAGTTTTTGTTTGCTCTTTTTAACAACATGGAATTGTAGTTCAAAGGAAAAGTTCTGGCTCTTAATGGAAGTTTTCCTGACCCCTCTTTTCCTTTTGCAGTTGTGGAAGTTGATGCCTGAGCAACATCCTGCTTGTGTGAGCAAGGGAAGAATTTTCACTTTCACTTTAGAAACTGTGCAAAGAAAATTACTGAAATAGCTGTAAAGCAAATGAAAATCAGTGTTCCAACCTTTGCTCTGATCTAAAGAGATTTTTAAATTGTTTATACCTGTTTAATCTGATTTTGAGACAGAAGGAAATGAGATTCAGAAATATACAAAACTATTCTGGCACAATCATTCATTTTGGACATAAAGGTGCAAGTATTCATGTTGCAGGTGAACCTTGCTTTAAATAGCTTAAAATGAGCTTCTTAGGTGGCAAAACTACCTCTAGGTTTGAGCATTGTCTTGAATGAGAAAAGAGGCATGTTGTTTTCTAATATTAGGTCTTCTACTAGCAGGGAAAAACACCTTGTAAGAAATATGCAATTTATAAAGATGACTTTCCAAGTGTTGTGATATCACTTTTTTTTTTCCCTCTGAATATAAATAGTACTTCACTAAAACTTCTCTCAAGGATTATCCCCATTTATCATGCAGTTCTTCATGGAGTTAGTGATTGGAAATTGAGTCCTAGATACCACAAGCCTTTGAACATGGTTTGTGCTTCTTGGTATCATCCTCAAAGACACCCAGGCTGCCTCTGGCTTGATGAGGATGGTTTGGAGAGCGTGCAGATCCTGAGGTATCCACGTATCCACAGTGCTGCTGCCCCTTGCCAGAGCTGTTTGTCACATCCGTGTTCCTAATCAGCAGCACAAACCCAACCTCAGTTTTTTCCAGGATGGCTGAACAACATCCCAAATCTCTCCTGTCTCATGTATTAGGACAGTTTTCTGCCAGGTCTAGACTCCAGCTGGCAAAAGGCACAGCTCTGCTCATGGACACCTACAGATCCCCAGTGAAGCTGCCAAAGGGAACGAGCTCATTTCATCTCTCAAAATTTCTGAGGAACTGATGCAGAAGAGACTTGAAATACCTGAAAGTAGTACTTCAAGTGTGACCAATTAATACAATCTTGTCTTTAAATTTCTTTAAATTTAAACTTATGAAAACTACAGGATAAAAGGAAGAGAGTTTTTGGTTTTTTTTCTTTCCCTGTTCTTTCCACAACAGCAATTCTTTGATTTTAGGAAGTGACGCTCAAACTTATTTTATATGTGGAGTGGGCTGACAGCTGGTCTGTGAGCCAAAAGACTGAGTTAGCAGAAGAAGTTGATAAAATTCGTGTTTACCTCTGAAAGGAAGAAGACAAGGTCATTTGCATGGGAACTGAGAGAACAGAGATAAGCAAGGGATATTTCCAGTTAAAGAAACAGAACGAATACGTGCCTTAAAGATGTTTGTAAATGGTTGCCAAATATGTTGATGCAAATTGCTTTGTACCAATGAACACGATGAGCAGTTTTATTGTGACCAGTGATTTAATTGCATGCTTTGCTAAGAAATGTATATAAGAAGGACATAAAATAAAGGAAGAAGCCTTTGATACGTTGCTAGGTATATGTCGTGTCCGTCTCTACAACAACATTATACATTGCTTTCATCATCTGTGTAGCAGCAGTCATTTTAAATATGCCAGATTTACATCTCATGTAAATTCATGAAATAGGAGACTAAATCCAGAGCAAGACATAGAAATTATATTACTTAGAATTCTACATAGATAATTTTTTTTTCAAAAGGGTTGGACACAAAGTGATAGTGACATTCTTATCGCAGTAATTTATGAAGTTATCTTTCCCCTGCCCTCTCTGTTGCAGTATCTCAGGATAATCTCAGGATGTGATTGCTCTTGGATCAGAGCTCTGGAATTGGGACTGTGCAAACACCACTTCTCCAGAGAGAGGAATGTCACTTGGAATGTCCAAAGCTTATTGCCTGCTGTGGGTAAAGGAGAATGCACCTCTAAAATTTCTTTGGCCATAAGAGATTTGCAGTGGCTTGTGAGGGGGTGGCTGGGGACTGGGCAAGTCATTCCTGTAGCTGGTCCATGGAACCCTCCTGGTTTTGCCATTCAGATGTTGATTGCTGCACTGTTTTGGTGGGGTTGGTAATGAAACTGTACCTATGGGGATCCTACAGCCAGGGCTGCCATCTCCTGCAATGTTGCCACTGTCCTGAACCCTCACTGTTTGTTTGGTTTTTTTTGTGATGCCCTGCATTGTTCTGATTGCTTTTTGTTATGGATACTCCTGTAACAATTCTAATTTGTAAGATATCTTTTCAAGCTGAAAGGATAAAACCAGTAGCTCTTATATATTCCATATTTCCAGTTCTTGTCTGTAGGCAGAAACGTTCTTTCATGTAGTCTTCTGGGTATCCCATTTTTTATTCTGTAATCAAGGTGGCCTTCATGGGTGAAGGAACAGTCTTCCCTTTAAATCAAATGTTCACATTGTCCATAAAATGAAAGAGAAAATTGTTCTGCTGGTTTAAGTCTTTGAATGCAGAGAAAACTGTTCTAATTCAGAAGATGCTGGAGTCCTGGTGTGGAACTTGTTTCTCTAGAAATCAAAATAAAAGCTGATTGAGAGGAGGAACTTGTTCTTGCTGAGAGAGAATCGGTTCTGAGTTTTGGGCTAATATATTGACAAGTGAGAGCAAGGCAGAATAACAGCATGAAGTAGGAAATGTGTATGGTATTCCTGGGATGTAATGCAGACAGCAATAGCCTTGAAAGGTTTACTTCTCATTTTTAAAGACTCTGTCTATTTTGGCCCTCTCTGGAGTTAATAAATATATCAATTGACATCATGGATATGTAAAAAAATCGATGAAGTAATTTCATTTTTTGGTGTCTGTGGTTAAGATTCAAAAGCATCACTTTGTAATGTTGTATTGAAGGAACATAAGATCAGCAGGTGTTTGTGCAAATTATTTCAGTAAAGAGAATAGAGAATGCAAACGGCCCATAGACAACATCCTACTGGGATTAAAACAGAATTCACAGTGACAAGAGACATAGAGTGGGCAGAATCCCAGCAGCTGATAATATGGGAGCTATTTGGGGATGGAGGTGATCAAGTTGTTAATGTTCACCTACTTTTTCACAGGTGAGGCAAACACCTTGGGGATTTTATAATGTAATGTTTGTAATAACTTCTGTCAGCTAGAACAGCCTTTTAACAGCAACAAATTCTGTTTGTCCCTCACAAACAATGGTCTCATTAATATATTGTGCAATATGGATTTCTGTCTTCTATGATATGGTTGAGAATTGCTGCCTTTTGCAGAAACTCCACCTCCAGCCTGGCAAGATTTGAGTTTTGAGGCCAAAATGCAAATGATTGTGTCCCCTGGAGAAATCTGAAAAGGGGGAGAATTTCTCAGGCTTATGATACTACAAGAATAATTCATGTCATTTTGAATAACAGTGCAACATATCTTAATAATTGCTGAGGGACCCATCTAAGGCTCCACATGAAACATTGCATGTGAACAGCACGGCACTGTGGAATAGATTAGATTTTCACAGAGAAACTTGGAAGAAAAATAATTTCCTCTGAATGCTAGTAGGTAAAGAAGCCTGAGTTTTCTTCCTGAAAATATCTGTACAGCTGGGAAAGGTGCCTTGTGATGTGAAATATATTTGTGCTCTGTGTCTGATACTCTCCATATTGTGGAAAGTTTCTGCTGCCTGGGACTTTTGTCTAAAATTGGCCACCTTCCTGGGGAGGAAGAAGCAAATACCTTTCTCTTGTGAAGAATCTGTCCTTTTTTTTATGAGTTCTGTCCTGCACTGACAACTTCAGACTTGCTTTAGACTGGCAGTGTAAAGGAACAGAAGCCACCCAAAAAGAGACAGAGAGACTGTTCTAAGTAAAATACACTGTCTGAAAAGTAATTCTTTTATAAAGTGCTCAATGTGTTTTATTGCAACTTTCATTTGATTATTGTTTAAACCTCAGCATGTAGGTTTATATATATTTTCTGTCCTGGTTTTCACAGAAGCAGATGGTGTATGTCTGCCAATAGATCTGTCCTGAAGTGGCAGAGTAAAACACTTTTATTATAGCAAAAATAATTTAGAAAATTCCTGAGCTCACTCCTTTGTGTACAAAATTGACTTCTGGTGCAAAGCAAGTTTTATCACTGCTCAAACTGGTATTGATCAAACTATCAAAAATTGTGTTATGGTTTCAGCAGTCCTTCTGGAAACACCTACAAGAATAAGGTTTTCTGTTTAAATTCTAAAATCAATCTTGATCCTGTGAAATATGATTTTTAAACAAATTTAAAATATGATTACTGTTCTTGATCTTCTCTAAGAGAAAATGATAACTTGAAGTAATGCTATCTCTTTTTCTCTCAATTTCCTCTCTGAAAATAATTAATTTATATGTTATTAGTCTTTTTCTTTTATACAGCCAGGTAATTTTTAATTCTGGGATTAAAAATATTGCTTAAAACTCCAGCTATGAAGGAAATTTTGAAGAGTAAATTAAGAGTATGTTTAACTTAGAGCTCTTAGTAAAATGCTCTATAAAAAAATCTAGATACTAACAAATGTCAGGATACTGCATATTTTAGAAATGTAATATAACAACTAAAAGAAAAATAAAATCATCCCAAAAATGTCATAGCTTCGGAAAATGGAATTATTGTAATCTACCTTCAGGTCACAGAAGGAAAACACTATATTACCATTCTGGGAAATAATGTTAAAGATAAGGGGTTTTATTCCCACTGCTCTTAATGACTTTCTATCTGCACAAGTAGATAACTCCCCCAGGATTTGAATTTCTGTTATCTAAATAAATTCATTATCTAGGAGTACTGAACTCCATAGAGAGTTTGGGCTCTAAATGTGTTCATTGATTTTGAAAACTGGACTTTGGCCTTTTGCCTTCTTAAGGCAGGAAGAGGAACCACTTCCAGACTGAAGTGTCCCAGCAAAAAATAACTTTTGCACTCAGCTGCTTTATCCTTCTCCACCTTTATGGTTTCCAAGGCTTTTCAGTCCATCAAATGTATAAATGCAATGGTAGAAATACATTGACTCTAAAAAAAAAAAAATCACCCAAATAAAAACTTGGAACTGGAGCAATTTTGCCCTCAAAACCAGCTGTCCCCTCTTTATCCTGCTTAAGCATCAGGAGCTGGTTTGCAGAATAACCCTTGGGTGGAAGCTTTTATTCCCAAAACTGTTCCAGGCTCTGAACACATGGCCCATATCAGGAAATGTTTTTTGCAAGAAGTTATATTGATTGTATGGGAACTGTCCTTCTCTGTTTATCACCAATTAGTCTCACAATCAAGTCTGAAATAAAGGAAATAAGGAGAAAGTAATGTACAGATGTATATCTTGCCTGGAACTCCCTGCAGCAGCTAACATGTTTTCTACTAGAATGGGAATGATAAAATCATTGCATGTTAGGAAGTAAAGCTCTGGCTTTTTGGAGTGAGAAATCCCAACACTGACAAGTATCTTGTGGTTTTAGTAGAGATTTGGAGAGCTTTTAGGCTTGAATCTCTTGAATCTTGCTGGAGGTCATCTCCAGCAAGGCTGATCTCCAACAGGAAAAGTGGGTTCAGGAAGAAGAGAGGTATTAATTACACCTAAAATCTCTGGAGAGTTATTCTCTAAATCTAGATATAGAAATGTAAGAAAAGCAGTGAGGTGAACATGCCCTGTTACAATTCATCAGGTTGTAAGGTAGATTTTTATTAAATTAATGTCAGCAGTCAACTTGAAAAAGCAGTGATATAAATGGAGCATTGTGGTTAGGATTAGTTTTTAATGGCACAGGGATAGCAACAATGTTATCTTGAAGCAATAGGTTCACAGTGCTGCTGTTGGTACAATCTAACCTGTGCATCTTCAGGTACTGGAAAATAATGATTTTTTTTACATAAATTTGAAATATTTAGGTTTATTCACCGTTAAAGTACACGTTTTTGTGATATTTGTTAGGTGTAAATAGGTCTGTGTAAGTAAAAAGTACCTGGATGAGTGATCAGCTATTTTGTGAATTTTCCAAACAGTTTTTCTGATTTTGTGCAATTGCTGCTAGTCTGACTTACTTACAAGGCAAGTGGGATAGGAATTAGCAGGCACATGTTGTATCTTAATTGTGGAGCTGAAATGTAAATCTGTGCATCCCCAAAACTGAGGGAAGCCAAAAGCACAGCCTGGATTTTAAAGGTGCATTCATGACTGGGGTGTGTGGGGGAACACTTGTCCTGTTTCAAGTGGCCACACTGATTGCACCAAATTTCCTTCAGAAAATGGAATCCTCTGTGATGGACCTGTGCTTTCCTCCAGAAAAGGCTGAGTCACAGTGCTAAACCCTGAGTGCCTGAATATATTAACAAAAAAAAAAAAATCTTCTTTGGTTTGGTAAAATTTTATGATGCAAGAGCCGTAGATAATTACTGTGTAAATATTGCCATGAATTAACCAGGGCAATTTCAGCACTTGATTAATGGAGTGAGTAAGCTACTGGGATGTGTTAATGTTCACAGATGTAGTAGACCTTAAAGCAGGAAATGAAATGTATATTATCCAGATGAATTTAGAGGGGGAAATTCACGTAAGAGAATTGTGTAGGAGCAGCGGGGAGCTCGTGCAGCCTGCATGAGAATTCCCTTTATCCCTCACAGGAAATGTAGACATCCAGCTTGTCACATGTAAAGGGATAAGCAGGGAATTACACAAGAGAGTGCCAGATGGAGATCTGCCCCAGAATTTTAGTTCAAGGAAAAAATAATTGAACTAAAACAAACATGTTTATTGTTTGGGGGGAAATATCTGTGGTTAATGTAGCAGGCACATCCTCTGCCCTCATGTTAAATTGATGCAAAAGTTGTGAGTAAAGAGCCCAGGGTGGATCACTGGGTGTGTCACCAGGGGGGTTGTTCCACTGAATTTACATCCCAGCGACCTGGAAAACAATTCTCTTGTCCACCTCTGTCTCTTTCTCCAGACAGGTCTGTAAACTCCAGATTTAGGAGAAGAAAAGAGCAAATGTTTGTCAAGGGGAACAAATATGTTCTCTGTTTATTTTCCATATTAAATTGAATTTGCTGAAGATTTAATAGAGCAAATCATCACCTGGCAGTTTAATATTATATTAATATCAGTCATGCAGAGTGGGGGCCCTGCTTAATGACAAAGTTGCTGTTTGGCTGTGCTTGAAAATTGACATGAGGTAGTTTTACTCTGTGCTTTGCTACCTGAGCTCTGTGCTCTGGTAATCATCTCCTCATTTGGATTGTTATTAAAATAAGATGTTTGATGTAGAGTGTGACTGACAAGTGGAAGAAGAAGGCTAGGCTGGTACTGCATTTGTTCTTAAGTTATGAGTTATGCAAAATGATATTACTCTATAGTGTTTTGCTGCAAATTTCCTTTAGCTCTCTATTTCTTAGAAGAGACTTATTTTCCCAAGTTAAATTATCCCTAGTTATAACTGTCATAGTGCATGGACTTTTTTTCCTTTGATTCAGCAGTGAAAGTATAATTATGATCCTGATCTCAATTATAACCTCAGATTACACGGTGGAAGTAATGCATGAAAATATAAAGACTAATAAATTACCTATCATAAAAGGAATTCACATGCAAGTTCTTTGGTTGAATGGTATTATAAAGACAGAGGGAAAAACTATGCTAAATGTTGGAAGTGAAATAAAATGAGAAATCCTATAATTTTTATTTGCATTTGGTTTCAGATGCAGAATGTATCATAAATTACAGCTGGATCACAGGGTTTGTGGAAGTCAGGAGCAATGTTAAAAGCAGAGGGACCCTGTGATTGTGCTGTCTGTAGAGATTATGCAGTGAGACACTTGGTAAGTGCTGCAGAGGAAGGTTAAAAAAAAAGAACAAATGGATTCTTCAGGTTGACAAATGGCTCCTTCCTGCTAAGGAGGAAAGTTGTCAGAGAGCTCCAAAAGTGAGCAGAAGCCTCACATTTGTCACATTCTAAGAAGCAGATTCAAGATGACGAAGCTCTTATGAAATGTGCAGGTGTTGTCATTGCCTTATTAGATGGAAAATGATTTTACTTCTTTTTCTGAGTCTTCTTACATTCCTTCTCACTTGGTCCCACTTCACTTCCTTCTGTTGTGAAACTCGATGCAGAAGCTTTCTGAGAATTGTTTCCTTCAAATGAGAATTCATTACATCACTGGGTATTTTCATAACAGTTGAATCATCTAAGGTGTCGTGGATGATCTTTTTCAGCACTTTGGAGTGGAGGAGAAGGCATTTGGCACTGTGGGACTCATCACTTCTTCCAGAAATCCCAAATCTGTCTTTGGAACAGCATCCAAACCATAGTTTAAAGTGTAATGACTGTCTTGTCACATTCCTGATCTTGTCAGTTGTTTGTGTGATGCAAAGTCTCAGTGCTAGGGGGTCACAGAACCAGCACAAGGCCTGATTACAGGGAAGCTGTTGGATGTGAGGAGTTTAAATGAATACTTTGAAAGATTTTACTCTATTGTACTTTATTTTATCTATTTATTGCCCTCTATAGCAATAAAGTTATCTCCTGTCCCAGAGAAAATGGTCATCCAAGTAAGCAGAAGGGTGTTCCAGGTGTTTTAATTGTGGTTTTATGGTTAGGTAGGTTCTCAGTTCATCAAAAGGCTCAAATGCAATGAGACCTATAACTTTTCTTCCTACAGTGCTTTAAGGATAGAATTTACTCTTTTGAACTCATCACTCTCAGCCAGTATTAGAAATATTAAGGATTAGAGTTATCTTTTTTACAGAGATTAGCCCCATGTGAAATGCTAAAGTCCTTGTTTAACCCAATTTGACAACTCTACCAAATCTCAGTTTTTTTTTCCAGTTTTCAAATAGCCTTTTATGTTATAAATACATATAGAACACACAGGTTTGAGTGAAATACTGATTTTTGTTTAGCATTCCTTGCCAAAATAGTTTGTCATCAGGTCAACTTGATCAACTTGTTCTCCATGCTGTAATTTTAGCTACAAGTATGTGGTTAACAGTACAGGTGAAATGTGGTAAGCACCCTGATATTCAGTCATCACCACTGGTTTGTTAAACCTTTGAAGGGCTGTTTTACTGTCAGATTTCATTAATACAATACAATCCCTTTTTTGGGATGTCTCTGAAATCAGTATAAAGTATTTAAAATGGAGGAGTGAGATTTTTTCATAGCTGGAAAAGCAGACCATTGAAGGAAACCCAAAATGCCACTTCTTTGCCTTCTGTTGGTAACTCCATTCATTGAGCTGTGTGTGTTTGATCAAAAAAATTATATTAATGGTCAAATGCCTGAAGGAGAGCCCTGAATGAAAGAGGTACCTTTCTGGATAACAGTAAAAATGGTGCTAGAGGATTTTCTTTGAGTTTTTTAATGTGTATTCCACTAGAGAAGAAATGGTTTCATGGTAGAAATTCTTGATCTTGGAATGTCTGGCTTTGATTTCTCTTTCACTCACTGAATTCTTATAAATAGACATTTAGAAACACCTGGATACAAATAATTATATTTGTACACATATTTATTGCCTCTATGTGAATATTATTTATTTTTTATATTTTTAAAAGTTCCTATGCTCAAAATTTTATTTCCATACAGATAACAGCCTTAGATAATCGTGAAATTCCCACTAATTTAAAAGGGTACTAAGTTCTTAGAGGTTTTTAAAACCTTGAGTCCTAAAGCAGTTTTGGAAATCAATAATTAAGTAGTTTGTCAACAAAACTCCTGAAGGCTCTTCCCCTTTTAGCCTTTATTAAGACAGAAGTCTCAGGTGCTTTGGAGCTCCTGTTTAATTAGGCTCAGGTTCAGGTCTGTACATTTACAAGCAAACTAAATAACAGCAGTTTCTGCTTGTGCCCTGGGAAGTTCAGAGATTTTGGATTCCATCCTGCTAAGTTGCAACCACTGAGGCCTCAAACAGAGTGAAAAACTGAGATACTCACTACACTTGAAATGTGATATTAGTGGATTATTCCTGCACTTAATTCAAGCAAATTCTTCAGTGCTCAGTTCTTGTAGTATTTTGTGAAGATCAAATCTTTAGTATATTAGAGTATTAATCATCAGTAGCAGAACAATTATCAGGAAATAAGTTTTTAGCTGAAAATTCTTCTGTTAACATTTCAGTCTTCTAAAAGATTTCTAAGCAAATCCAACAAAAACAAATAGGCCATCAAAACCAGAGGAAATCGGGTTCCATTTAGCCAGTTTCTCTGTTCTTGCATCAGAGTACCAGAAAGTGGTGATTTTAATATGATCATTTACTGCTGCTCCATTGGAAAGCCCTGAGAAGTAAAAGAAATTCTTCAGTCTTGGACTGCAGCTCCTGGGCAGAGCTGGTGCCCACAGCTGAGCTCCTTGCTCAGGGCTGGAGGCTTTCCCAGCCTTGTTGGAGTCACACACGAGAAACAAACTTGGTGATTGAAATATAGAAAAGCAAAAAATAAACCCCAAAGCCTCAGGATGACCTAAAATAAATTGCAATTTTAAATTACCAACATGTTAATGAAGGCAGTGAAGTAACAAAAAATTGTTTCCAAGCCTGATTTAAAGTACTAAACTTGAATTTCTGAAATAACTGTTAATAGCAAGAAGTAAATGCCTTGTCCTTTAAAAAGTGCACATACAAGTCTATTAATGTTTTATTCCTGGGTTCTGTATTCTAACCCAAACTCCACAGAAGTTAGATTTCAGATCTGCCACAGAGATGTTGTATAATCAACATTTGGGGGGTGGGGGGTGGTGAAGGAGGAAGAACAATCCAAACTATTTATTTACAGATTATAAGTATAATTTATTTTCTTTATAGACTGTTTAAACTCCTATTAAACTTTAGTCTTTGCTCTGAGGTTTGGATTACTGTGCACTTGCAGGCAGATCTGCCACAAGGAAGGGAATCTCATTTCTATGGAAATTAAAACCAGATCATCTATCCAGGATTAAAGCAGAAATACGATTTTGTTTCAAAGACTGTTACAGGAAATTGTCTTTATTTAAAGATGTATTCCCCACCTTTTATGTTAATTGCATTTTTGGGTGACAACACTATGAAAAGGAATTGTATGTGGAAAAAGATAGAATATATTTGATCCACTATCAGTATTTACAGTCTGGTAATAAAAATTAATCCCTGCGTTTCATTTCCCCCTTTGATTTCAACTTGGTATTTTTTGTTGATGATTCTGAGTTTCTTTTTATGTTCTCTCAGTAAAATAATGTGATGGAATAAAAGTATGATACTTGTACTCATTTTGAAATTATTCCATGAAAAGTTTATTTGCAACCTGACATGAAGCTGGGAGTCAGTTGGGAGATGAAAGAGCCAATTAACTAATGTGTTTCCACTAAAATTTAGGTTTGATTGAGAAGAAAAATGAAAGTTCAAACTTCCAAAAATATAAAAAGTGCCTTTCATTGCTGCTCTTAGAATACTGGGACAAAGAGGAGTTGTTGGAATTCTGTTTTTTTATTCTAGACCTTTATTTTGAAAATGTTACCTCCTTAAAAAAAAAAAAATCCTGCTTTTTCCCAAGCCTCCACCTCACTCTAAAGATCACCAGTGAATCCCAAAGTTCCTGAGTGTGATTTCATTTGGAACCACTGCTGCTGGAATACCAGTCACCAGGCAATGGTTCTCCTACATAGGTTGTTTATTACAAGAATATTTCTGGTGTCCACATTAGTGGACCTGAGGCAAAGCTGAAGCATGGCAGGGGTTGGGAAATCTTCTGTTACAATAGATTGAGGCTGAAGAAATTGCATTTACTGTTCTGTGCTTCAAGATGTTATAAATGAATAAAAATAATATCAACCATTCCTTATCTTCTGCAAATGTAATGGAGGTGCTGGGTTTTCTTTTGAACCCAGGTTGTGCCAGAGGTGTTGCTTCCCATGTTTCTGAGCAGGGCAACTCCAACTCTCTATAATTAAAGAGTGATCAAGAGAAAGCACTGTGCCATCCTCCAGCTGCTTGATTGATAATAATATTAATCTTCAGAGAAACTGTCTTTCAAAACTAAAATTGGAATTTGGACTGAGTCTTTCTCTTCTTACACCATTTTTTTTTCTCTGTGGTGCTCTTTTTTCATCTGGAATTTTGAGGTGAAAGTCTGCTGTTTGCTTAAATAAGAAAAATTCTGGAGTTTGCCTTTCACCCCAGCCCTGTGTTGGCCACATGTGCTGAAGGTCTGAGTTTCTCAATCTTGGCTGCAACTTCTGTTGTTATTCCGTGTCTTTGAGAAGAGACTTGGCCTAACTTCTCAATTTTCATCTTGATTCACCAATTTCTGAACATTAGGTGGGTTTAATTGTAAAAAAAAGCAGATTTAACAAGACCAGAAGTCAAGGCTTTATTGGCAAGGCTGGAAGCAGAAGATCAGAAGTAAGCCAAACATAAAACACAGCCCTGGTTTATATTGACCATATGAATTGAATTATATGAAGTAATATAAATTATATTATATAAATATAATATTGAAGTATTTCTTCCAGCCTGTTCTTGACTCTCTCATCTGGAATTCTCTGCCATGGCCTCTTCATGAGCACTGAGCTTCCAGGTTCACAGAGTCATTTTCCTTCCCAGAGGGCTGAACAGCTGCTCTCCTCAACTCTACTCCCTTGCACTGCAGAGGAGTTGGGGATGAATACAAATGCAAAGCCCCTGATGGCTCAGGGACCAAAAGTGTCTGGGGCACCCCATGGTGGCTCCTCCATCCCTGCTCTTCATACCAGAAGGAACCATAAAAACTTCTGGTTTTGTTCTTAAACCTCCCATTTCTGTATCTCTTGTTCCTCAACAGCTTTGTCCTTGGTGCCACTTGGAGCAGTTTATCACCTCCCCAGGCCTGTTAAGAGTAGTGTTACATTAAAATTAAATATTAATATTGTTGAATTCATAGTTATATGTATAGTCTGTGAGGCTCTTAGTAATTTTTCGGTTACTAACTTTCAAATGAGCTCATATATATTTGTTTTTATGGTCGGTATATGAAGCACATATTTAAGGTCACATTGAAAAAAAAAAACCTGGTGAATATTTTAAATTCTATTCAGAAATGTTCAGAAGAGATTACAGATATACCTTACAGATTTTCTGAGTTATTGATTTAGAAACTAGTTTGCTAGTAAAGTAGCAAGGAGTAAGATCAGTATCTGCAAAAGAAGGAAGCCTCTAAATTTCATTTTTCTCTTGATGGTACTTAAAAGAACTTCGAAAAAACTAATTTCTGTGCCAAAGTACTGATTCAAACTGTGACATCAGCAGCGTTGGGTTGCATCCTACCACATAAAAAATATTTGATGAATATTCACTGTCTAGAAGTTTTCCTTTGAATTCAGCTGGAGTCTCCCTGACAGTGAGCTATGGGTTGAGTTTTCGGGCAGCTTAAACTCATCTAAATTACAGCTGCTCTGTTCATGCCTTGAGTCACAATCTCAGCATGCTCAGTTCTGCTCCTGCTGCCCTCTGGCACTGTTGAGCATGTGGTGAGCTGGTTCAGGGAGCGGATTGAGACAAAAATTATAACCCTACAAAGGGGAGAGAAAAGAGTTTAACTCAGTCAGGCCATGACCATCCCATTATCCACACTGGGCTGGTGGGAATTTATGACCTGGAGAGAAGGGGGAAGCAATCTTGCATGGACTTCAGCTGATTTGGAACAGTATCCTAAAATGGGAGCTGTGGAAGTGGAAGAATATGGATTCACTGACTGATTAATGATGTCTCAGAGAATCCCAGCTTGCACTGGCCTTTCCTGCCATGTCGTTTTGTGGTCAGTTGCCAACAGTATTGTAGCTGTAGCCATCACATGGGATCCCTCCAGCTGCATTCAAAGCTTAACTCTGTGATGATACATTGCCTATTGCAGGAATAATAATAAGAAAAAAAAAAAGCTGATTTTACTGCCATTTCCCTCTGCTCCACTGAATCACAGCCTGGGACAGTAGGAAGAGCCTTTCTGGCAGAGCAAAGCTCAGTCTATGGTAATTTACCCTGCTTATGGGTGCTCTGACCTCCCTACCCACTTACCCCGTTTACTTCTGAAATGACCAATTTAATCAGGCACATGTACAACATAGGGATGGGTGTGTGAATATCTAAATATATGAGAGTGGGAACTTCAGATGTTTTATCTTTCATTAGCTAATAACAGCAGTAATGACCTCAGCAGTACAGGATGTCTTCTGCAAAATTAATAACCACATGAGGGTTAATGGCCCAAGGCGATGAACTCTATCAGACAAGCATTAATCTACCTTGATGATTATCGCTTCATTACTGAACACTGAAACCTCCTTCCTGTGCCAGTAAATGCTTGATTTCAGCCCTCCCCTCTGATGTGAACAATCTTTTCTTTCTTCCAGGCAGGAAGGAGAGCAGGAGAAAGCTCTGAGGTGCAAATAAATTTAACAATTGTGAGGCGTATGAAACTCATTTAAATATGAATTTGGAGAACATGTTTCCCCAATGACTGTCTGTTTTCTACCTACATATTAAGTAGAGCTTTAAGGGTATTTTTTGTTTATATTTTTAAGTAGCTGTAGCCTGAGAAAAAATACCATGGCTTATGAAGCAGACTCTCTGAGGTGGTTATGTATATAGACTGTTTAATTGCTTGGGCTGTGTATTTAGATAGTGCCCATTAGTGCAGAGTCCTTGTTTTCCTTCCCAGGAATAATAATGTCCTGCAGCTGAAAATGTTTCCCATTCATTGCCTCTATTGATCTTAATTTAGACCTGCAGATTCAGTGTGGAGAAAAGGGAACTGAGATATCCAGAATGGAACAGCATCAGGATATTTACCACAACCAGCCCTTGTCTGTATGGAATAGTCTTTTGGAACAAGGCCAGTATCTCCAGAAAGAAAGGGCTCTGAAAGCAGATCATCTTTCTGGCTGTGGAATATGGAAACTTCCATAATCACATGTTCTGTCTTCCTCCTTGTCAGCCTATGACAACTCTGTGCATTAACCTTCAGAAGCCTTTTTTTTTTTTTTTCTGCTTCATCATCTCTGCTCCCAGGGTTGGTATTAGTTGGACAGTGATTAGAGATTAATGTAGAGAATATAGAGAGGGTGCTGCATAACCAGTTCACATTTAGATAGGTAATTAGTACCTCTAACCCCCAGCTCCAAGTTAGGAACAGCTGCCATTCATGTGGATTATGCAGCAGCACATAGACCTGGAATATAACTTTGCAGTTTCTCTGCCTTACTGAGTGACAAAACATAAACTGTTTACTCTTTTCTAGTTTTGTGTTCTGGTTTTGTTTGTGGAATGTGGGAGGTGTAGCTGAGAATTATTGATGTAAAGGAAGAGCAGTCATCAACCATGATGATTGGACGTGGTTTACTAGATTGGAGAGCTCTGTAAGACTCTCAGGAGCAGTCTGATACTGCACAAGGGGAGCTGAACAAAACACTGACATGCCTGAATCTCAGACATAAACTGGTGATTGGGAAGGGACAATTGGGAAAATTAATAACCTTAGCTTGTACAGTGTCTTGTACAAGCTGTACTTGTACTCTCTGATAGATGGAGTTAATGTACTCTGATACATGGAGTTGATGGAAAACTTCTGAGCAAGTCTTCATCCACACAGTACTCAAACTGTAAAGAGGATTTCCAAATAATAACCAGGAAAAGTGAAATGTGCCAGGAAGTGATGACACCAGTAATTATTCCATTCAGCACATGACTTTGTCATTTCAGCCGGCCTCGTGATCCTTGTTTTTCATGGAGACTGGTCCATGCTGGCAGCCTGGACCTCCCATCTCACTCCTCTGGCTCCCATACCATCTATGGGTGCTCAGCAGCAGATCTGATGGGAGGTTGTGCTCTCCAGTGAGCACTCACCAGGTGTTCAGCAGTTCTAGAACAAACCTCGTTCCATTGTACAACTAATTTACAGCCAGGGAAATGATAAACAAGGTGATGACTGAATGTAATTCATGGCCCATGTAATGACAGAGCTGTCAAACAATGGCTGAGGCTCAGCTGCTTTGTGGATTTGGTGAATTTTTGTTATCATTTTTTAACAGATCAGGCCTGGGCCTTTTTTTTTTTTTCTGGTCTACTGAGTTTGTTAATTGTTCACAGCTGAAAATTTAGTTTTCAAGTACAAGGTCACCAATCTTCAGTCTGAGAACCTGTTTGTAGCCAGTTGTAATTAACAACAGAAATTATAGGAATTTTTGCCTATTGCTTCTGAAATAACCTCAGGTAAATGAAAAAAGAGGTTTTGTCTACTGGTCAGTGATGAAGAGAACTTCAATTCTCTGACAAACAGCCAGGATGCTACAGTAGTAAATACATTTTAAAAAAATACTTGTCAAAACTGCACTTTTATAAAGATACCCTGTCCACAGCCATATACATAATATAAAGAGTAAATCAGAATTAAAATACTGAACAGCTGCTTTTGATAGGATTATTGATTGCATATGCAAAATTTTATGATGGATTAAGTAACAAATTTGTAGAGACCTGCTTGGAATTGCTTTTCCATAAGCACACAACTAGTGGGGAAAGGTCAGAGTAGAACTGCATCTCTTCTGTTTGAAAATTCCCAAGTACACTTTTGAAATGGTGGTAAATGAATCATATAAACCAGTGCAATCCACAAGTAAAGAATGGAACAACACAGCACAGAACTTTCCTTAATAACCAACTAAATAAACACAATTTTGTTCAAAATCAGTGGGGTATCATCAAATTATTATTTTTATTTTCCATTTATTAAGGTGGCCAGGCTGTGGGAACAGGGAGGCCTTGGAGGTAGGTCCTGTGTCTCTCTGACCTTTGATTTTCCCCACTGTCAAGGGGAAAAACACACCAACCAGCACACAGAAATTGCCACTGCCACGTGCCTGAAAGGCTGCTGCTGACTGTTCAGGAGCAGTTGGCAAGCACAACTTCCAAACATGAACTGCTTTGTCTTCAAAGCAAATGTAAGAGAGGAAAATAATACTCTTGCTTTTATATCTATATTTGGCTCTTGCCAATGTCTGTTTTATTGACTGAGGTAATTTTGACTTGTGTTTCTAAGTTTGGGGTCAAACAGTTGTAAAAGGATTTGAATGGAAACTTCTGCTTGAATTAAAAATAGAAAAAAGAAAGTGCTTAACAAGCACTTAGGTAATTACCTAAGTCTTTGACAATACAGACAGATATAATTTCAATCTACTGACCACAGTCCTATGGTTTTATTTCAGAAGGCTGTGGAGAAACAGAAGTCTAAGACACTTTATTCTAACACTTGTAAAGCCCCTGTTATGTAAAAATGTCAGCAGGAGAGAATGTATGCCTTTCCTAAAGAAAAAGTTAGCAACACTTCTGGGTTAATTGCATTTACTGCAGAAGAAACTACAAAAAAAGCTTTTCTTGTGCAGTTGTGGTCCCAGAGATGGAAATTGTGTTTTCGATAGGTGACTGAATTACTCAGATTAAACTGATGCCTACAACTGGTCACAGTCTGTGCTCCCTGTGTCAGCATAAAAAAGGAGGGAAACTCAGGAGAAGAGATAAAAGTAAAAATAGCAGACTTGAGCTCTAATGATGTGGAAAGTCTTCTCTACCTCTCATGGATTTACCCCTCTGATCTTACCCATGCAAGGCTGGGCATCAGTGCCTTGTATGAGTGTAGGGCAGTGCATTGATGATTAACTTTCTGCTTTAGTACTGCTTCTTACAGCAAATCTATGATCATTTTTAAGTACTCTGGATTTATGTCAGCTTTTGAAGGCTGTCTTTGATTTTGGACACAGCTTCTCTGTTGCAGTGAATGCAAGCTGCAGAGCATGTCCCAAAGCTGGAATTGATGGGAGTTCCACCAATTATCTGGATCAAAATGTGAATGAACAAGGATCTCTCTAACTCAGTAGCAATAGTTAGAAAATTACTGTGTCTTGGCAAGATTAGCTTTGTTTTGCTCTTCATCAATAAGTTTAAATTTCTGAAAGGAATTTTAAAGGGCATAACCAAGTTTGCTTTAAGAATCCCTGCCCTAGTGGTAAGGTTTTGCATTTGCTTTCCTTCCAAGACGGAAAAAAAATCTGATTTGATGATTGCTTCTGGATGCAGAATGTTTTAGTGCTTTCAGCATAGTGTAGGCTGCTGGTGCAGATTGAGCTTTCTCACCACGTTGCCCCTCAGTGCTTTGGCATCTGTTGTCCATCCATGCAAGGGTGACTCTTTCTCGGGGGGCAAAAAGTTCATCTTGTTTCCATCAGCAGAGTGTTCCTCTGAAGTTACTCTTGCATGTCAATAATGGGAGGCTGCTTTAACTTCAGGCTAATTGTCAGGGATAGTTCCATATGTCACATGTCAGAGGAGGAATTAAGAACATTTGTCACCTGTTCACAAGAAGCTTGTGGCAGTGCCTCACACATTATTTCTTTGATTCATCTAGTACTTAACTCATTAATACTGTGTTGAATCCATTTTGGCTACCATGCCTGCAAGAATATCACAAACTAATTCAAGATTTCATCAAAAGTATTGATCATCACCTTATTGTCAATACATGTTTTTATGTTCATGTCTGAGTATAACCCTGTCCAATTAAATCCTTGTAGGCTTCCATCCCTACCAGTCATGTTCCAGATGCATTTAACCATCTTGAGACTATTTTTTTTGTTGTGTTGGACTCTGATATATTCATTTGGCTTGAGCTGTTGTCTGCTCCATGAAGTGAGAAGCACCAGTGCACAGGAAGGCATTGACAGAATGTGTCTGTAAATCCCATTATCATTGCTGAATCAACAGGGTGAATCTTTGCTATTTTCTTTTCTGCTTGTTTTTTTTCCTTTGTTTTGGTTTTGGGGTTTTTTGTGGTTTTTTTTTTTTTTTTTTTTAAAATAGGTAGGTAGGTGTTTACAGCTCAGTTCAGTGTTTAGGCTTAATGACCTTGATTCTGCTCCTAAAAGTGACATGCCATGTTTTGTTATTAACATCCCATCTCTGACCTAATCTCTCCTCCCTTCCAGCCTACCTGCTCAGAGGACATTAAATACTGACTTCAGGAAGTGCTTAAGTGGGAAGTTTTAAAATTAGATTGTGCAACAATCAATCTTTTAAATAAACACTTGTTAGTGTGCTTGGCTGCTCTGGTTTCCTCCTGAGGTTGAAGGATCACACTCCAATTTCTCATCTCTTTTTCCCCTTCTCCCCCCTTTTCCTATCATTAATACTGGCTACCAGGGATTGAAGTTTTATTGAGAAAGGCCTTTTGATGTGTTGCTTTAGCTGATGAGACAGATGGCAGAAGGTCAAGTTAAAAAGATTTGTCTGCTGGCATGTCCTGCCAGACAGTCACAGCATAAAGGAGGAATGTGTTAAGGGTTTTGTGTATGGGGTGATATTTGCAACACCTTTTGAACACCAGTGTCCAAATCTCAGGCCATCAGCAGTGCTTCCCACCTCACAGCAGGCCCAGTTTGCATCAATAAAATCTGGGAGCCACCAGTCACAGTAAAGACCTGAACCTGTATTTAGGTGCTCTGGGCATAAACATGTGTAAAGTGGAGTTGGGTGGTGTTACCATGAAATCAGTTTATTAAATGGCTGGTATGAACCATGAGGACTGCATTGCTCATTTTTAATCCAGTTCCTTTGACAGCAGCCTGAAAGCTTTGGCTGTAGAGTGGCTGCATGTCTCACCCTGCAGTCTGTTACACAGGATCTCTTATTTTTAATTTATTTCAATATGACTGCCTTCTTCTCAAAATATTTTGGATTTAAATTTGTTGATCATGTGAGTAATCCCCTTAGCTGGCTGAATGAAGACCATTTGCTCGAATAAGAGTGAAAAATAATAGCTGTGAAGGATTTTCCTCCATCTAGACATTTTAATAGAATCTTCTGGAACAATCATTTAGCAGAACACAAATGATGGAGTTTCATCCCAGGAGAACTTCTGGTTTTCTGTGTAAGGAATAAGCTTGAAATTATTTCTTGATGTTTTTTGAAACTGTGTGCACTCCACTTTCATTTATTTTACAAGTTTGATGGGACTGCTTGGAGTCACAGAACGGGTCTGGCAGGTCAGAGGAGTGAATCTCAACCTTATTTGCATTCTTGAGAATGTAAATATTCCATCCCTGCCCTTCTGGGAAGGAGTTCCTGCAGAAGGGAAGTCAGCACTTGATGTCCAGTGCAAATATTTGCTGCCAGTTCTTCCTTCTCACTGTAGAAAAATGAGCTGCTGCTGACTTTGCCAACACTGAATATCCTTCACTACAATACATAAACATTCAATAACTGCAAGGAAAAAAAATGCTCTAAATACCCACTTGCCTTAAAATCTGTGAATGGCTGGAGCATAATTTCATCTTCTAAACACATGAAATCGATGATCATTGTTTGAGATGTTGCAGCAAACTTTTTCTGTTCTAAATAAACAGACTTTGACAGCCTCATGTTTACATAGTACTGGAAAGATGTAGTTAATAAATTGATGCAGGCTGAATGGGTACAGAAGCATAATTTATTCTAAGAAATTATGATTTGGAAGTCAATCATGTGAGGTTAGGTAGTATAGTACAAATCAAAGCTAAAATCTGTGGGTAATTGTAACTAAAGGCATTTGGGTTTTCCTGATTCATCTCAAAAATGGAAAATGATTCCTGTTCACAACTCCCAGCTTTCAGGAATGTCTTACAAGGTCTCATGTTCTGTTTAGTTTTTCTATTGTGGTTGTACAATGTGCATAAACCTTTCAGTTTCCTGCATAGGTTTTGGCAGCTATAAATTTTTCTGTTTGGCAAGTAGAAAAACTGGTTTCAGTTTTCAGCTGAACAGAGTATTTTCAGGGAATTATGAAACAGTGAATTAATAAATGCACTATTTTATTGAATGATACATAATTTTGAAATTGTGAACCACTCTTCAGTAAAATGGCCACTTTGAGACAAAAAAATTTGATATTTCAGTGAAGGACTTATTCTTTCTCTTTCTGAAATACATCAGTTTATATTTTTTTCCCTGAAAGTATTTTTTTATGAGGCAAACTTTCTACTCATTAGAAAACAGTTTTTTTCAGCTCTGTGCAATTGTGCTTTTTACTGTTTGGTGGTGGGATTTATTAGGAAAAGACCTCTTCTATCTTCTCAATTCAGTGCAACTTGAAACTCTTATGCATTATGTGATTGTAATTTGCAGGGAGAAAATAAAACAAGCTAATAATAATTGGAGTTTTATTTAATAGAACTTCAGTAAGAACAAGAAGAGGAACTGTGAAGTGATGAGAGCTGTATGAGGTTTTAAGACTAGGTCCCTGCTCAGCTCAGTAAATTTTAGGTATTCTGGAAGTTTTAATGGCTTTTGTCCCCACTGAGCCCCACCTATCCTCCAAAATTATATTAGGTGCAATTTTTAAACATGGAGAGTTTGCTTGTTTCTTTGTTGCCTGAGAAGGTGTTGTTTTCTGGATGATTAGGAATAAAGGAAAGAGATTTTATCCTTACTGCAGAAGTTGATAAAGACATGTTTCAAATTATCCTGAGTTTAGATCAGAAAGAGCAGGTGACATGACAGTGTAAATAACATCGAGTATCATTGTGCACCAGCAATCTGATGCAATTATCCTGTTATGCCATGATGGATTTTGTATTAGCAGAGCTTCAGTGGCACAGTGGCACAGCACTGGGAAAGTGTCTGGAGGAAAAAAAATCCATGGAAACAATCAAAAAGTTGCCTGGTACTTATGCACATATTATTCACAAAATAAAGAGAAGAGAAATAATATGATCCAAGTCTGCTCAAGTGGTTGGAATAGCCCATGGAGGCTGAAATATGAGATGTTCCAGTTTGATTTGTACAGATCTCAGCATGTGAGCAGCCACAAAATATCAATCTGTCCTTCTCCTGAGCTGTGTAATTCCTGGTACACCTTCATGCAGACAGGATTTTGGTTTTTGTTTGGTTGGGTTTTTTTTGGTGTGGAATTTTTTTTTCCAGGAAATATTGATTAGTCTAAATAAAATCAGATATTCTCTGGTGCAGCAGCAAAATCCTCTACATGATGTTCTCCAGTGAACAAAAATTTGATACTATCATAGGCTGGAAAAATCAATCATGTATGCCTATTTTCCTTCACTGAAACTCAAGTTATTTATGTGAAAAATGGGTGAGAATTGTCTGGGTGTTGGAGAAGTTCAGACTGGGAGATCTCCTTGGCTTAAAAATGTGTCACTTATTTTTTTCCCTGGCAGAGAATTATTATTTAAATAATTAGTTTGAGGTAGTTTGTAGCTACAGAGAGGGACTGAAGTTATTGTCTATGTATGTCACACCCACAGAAACACTGAGAGGAGACTTTCCTGGCCTGTGGGTTTTGTGGGGAATTTTTTTTTCTTGTTTGGTTATTGATTCGAGGCTATTATCTTGGATTATGATATCTGGAGTTTCTCTGCTTTGAATGAGAAGGCATGTTAAAGTTACTTGGGGAAAATTACAGAGACAATTATGGGATTGTAATATAAAGTACCATAATTACACTTTAATTCTTCTTATCGATTGGTGAGCTTTACACTTTGCCATAGAATAAAACATTGGACATGTTTCTTGGCCCACCCAGAAACTTAATGCTTTAATATCTATTTTAAAGAGAAAGTTTTTTAAGTTTATCAAGGAGGAAATTCTGAGATGAAAAAGATATACAATATTTATATGGTTTTAAAGAGAGGGTTGGCTTAGATGGGATTTTAGGAAGGAGCTGTTCCCTGTGAGGGTGGTGAGGCCCTGGAACAGGTTGCCTGGAGCAGCTGTGGCTGCTTCATCCCTGAAAGTGCCCAAGGCCAGGTTGGATGGGGCTTGGAGCAACCTGGGATTGTGGAAGATGCTGCTGCCTGTGGCAGGGGTGCAATGAGATGGACTTTAAGGTCATTCCATCCCAAACCATTCTATGGCTCTGTGATGATTCTATGAATACACAAGTGTGTATGTATGTATTTATCAGGATTTGAAAGTCACATGTCAGTATATCATCAGGCAAAGGCAGATTCTGAACAGCTCATAAATCAACAAAAGGAATTTCAAAGAAGCTTTTTTACTATTTCCAGGTAACGTGCAGAATAAACTGTACAACGAATGCAGGCAAAAAGGTTTTGGCTTTTTGACTTCATTATTCTCCATCTGTATCTCTTGCATCTATTTCAAAGACTTGCTGAATAAGATTCTCACTGTAATAATAAAAAGACAAATGTTTTAGAAATTCCTTATCACCCCTGTGTTTTCGTTAGAGGTCCATGTTGTTTGTCTGTCTCTCCCCAAGCTGCCACTTTTGGGTGTGCTATTCTTGGATGGTAAATCCTTGTGGGGCAGATAAAAGGAGGTACAGCTTCACACCCAGTCCCACAGGCAGGAATTTCATTCCCTCTTGTTCCAGGTATCAGGGAGTGCTCATTTACTTAATTATGCTCCTTCAGCTCTCTGTCTGACTGTCCTCTCTGCTTTGGTACCTCCAAATTACATACTTGGTAATGCCCAGTGCCAGCTGACAGATGGCCTTGTCACTGCTGCCCTTCCTGCTGCCAGCTTCTGTGGTTTGATAGTGAATGTGACCAATTTAATGTTCTTTATTTTACAGCAATTTGGAGCGTGAAAGTTATTATACATGAGTGTGTCTCAGGTTTGGTTTCAGTTCATGATCATTTTTATCTATGAAATCATGAGCAACATGAGACACATTCTCTCAGGCCCCTCATGGGAGGCATAGACAAGGTCTGAAGGTTTGCATTCACTGTCCCTGCCCCTCACAAACTTGGCTGTTTCCCACCAGCTGCCTTGGGGCCTCAGGAGCCTCCTGGGACATTTGGATTAACTCTGCACTAACAGTATTGACTGAAGTGTCTTCTGGTCAAAATAGCAAGGCTGTCCTGTTCTCTAAATACTTATCATCATGTTGTTATTATCTTGCATTTTAGACCCTTCTGATGTAAAGGGGATTTGTTTTTCATTTGTATATGAGACACACAGGGCCTTTTCTTTATCTGACAGACGTTTTTTCCTCTGTGTCGTGTTCACCTTCCTGTGGAGGTAGCTGGGATCATGCTGCCATCTCATGGCAGGCCACAGTTTAATTAGGAATGACAAACAGCACAGGACAAATTAGTTTGGTTATGTAAGAAGAGAAGTAAAACCAATAACAATTCATCCTGTGTTTTAAAGCTAAGAATATTCCCTGCTTTCCATGTAAGAGTTAATGAGGCTGTAAGGGGCAGAACTGTGGCTGAACCTACTGTATATCCTTCTATATGTACAATTTTTTGTGCTTTTAGAAAAATAAAGGACCTTGAGTACCTAGTATTAATATTAAAGATGTCTGGAATATTGCAGCAAATCCCACTGACCATTGCTATCATTACAGCTCACTCCCCAGGAAAATATCTTTCTCTGCTTCCAGCACCAGATATTAATATACATGGCAAAGGAAACTATAATTAAATCTATGAAGGTGACTTTTTTCTTTCTTTCTCTTCTGAGGGTAGATAACCCCGTGTCTTTCAATTTTTATTTAAGAATTCTCAGTCTGTGAGTCTGTACAATCATCTGACATTTTAGGGTTCAGCTGGGATTTCATCCTGAACCCAGCTCCATGATATCTACCTGCCATCATGATAGATTACTCTTAAAAATTGTTATCCCTCTGAGTCTTCAGTTATCATCAAAGGTACTTTGGCACAGGACCTGAGGGGGGAAAAGATGTTTTTGTATTTTGTGCTTTGCTTTTGAGATGTTTATTTCAAGATGATGATTTGACCAGGTGTTCCTAATGGCATTGCTCAGCAAATCTGGAATTTGGGGCATCAGTGTCCTTCCAGCAGCAGCCACAGGTGATATGGCTGGGCAGGTAGCAGCCCTAGAAAATGTATACCCAGCCTTTGGGATGTGGTGCGAGCCGTAGGGGAGCTCCTTCTGCTTTTTCAACCTCACATTTGTGGGACTTTGATCTCCCAAAATCTTGACCACTGATTGGGCTCCCAGTGAGTGACAGGATGAGAGGAAATGGCCTCAAGTTGTGCCATGGTAGGAAAGCACTTTTAATGGGAAGGTTTGTAAGCTGGAACAGGCTGCACAGGGAAGTGGGGGAGTTCACCATCCCTGGGAATGTTCAAACACCGTGTGGACATGGCACTGGAGGACGGGGTTTAGTGGGGAGAATGGTCATCGTGCTGGGTTGATGGTTGGACTTGATCTTAGAGGTCCTTTCCAACCTCTGTGATTGTATAATTATCTGTAGTGTGCATCCACTGACCAGAGAAAGGGGAAATAATAACTTGTGTTTCACAGTTGTAATTGTTATGTATTTGTTAGGTACAGAGCATTCTTCTTAAAGAGTTCATGGATGGAGTTTGAAATATTAAAATGACATAAATTAGCAACTGAAAAACCTCCTTAACCTTCTTGCAGTTTCAAAACTGAATGTACTGGCCAGCTGTATTCCTGATGTGTGAAAAAACCCTTGGTGTAGTCTTTCAGGCAAACATTTTACCCTTCTTCAGAATATGAATTTAGCCTCTGATATGTTTGCAGGCAAGAGCATATTTTCTGAAAAGGGGGTTCACTTTAGTAACTCCAGCCTATAAAATGGCCCTACTATGGCTATGGCCATTCAGTGAATAAATTGGAAGGAGAACTTCTAGTCTCCCAGTTCACACATCTGTGCAGTTTTTTGTGTGTTGTTTTACTCTAAAGAGCAGAAGAAAAGTTAATTCCATATAATTTTTCCTTCTCAGCCAGCTTCATGCTTTGAGAATTTCATTGGGCTGCTTCAGGTCCTTTACTCAGAGCAGACAGACCAGGATGTCACTCCCCGTGGAGCTTTCTGAGCTGGATGCCTATGCTGAGATCAATGCTTGGCAGGCTGACATCACATTACTGAGTCAAATCCATGAAATAAATTGTAAACCCCTTTTAAGTCTAAAAGGCACAGTTTTTTCTTTTACCTAAACTCCAACTCTGTCAAAATCCAAGACTCTGCCACCTGTTCATAAATGACTGGTGGGAATTGACTTTTATTTTCCATATTTAACATCCCACCATCCAGTCAATTGGACTACAACCAGTGACATTACAAAAGCAAAACACAACCCAAATGCTGCCTATCACCCTAAGCCATGGGTGCTCTTGATTTCTTCCAAAATACTCACAGTAAAAGTACCAGCCCCTTTTCTACCTCCCTTAAATTGAAAAGCAAAAGTTACAGCTCTGAAAGCTTGCAGATGACTTGTATGTGTTTGGTAGCTGTCGTTGTTTTCATTACTGCTTTATTTGCTTTGCTTTCATCAGAAATTTGTGTATTTTTAGTTGTCCAACAACTCTTCTGTTTCCAGACAAACTCAGAGAAAACAACGTTATTCAAAATAAGCGTGAAATTTTTGGTGATCAAAGTGAGTGAGCAGTTGCAAACCACAGTAATAAGCAAAACAATGAATCCTGTTTTTGGATGTTCTTGACTCAGGAGCCTGGTGACATTAATGCCTTGGAGTGGCTACCCAGAACAGGGGCTAGACGGAGTTAAGAGAATAAAGGGGGCATTTATTAAAGGTCTTTAATAGGTACATCTTGGGCAATCAAAAGCCTTCCAGAGGCTACACTCAGGATGGATGATGGTCACCAGTTTTTCAGGCAATTTTGAGTTTGGTCTATCTGCATATCAGGGTGACTGCTCTTTACTGCTTTGGGTAATGAAGTCACAATCCCTCAGTTTGCTCCCCCCCAACCCCGATTCAATTTTGTTTATACTTTTCAGGGCCTGAGGCAGAGGGTGTCCTTGGATCTCAGGCCTTGGAAGGATTGTTTTATCTGATCAAACTGTGAAGAGATCTTATTCACACCCTATATGGAGTTCAGAGTTATACACTGATGCATTACAGGATCTGAAAAATATAACAGCTAAAAACTTAGAGCATCAACATCTGTCAATCTAGGATTGATTGATACAGTTTTTCTCCTTAAATTTTTGTTATCCTTTTGTTCAACGTGATATTCTTCCTTCCCTCCATGTTCCTATTTTTATTCCCAGTCTAGCAGAGGCTGCCATGTAGCTCAAAAGTGATAAACAAGCTTTACACTCCCCTTTCTTGTGCAGAACATCAGTTTTAAGACTGTTTGTGTTCATCCCATGGCACCTAAATGTCCTTTTCATGTTCCAGTATTGCCTGAAACACACATCATAAATGGCATTTTCTGATTTCACGTGTATGGCTTTTATTGTCTTTCAATGACTGCTTGGAGGTCACAATGACATAATTTCATGCAGAGTGGACTTGGTGTGGACAGTGATTGTTCTAAACAGCTTTTCCTTACCACAAGCCTCTTTTTATCAATTTTAGGGGATCACACTCTCACATTCATTCAAATAGAATGCTCCTGCAATTTCACTTAGTCTTTTTATACTTCCTACAACAAAAACTGTAAGAGGGTTTTCATTCTAGCTCAGGAGAGGAGAATGGATTGCAGGATGTGGTGGTTGTTCCCCCAGGATTCTGCCTTATGAATAAAATATTGAGGAACATTTCCATATGATACTTTGTCTTTTTGTTAGATACTTAAAAAAGAAAATCCATTCAGACTCTGATAGACTGAATGAGAATGAAGATGTTGGCATTTCCCAGTCCAGCTGGAGGGCTGAGGAGCAGCAGTTGTTAATGGCTTTGCTGTCAGGGTTGTTGGCTCTGCTGTATCTTCACCCTGGCCTGGTGCTGTAATTGTGGCTCAGATGTGGGAGATCAGAGATTGCAGCAGATTCATGGCCTTTATTGCTGCACGATTATCCACAGTGATTCAGCAGGTACTGGGAAGACCTGTACATCAATCCTTTTAATAGATGCCAGCTCTTTCTCCAAATCTCTGCTTGGCCTAACTGAAAAAATAAAAAAAAGATAATAAATTAGTGCTAGGAGACTTTTTTTTTTCTGCTGAGCCATTTTGGAACTAGATTGCCCTGCACGTGGATCACAGTTTTGTTAGCATAGCTCCAAGATTTCTTTCAATCACTGACATTGGTGGAATATTCCAGATAGCAGGGATGGTGCCATGGCAGTGGGACAGTGCACACTGGGACTGGTCTTCACTCCAGTCCCTCCATAATTGTGTTGTTACACCCTCATGTTGTTGACCAAAACATAAACTGGATCAGAACCCTTTACTCACCCAATAAACTTTCTAATCTGTTTTTATTAAATGGGATTTTGAGAATTTAGTGAGGTAGAGTCTCTCAGGGCCTCTGGGATCTGGAAGGCCAAGCTCCATGGAAAAGTTTTACAACAAATTTTAAAAAAGGAAGACAGATGTAACTTCCCTGTGCAACATTTTATAAGAAATATAATCCATCCTATTAGAACACAAGGCTTTTAGGAGTTCAGAAGCAGACCATAACATTTGAAAAAATTGCATAAATGCTCTCATTATTATATCCCTGACACTTTCAGTTTCTTTGTGCAGGAAGGACTATACAAAAATAAATGGAGTACAATTCAGTTTACTCTTTTCCACTCTTTGGGGTCTGTTTTGTCCTGCTTAGAAAATGGATGTTTAACAGAATTACAAAAATGGATACAGGCCAAGATGTGGGGTATTGTAAAAATGTGGGGAAAATAGGAGCTTGTTTTAAATATTGTTTTTATCTGCAGGACTGATTCTTTCCTTGTTATAGAACAGTGCATTTTGATTTGTGAGCAATTCTAATCACTGATATTATGTCTGGGGAAGACTTTTCTTTCACAGAGGTAAGGAACATGCTGTGAACAAAGCTGTCACAAGAGAGTTTTTCATGTGTAATAATTTGGAAAAACAGGGGCATGCAGATCTTGCCACCTCTCTTCTTTCTTTTTTTAAAAAAAAATTATTTAGTTGCAGCCCTGGCTGTAGGGTTACATAAGGTAAAGAAGAGAGGTTGATCTGATGGTAGTCAATGACCAAACTCTTACTGATACCTTTATGGTAGTAATTACAACTGAGATGTAACTTTCCTGCTGACCTTGGTTGGATCTCTTTTGATGTTTTGAGGACTGATTTGTGTCTTCTTGAGCACATACCACAGCACAAGATATTGAAGTGTGCCATAGTTGAAAATCACCTTCCCTAAACAGAGGACGGAAAGATATTAGTGAATGAAATAAATTTTAAAATTCTCTGAAGTATTAAATAAAAGAGTTAGGAAGCTGACAAAAAAAAAAAAAGGCTGAGATGGTAGGGGTCTTCCTCCTTCACCTTCCCTCAGTGAAGCCAACTGGGTTTGTAGAGTCAGCCCCTTGCTGTGGGCCAGGATGGAGCAAAATAGGACTGCAGAAGAGCTTTTAGGGGGGCTGACATCAAGGCAAATAATGCTTTGACAATTTTTCAAGACTCTTGGGTTATAATCCTTTAGTTGAGTGCATATTCATATCAGGCTAATGGATATCAGGTTACCAGCTCTATGCAAATATTCCCACTGACTTCCATACCAGCTGAGTGAATCAAAAGTGTAGCACTTTTGCTTCCAATCTCACCCATCTCTTGCATTTGCTGCAAATTTTTATAGTGAAAACAAACCTGCCTGAGGCCAGCTTGAAGGGGAAATGCTCATTGAAAATGTTCAAATTCTGACTATTGCACAAATTATTATTTTCCTGGAGCTCTGTGTGGTGGGATGAGCTCAGTGTAGTTGCTCTCAGAAATCTGAGCTTTTCCAATGCCTGACTCCACTTCTGGTAACACCTACTTCTCTGTGTCAGTTTGTCCTTGCAATCCTCACATTTTCAAACTTATCTCCCTAATGTCTTTTTTGTTAAATTTATTGAAATAACCAATCCATTCATCTTGCTCTCCTTTTTCAGTTGTTCAGTTAATTTATTAAAGAGTGAAAAATATTTATTTATTTCTAGTGGACCAGTGATCCCAGTGAGGGTTGGTAATGAAATTATCTGTGTGGCTGTGGCTAGGGCAAGAGAGTCAAATGGGTAAATTTGCAGAATTTCAATGAATTATTAAGTCAGTACCCAATTTACCACAAATAAAGTATTTACCTAGCAGTGTTTAGTCATCTCTGGTGGGGTTTCCTAAGTTTCATGGAGACCTGTCTGGGAAAATCTAGCAAGGCACTGCCACACATTTTAAGGCTGTGAAGTCTTCAACAAACTCTTCCCTTTTAATCCATTTTTCCCTGTAAGAACAATGAGCTTGCAGTGTTTCTTCTCTTTACCTTTAAAGGAAAAAATGCTGATACATCTGTATTGGGAACCACTTATCCACCAACTTTTGCTGATGGTGCAATTTACCAATTGGCAACAATTAGTCCTAAATTTTCTGTTTCCCCTGACACTGCTCTCCTATAAATTTTGGCCATAAATTCTGAATAAACACTACTTAAATCCCCCTGATAATAAGAGGGATTAATAGCAGCAAAACCCAAATTACTGTTATGTGCCTTATAAATTAACACAAAGGCGATAGATAGCTGAAAGCTGCTTATTTGTGCACTGGGGCTGGTTGTCCACTGTTTAACTTACCCTGCCATATATATTAGTATAGTGCTGTAATGTAAACCTGAATTGTCTATTCTCCAGCAGTACAATTTGTTAATTAGTATCAAGACCTCACTGTGTGGATGCTTCATGGGGAGCAGCCCAAATTACAAAGAACTTCAGTTTAATATAAAAATAATTGTAAGCAGAGATTTAAAGAATTATTTCATCAAAGCCATGTGTCAGATCAGTAACAGAGTTGTGGGAGAAGTCTGTTCACTGCTCTCTGTAATGAAGGCTCAAGGCATAAAATTTTGTCATTTTTGGGCTTTTGGAAAGAGTTGTCTATGGTCATGTATCAAAAGCTTTAAAATTTCTTCAGGAAGGAGCTTCTCACTCTCTGTTTTAGAGGAGTCTCTCAGAACTGGGTCCAGTTGAGCATTGCTTGGTCAATCTTCACTCTCAATCTCTGTCAGACATTTATTTCACTGAGGAGCTAATTCAGGCATACTTTAGTCAAATCATTAAGTGCCCTCCTTCCATCCAGAAAATAATTTAGGAAGGTGGGGTTTTTTAAGTGATATGTGGAAGTCAAAGGCTTTCTCCAAAATACTTTTTTTTTTCATGATGCAGCATTCCCTAAATGCCAAGTTTTTTTTCTTATTTGACCAAGTAGCAATTGCTACTTCTAAAGATAATAGTGCATTATTCAAATATTTGCCTTATTAGTAAACTATCAAAAACCTAAAAAAATTATCTGAATTGGATTCTCTGGTTTTTGTGGTGATTACCTAAAAAATATTAGCCTGAAGAATTGACTTTCTGTTCCATATTAGAACATGAAGTTACACCAGATGTCACACACCAACAATTGCTCCTTCTACTCAAACATGACTCTAAAAGCTTGACAGCACTGAATATGGGTCTTGGGTTAATATTTTGAAGCAAATGTGAAGTCTTCAGTTGCTGTATGAAGACTGATTCTCCATGGAGTGTTTTTCTTTCAGTCAGGATGCATAATTCATTCCTAAAACCCTTCCTCTGCAAGAGGTTTACAATCAATGAGCTCGTGGCCTCTGTCTGAAGCAGAGCTGCATACAGGGAAATTGTTGACTTGGGCCCATGATGTCAAACTTCACCTTTCAGACTAACTGTGAGCATTCACTCACTGCACAGAAGCCTGCTGGCTGCAGAGAGCATCCCACACTCTTGGATCTCTCTCTCTGAAACCTGCTGCATTCTGTTGAAACAGCTTCTGTCCTCCTCTTCCCAGCACTCTGGGGTAGGGACAGTTTTTGTTTCTTTTTTTGCTCAGCTACCATGGTGTTCCTGTTCTCCTCTTTTGGGACACAGGGCATGGCACACCAGGGCACTGCTATGGTACAAGAACTGGAAGTTTTGAACAGGCAAAGAGCTTTGTTTTTTTCCTTTTGGCTCAGTCTGTGTTACATCACAAAATGTGTGTCCAGGGGCAAGGACTCACCCATGGCTCTTCTGTGAATTCAGGGTCTCTTGTGTTGCCTTGGGCTGAGCTGAAATAATCAATCAAACACTAAAACAGCCTCAGCTGCATCAGGCAATGTAATGGCTCCAACATATGGGATGGCAGATTCCAGCCTCCCCCTGGCTGTGGAGAAGGACACGCAGTTATTTGGTGCCTTCCATAACAGACTCTCTCACTTTCTGCTTAATTGTATAAAAACAGAAGGTAGAAGAATATGTTCTATTACTTCACAGTTTGAGTCATCTTTTTGTCTGGAGTGTGTGTGCTGCTTCTCCACTTCTGATCTAAGTGACTCTGATATAGCTTTTTTAATGTGCATTTTCTTTTTTTTGGTGCTGTAGAAATAGCATGACTCTTCTGGTTATGGTAGATCCCAGGAATTTAGAGAAGGTTTTCCAATACAAGAACTACTCTCAGATATGATTTTACACCCTTTTATGCATGTCTGTCTATGAATTTATTTTGAGGGATCACTTCTCCATTCTTACATGACACACTTTGGGTGAATGGTTTTGGTTTCAGCTGGAGCTGAGTAGGGTTTTTTTCTGTTCTTGTATATTGAATATTTACAATCATGTAAAGTTGGTGTGGGTTACATACAGTAATATTTTCAAATATTCAAATCTCAAAACTTTTGAAACATTTTTTTCTATAAATTCATATACAATGACCTGAAATATTTTTCTACTGCATAGAAGAAGGTAACTAGATGTAATTATGTATAGCTGAGATCAGAATAGTTTTCCCATTGTCTGTTGTGCTAAAAATGTGAATTCTTTTTCCCCTTGTCTCCCTTCTCATTTTTTTTATTTCTTGAATAAACTATTTTTATTATCTTTTTAAGCTTTTTATCTAATCCTATTCAGTGGCATTACTGTGCCCATTGCCTACTCTCTTCTAGGATATTTTTTCTGAAGTCTTTTATTAATGCAGCACATACATATATTCTTTCATGCCTTCCCCTGGGTTGCATTTTATCTTGCTGTCCCCTTTTCCTTGTCTCCCACTCCTTGTGATAAATACCATTTTTGCATTCTGTTTGTGGATCCTGGCCTTCACAAAAAGGTAAAGATACCCATCTGACATCACAAAGAGGATGTCTGTGTTTAAGCACTGTTCTGGTTTGAAAGCAAAACTAGTGAGAGACTCCAAGTAAGAAAGAGAGTTTACTGGAAAAAGAAACAAAATACATGCAATAATATAAAAATAAAACCACTGACAGAGTCAGAATACAACGTGAAACCCCTTTGGCCAGCGTGTTGGTAGCAGTCCAAATTGGAGTGGCTCAGTCCTCCTGGAGTGGCAGATGTGGTTTCTGTTTCTGCAGTGGTCCTGGAGAAAAGGTGTAGCTGGTCCAGTGGAAAACCCCAGCTGTGTCCTCTTGGAAACCTGTGGGAAGGCTGCTCCTTTCTCTAGAAATCCCAGGATATATCTAGGTAGGAATGCTCAGCTCCTCCCCCTGGGCAGGGCATCTCACCATGGGCTGATGTCATTCTGAGTCAGGGCTGGGTCCTGGATCCCCTGTTAGACAGAAATGGCTCTGGAGGGAGTTATCTCTGAGCCATGTGGGAGACATTGATGGGCCCATTCACAGGAGATAAGGAAAACTGCCCAGAGGACAACTGCTACACAGATGGCAATAGAACACATCCTCCTCCTCAATCTGGGGCAGCATCAAGGGCTTCATTTTGTAAATGCTGAGAGTGCTTGCAGTCTCCAGCAATTCCACACTGGAATATAGGTGCTCACTTCTGCAAATTTGGTGTCATTTTCCATCTTTCTAGCTGATTAGAAACTGATAATGAATGCAGGATTTGCTGGATAAATATGAGGGATTAACACAAGACAACAAAGGATTCTGGGGGGCAATCTTGCCATAACCACAAGGTCATGGCTTAGGCATTGGTCCTCCAGGGCAGTGCAACAAGCTCTTCATCTTATTCCCTGGCCCCCATACTCCTCCTCCTTAGTGTTCATGTTCTCCTCCCAGACTTGTGCATTTCTTGAGCAGAGTGATCAGTTATGTCAGTAATAACACATCTTAGGCATTTTTGCCTCAGCCTCGTAGGTAACTCTCAGGTGATGCTCCTATTCTGCACATGGGTTTTGCTTAATCAAATGAAGGAGCTTCATTTATTTCTGAAATGACAGGTAGTAACTGTAAATCTGTCCAAACACCTTTTTTTATTTTTTTCCCATTATTAATGTTACCCATTTGATGAAATACTTGTTTTGTGTATTTCTAACTTTGTAAATGCATTAACAATTGAGGTTTTTACCTCAGATTCCCTCCCTGTCATACACTTAATTAATTCCACACATCACATTCTTTCCAGCTTTATTCTAAATTGCTGTATCATTTACTCAGATAAGTTCAGTTGTCACAGAAGCTCTGTGAGATGTTTGGTCTTTTCTTACCCTTTGGCAGAATAGTTTTGATTTTTAAATAACAGCTTCTTTTTCTCCTCTATTCTCTGTCTCCTCTTCTGATAGCTTGAACAAGTTGTCATGAAATGAATAGGTATTTATTCCTACTGAGACATGTGGAGGTGTAGAGCAGGCTCCAGTCTGAGACTATCTAGTAGTGGCTTCTGAGGTCAAGTAGTGAGGGGAAAAAGGATTTGCAAGCGCATGGAATTTACAAAATTAATTTTCCCTTGTCCATTCCTTTATCTGTTTAACCTGTTCTCTACAGTTATTAAAATAATGATATTTTTATTTGTTGACAGAAAAGGAATCTTGTAAATATTTGAGCAAATAGGATTACATGAAGATTTAAATAGCCATCTTTCTGGGCTTTTTGATTTTCAGTCTTCGTGTTTCAAAAGGTTTTCCATCTGTTAAGCTCTGCTTCAAAAAAGCACTTAAGCACATACTTAAATCCATCAGTACAAGGAAGACCTATAAGCCTGGATTTAACTAGATGCATATTTCTAAATCAAGGCATTAATCTCTTTTCTCAACATGCAGAAAATTCAATTTTTTTAATCACAGTGCAACTATGCTTGCCTGCTAAAATGCTCCACCATATATGAATATTTATTATTTAAGGAGCTGTAGTGTAGATGGGAAGGTAGGTTTTCTTCATGGAAAACATCAATTTGGAATGTATAACACAAGTTGATTGGAGGGATGGAGCACCTTTCCTACGAGGAAAGGCTGAGAGAATTGGGATTGTTCAGCTTGGAAAAGAGATGGCTTTGAGGTGACCCAATTTTGGCCTTTCAGTACTTGAAGGAGCTGCAAGATGGGGAGAGACGTTTCACAAGGGCTTGGAGTGTCAGGATGAAGGCAAATGGCTTCCAAATGCTAGAGGGCAGGGTTAGATGGGACACTGGGGAAGAATTGCTTCCTGTGAGGGTGGTGAGCCCCTGGCACAGGGTGCCTGCAAAAGCTGCCCCTGGAACCCTGGAAGTGTCCAAGGCCAGGCTGGACAGGGCTTGGAGCAACCTGGGACAGTGGAAGGTATCCCTAACCACGGGATGGGGTGGAATGAGCTGGACTTTGAGGTCCTTTCCAACCATTCCATATAACTTTATGATATCTGGTGGTGTCAAGAGAAAGACTTGGGGCCTGACCTCACTGTCCTGGAGTTGTGCTTGCTTATACGGCATGAAACACCCACCGTGGCCTGGTTGCTACTGGAATTAAAAGGTGTGGATTGCAGCAGATGTATTGGGAGCCACCAGCCAAAACTGGGGCCAGTTTGTGTTTGGTTTTGATCTTATAACAGGATTAGTGGGAACTGCGAGCTGCCTGACCTAGAGCTGAGATTTGACAACCTCATCAATTTTAGGTGGCAATTCTGCCCAGCCCTGCTGTGAGTTGCCCATGTCACACATCACGCTGGGACTACTTCAGACATTCAGCATCTGGCATGAATCAGGTCTTTACTCATGGAATTAGGTACTGTCTGTCTGTATGGGGAAGATTTACTGGTTCAGCTGATAGGATCACGAACTTTGCCCATTCAGTTCTAACACTAAAGCGGGTTGATGCAAGTGCCTTCCCACTGCTCTAACCCAAATAACAATGAACACATTAAATAGCATTTCCAGATTTATTTTACCACATTTCATGGGTAAAAAACTTAGAAAAGAAAGGAAGGAGAACTAGAAGCACTTTATTGCAGAATCATATAATGGTTTGTGTTGGAAGGGACCTTAAGACCTTCTTGTTCCAACCCCTGCCATGGGCTGGGACACCTTCCACTAGACCAGGTTGCTCAGTGACCCATCCAACCCTGAAAAGGGCTTTTGGTTTTGTCTCTTTTTAAATAATGAGTAATTAGCCCAAGAAATCCCGTGAGCCTAACATGAACAGTTTGCTTATATTTTTAAGTAATTTCTGATATGTTGTAATAACTTAATTATGAAATTTACTCATGAAAGTCTGGTATCTACTAAATACTTCCCTGTAAAACATATTTTACTGTGGAATTTTATAAATATTAGAACAAAAGGCTTTGCAGAACAAACAGATCTAAAAGCACTGAAATGCACAAGTATTCATTTCTTGTATCACTCATTCAATACATTATTAATTTGAGCAGAGAGAGCAGCACCATGTCTGTGCTCAAGGTGCAAAAGTCAAAATATTCCCAGAGCAGCACAGAGGATGTATTTTCCAGGTATTGCAATATGCCTAAATGGAGAAAGCTAAATGCAACCATATTCAAATCTGGAATTAGACCCAATACACCCTATTTGGTTTTCCTGTGAGGTTGCTGAAAGCTCATGTTATGTCTTAGCAGCTTTATTGGGTGTTTGCAATGTGAGCCTAAGAGGAGACATCACAAAGCCCCACTGGCTGGGAATGGCAGGGCAGCAAGATATTTTTTTCATTTTGAAAAGGAGAAATTGTTTCTAATAATCCACTGTATGCTCAACTCATTTTATATTTTTTTTAAATTGAGCATGGAGCTAAAAAAAAGCAACTGTGTAGCAATTTAATGACACAATTCACTCCTCCATGTACTTTTATAGGATCAATTAGCACCTAAACAACATTTTTTTCTTGTTGCAGCTCTAAACTCAGCTTTTATTGAGCCAATTATGTCTCTACATTTCAGTCTGTTGGAAGCTCTTGGCACAGCAGTGTTCCCAGGGAGGTCAGCAATGGTAATAAGCTGTTCTTAAGGACTTCTTCCAGTATTTGCATTTTCCAGTTGTCGTGCATGGTATTTATGCTGACCGGTCCTATCAGCATCCACAGATATTAAACCACCTGTGTCCCTATTTTGTCTGTTCTTCATTGGCATTCTTGGGGACCTGTGTAACTAAAAGCACAAGTACTTTCATTAGTTTGCATTAGTACTAAATAAGTGTAGGATTAATTTAAATCAGGTAATGTTCTTATTTTGCCCCAACAGAAACACAATGCAAAGCACAAGTCCATGAACACTTGAGGCAAGAGTCTACTGCTCTAAAGGAAGCTCCATTTTGCAATGTGCAGGTAGTGTTTGATATTAGATTGGTTGGTGTTAATGTGTGAATAAAACCAACCAAAGCTGGGCTATGAATGACACTCTGATTTTAAAATTGTGACACAACAATATAAGTTACCTCCATGTTCTTGATCCCTGAAAGCATCCACTGTATGAACTAGGCTGGGCTAAGGCTTGCTGCTACCTTCTGACCTATGTTTCTCTAAAATATAGTGTTGGTTCTGTTTCTTGAAAATGTAGTGCGTCCCTAAGTGATTTAGGAGTTCCATTAGAGATTACAATACCAATTTTAGTGGTGACTTAAAGAAATCTGCAGGCATGGATGAGATGGATATTTGGTAAGGCAGTCACTGAGTGGCTGGGGAACTCGGAGGATGTTCTGTAGAGCATTGCTCTGAGTGAAGAAATAATTTATTTAAGGTGAGGAAGTTCAGAAGGTGGGATGAACCATTTTCTTGCTCTATATGCCTTAATAATAAATTCCACTTGAAGTGATCATCAACAATTATGCTAAATGTGAGTTTTTCCACTCTTTAGTTGTGTCACATGTCTTTGCCAGATACCGTATTTAATTACAGACAAGTTAATTATTCCCCAGTCATGACCTACTGTAGCTACTGGTCACTATTTCCACTTAGTTGCTGTCACATCTGAGGATGACAATGAAAAATTATGCTTCAAATTGGATAGAAAAGAGAAATTCAATTTAAAATCCAACTCTGGAAGAGCAGCATTCCTTGGTAAACTCCAGAATGGAAAGGCTGGAGAAAAATTTCACTATCTTTGCACCCCCCACCTCCCAGCATTCTGGTGTGCAACTGAAACTGCACTAATTATCAAACCCATTAATCTGTATTTGTCCACCCCCTGATCTGTTTGTCTGGTATCAAGCTACTGCGTTTTGTCATAAATTATGAATTCCCTGAAACAGAGTCTACGTTTGAGGCAATCTTTACAATGCAGCATCACTGCACTCAAGTGCAGAGACAGCCAGCAGCTGCTCTTGGGCCTCTCTTAGTTTTAGACTTCCCTACCTTTGGGAGAAGATAAAAAATGCTTTTGGAAAGCTGTGTGTAGTATTTAATGATAAAATTCTGGTTGTGCTCCATTTATTATGCCAATTCCTTCAGCTTTTTTACATATTAATGTTGACCTTCACATTCTGGTTTATTCTGGTCTTCCTGCAGATTTGAGCTGTTTCTTTTGATTTTCCTTCATGAGGGATCATCATCAGAATTTGGAAAATGTAGGCAGACATTTGTTGTGTCATCAGAATTTTGCAATTATGAGATATTTGTCCAGTGAGACTGTTGGAATACCAGCCTGTTTGACTTACTCTCCCCTCACTAGTTTCTTGAGAATTATTTTGAAAAGTTACTAATAAGAATGTCAGCTCCAGCCATCACTGATGATAACAATGACAAAAATGTGTCATAAAAAGTGAAAACTCACTTCACCTTGAAATTCATAGGGACATTTATGCACATGTTCTCTCTTCCAAAACAGACTATGAATTTCATCTTCTAAATTTGCTCTCACTGCACACAAGCATTCATGGGGAAGACGTTCATATGTGGCTTGGAACAACTTGGGCACATTTCATATCAAGAAGAGAAGTTGGATCTCATTAATCACTCCAACAATGAAGTCAGTTAGAGAAGTGCATCTCGTTAGGTATCTGCTAAGATTCTGCTCAATGGCTCATTACTTGTAGGCAAGCAATCTGACACCATTTATGGTGCCATGTGAAATAGTGAGATGGAAAAGCATATGGGAGAGCAAACTGTGCTGTCATTAATTTTCATTTTGTTTGCTTTTCATGCTATTGGTAAAATATGTCCCTTCTAATATGAAACTGTATTTAATCTGTCCTATATCACTATTTCTGCCCACCAGATGACATGAATAGTCTCTTTACCATGTTTGGCTAAGGATGTAGGATGTCAGGTTTCAAGAGCTCTGTCTGATTGCCTAAGAATGATCACTCCCTCAATTAATTCCTTGTTCATTCAGTTATTTTATGTTCATTAAATAGAGGGGGATCTGTGACTAAAGACTGCACTGGTGCCCTAAGGATTCCTGTCTGAATCCCTTGGGGAAGGAGCATAAGTCATGGAGTTGATTGGATGTTTGTGTGGGGAAGAGTGGGTTTTCATTCCTCTGCAGGCACAGCTGGGGGATTCAATTTTTACAGTGTCCCACTCTGGGTGATTGCTGACTTGTGTGCTCAGGCAGGGCTGAGCAGGAGCAGGACAGTGCCTTGTTTGGTGGTTCTTGCTGCCTATTGACTCTGCAGGGATCCCACAGTTATTACATCCCTTTGTTCCCTTTATTACTGCCTCCATCCCCTCCTGCCCAGCTGCTGCAGGACTTTGGCTCCTTTAGGTTTTGTTGGCATCTGCAAAGAGCTGAGTGGTGAGTATGCAGACCCTGAACTGCAGCTGGCCCTACCTCAGGACAAAGGCATGACACTCCCAGGGAAGGTGTCTGGACACTGCAGGGACAGTGAACTCATCCCCAGTTAACAGCTGGAATTTCAAAATCTTCTTGAGCTCCCCTCATACATAACACCTTTGAATTCCAGGTATGAAGAGATGGAGCTTGGTCAGCTCTGCTGGGATTTGAGCTGTGAATATCCCAAGGAGCTCTGTGATTAGGGTGCAGTGCTCACTGCCATTCCTGTAAAAGAACTCAGTGCTCTAAGAAGGATATGATGCTCTAAAATGAATGGCTGCTTACAAGAGTAATCTTATATCAGGATAATATTTTATACACAAAACTATTTTTGTACAATGCCTCTATAGTAAATGAACCTTTTTCTGATAGCATTGAACAAGCACCACAATTTTCCAGGTGGACAACTTTGATTAGACATTGGTCTTTTCCTTTGGGAACAGAAAGTTCTGCTAAACAGCACACTGTGCTAAATTATTTAGCACACTGAATTTAAAATAAGATAATTCTTCTTTATAAATACTTGTCATTCCTTTGTAAGTCCAGAAAGGTGATTAAAAAAAAAAATTTTGCCTTTGGAGCAAGGTTATAAATACCTAAGTACTTTATCAGAATGCTGTCTTCTCCAGCACAGTAAAATTTAGAACATTGCAAGTTTTTGAGATTCATCTTGGGTGTAAACATATATGATTAGTGTCACTTTTTCCACCTTTTTTTTATTGAATTTGAGCCATTGGGTTTTTTCCAGTTTTAGAGCAAAACCAACTCAGAGGTGTGATATTTTTATCTGAAAGCCAGGAGATCTGTAGGTTCCAGTGCTGTTTCCCCCGACTCTGCTCATGGTGAAAAAGCTGTTTTGCTTAATAGGAGTCTTACATCTGGAACAGACACCTTCCATCCTTGAGGATAAGCCAGCTGTGTTGTGAGATGCAGGTACAAGTACTCCAGTATGTCCATAAATTCAACAAAACTCATGTAGGGACTTAAATTCAAGACCAGTCACTTGATTTTGGCCCAAATCTGTCTGGGGAGCCATGGCTTTTAAAAGTAATGTGGAATATTTGCAGTCAGGGGATTCTAAAATGAAGAAGGTGGCTGCTCAGTAGAGTGCAGAGAATCAAAGGATGAAGCATAAAAATATGTATTTTTCAGTTAATATTTGAAAATATCTTGCCGTTTTCTTCAGCAGTCATAATCATGTTATTTGATAAATCTATTTTCAACAGTAATTTCTAGGGACTAGGGATGAGCAGGATCATGGGCACAGAGGAGCAGCAGTGACAGCTGAACATGTGGCAGGAGGATCTACCAGAGGTGAGCATCACCTGCAAGAACCTGCTTAATATGTGTACTCTCATTTTAATTACAGATACTCTCAAGCTCAGATTTATCATCTTAGTTTCCTTAGTTTTGCTGCTTTTTCCTTGTGTATTATAACTTTCATGGTTCAATCTATAAGATTTTTCCTTTCTGAATTAGCATCTGAATTTGACATTTTTCCTGATAACAAATAGGTTATGCTATGATGGAAGTACCCAGGAAGACTGCATTACATTCTCTGGCAATTTGTTTTAAAGACATGCAAATTGTGTCCTTCTTCCCAGGCAGCACTGATGCTGCTCTATATAGCACATCTCAGGGCTTTTAAATCCTTAGGGAAATTATCTTTTAAATTACTTAAGGGGAGAAAAATAAAAAGGCATCAGGGCTTGACACCAAGGATTAACTGCTCCTACATAAGTTAATTTAGTTTAAAGACGTGATACCTTCTGGATATTGATTTGGATACTTTAGTCCTATATCTCTTAAATTGTAGACAAACTTGGCACATTATGAAAATACTTGACTGGATTTTAAAATTTTAAAAGTATTTATGAAATAATTGCCAAAGTCATAAATGATCTGACATTCTGTATTTCAAAAAAAAAAAAATTCAAAAACAGAGCAGTACAAAAGAAATGGGAAATAAATAAATTTCTAGAAACACCAGCATCATCTGTGAAAGCAAACAAACCAATCCCACAGTTGGGGGACACCATCTGTGACTTTATCTGTCTCTTTGTACATTTTACACTCAGTTTCCTACCACTGATTCCAAAGAGACATGGGGATATTTGGCATGTATGAAGTTGAAATCTGTGGGATATTCAGCTGTAGGAAAGTAAAATAAAAGGCTTTCATCTCTTGTAGAAACATTGTTAGCGACCCTTGATACATTTTTTTTTTCATTAAAGATTTTTATTTTAACTTGTTGTTCAATGGAAAGAGTGTGCATTTCTAACAGAAAAATAGGGATTGGGAATGAGCAGTACATGGGCACAGTGTAATGGCACACAATTAACACAAATGGGGTCCACACAGTGAGAGATGCTGCAAATAAGTGGAGATTTATAGAACAGGTTGTAATGTGTTTTCACCTGCAACAGAACTCGGTAATCAGAGATTTTCTGTAGATATTAATCTGTGTGGTTACTCTCACTTCCTCTTGCCTCATCCCTTTGCCACTTGTGTTACAGTTCTCCTACTCTGAACAGTTGTAGTTGGTTTTATTTAGAAAAAATCCTTTGATCACTTTTCCTTTGTCTCCAAGAAGGTAGAGCTAATGGTGTGTTTGTGTAGAGGTTTCACATTTCAGACTACTTTTCTGCCTTTTTTTCTTTTTAATTGTCATGTGCATAAATTACTATTGATCTGCTTTCATTTGCAGATCCTTGCCCTGGAGCGATGTAGTCTCCTACTGAGACTTTTTTTGTTGCTTAGTTTTGAAACACCTGTCACTTTCACAGGAATTATTTCAATGTGTCTCAGTTGCTGGGTTTTTTTTTTCCTACTTGTCTATGGAATTAATGCAGCTTTCTGTATATTTTTGTAATGAGAGTAATTACTTCTCTGTCTCAGTGTCACTACAGTTCTTCTGCTGAAATGATTATGTCATAAGAATTCCCTTCAAATAAGTCATAAGGGCTTGGCATGTATTCCAGGTGATATACAATGATATTCAGATTGTGAATTCAGAGGACAGTGATAATAAATTTCTTCCTTCTCATTTTCTTCTTTAACTCCACAGTATTATATGAATAATCATCAAAGATTCAGGGCATTTTCTAGGTGCAGTGACTTTATTTCTGTCCCTTTAAAATATTGTAAGAGAATGGTATAAGTGTATCACGTTTAATTTTCTGGATTTTGTCAGTGGACGTGTTTCTATAATGAAATTTAAAACAATGGTCAAATCCATAATATAGAAGATCATTATTTGTTCTCAGTAATTACAAAAACTGACAAATTTTTACTGCTTGTCTTTTTAAGTCCAGTTGTCTATGCAGTCAAACATGTAACAAAGATACCTAAAAGTTTGTAAAATATAAAATAAACTTTTTAAGTGGCAGCCATCTCTCCAGCACTGTAAGACTTTACGTATTACCCTAAATTGTGCTGAGAAAATGAAACCTTTTTGCAGAAGTGGATTTAGTGGAGAGTGAAGGGGAACCTGGAGGCACTTACACATTTCAGCTCTGACCTCTGCTCAGACTGGCAGGGTTTGGAGCCTTTGGAGAGATGATCTGGGCTTTTTCTCCCATGAAGGAGATGGGCAGATAAAATAATAGATAAAATAATAGGTGATATCAGCAAGGTTACTAAATTCACAGTTCAACAATACACATAAAGCTGATGAACATGGAGAATTTTTCTCTATAGAATCAAATCTATTATTAGTCCAATATTTTAATTAAGTAAAATTGGATTCCCTTGTGAATTAATGATTAAGACTGCATCAAACAACATTGATTCAAGGCTAGAAATGACATCTTTCACCTTCATTTTATGCTTACATTTCTTCCAGCCATATTTCATTATTCTCACCAGGAAGTTTACTTAAGAAAGAACTAATGTGCAGAAAATCTTTCCTTCAATATTTATTTATTTTCTCACTTTATTTCTTCTCCTTTAAGGTCTTATTTGCAAAGTTGTTGATGTAACTGCTGACACATCTAAATGTCAGGTGGGTTTTCTGGATTCCCACACATTCAGAACTTTGGTGATCCTCCCCCATACCCAGAGCAGGCACATATCCATCCACATTTCATTTTCTGTCGTCTGTGAACTCAAATATTTTGAAACAGACATTTTCTTTTTAGTAATTCTATTGTTGTATTTTATTATCTTCTTGCTAAAATGATGAACTTCTATTTTAGTTGATATTATTCCCACTTAGGCTGGTTTAAGTAGGTGCCCAGCACTCTACTTCCAAAGGTCCCTTTGTAGTCTCATTCTAAAGAAATGTTGTAGTGTTTCCTGAAATAGCTCAATGGTTTGGGTTCTTTCTTCTTTTCTTCCCTGCAGTCCTATTTATTCACTTTCAAGTTTGCAGCTTCTTGCACTCTCTTCAATAATTACACTTTCATCTCCCAAACCTTCCTCTTTTCATTAAATAACCTCAGACCAATGCCATGAAATGCAGCTGGTTCCCATATTTGTGTCTATTCCCATTATTGTGTATTCTATATGAATTTCCTTTCAAGGTAGCTGGTGTGACAGAGCTTTTCTTTACAGATGCCATTTTTCCCCCTTAAATGTGAGGCCCTTGACATTTTTATTCACTTTGAGAAGGAAAATTGCATGGTTCAGAACACCAAATTCCATGTTAGAACACCCAATAGCCTGATTTGGATCATTCTTCTTAAAAACAGAATTTTCAAATCAACCTTCAAGTCGGCAACTTTGTCCTCTGATAATTTAATGATGTCATTTTTGATTGCTGGTTTGAGAAGGATCTGCCATCAGATCTATAGAAAAGACAAAATTTCCAGATTGCCTTCATCCTGTTGTATATTAAAAAGAGAAATGTTTTTCCTCTCACTGGCTTGAATGTCCATGGTACCTGGGAAACCTCAGGTAGTTTTGCAGGCTTGTGTGATTATACACTGAAATGTCCTCTTGACCTAGACCAATCTCCTGCATTGTCAGAAGCACTCTGAGAAAAACAAAATTAATTCTGAAGGACTTCTTTAGGTCCTGGTTGACTGGTGGATACAAAAGGTTATAATTGCTGAGCTGTACTCCTGCTTTTAATAATTATTACTTTACATATTTTTAATAGTTATACTTTGGATTTGCCCATCAGCATCAGTAAAAAAATAATACAAAACAAATAAACCAAACAACTATATATAATTACCTGTCTTCCAGTTCTTAATATTGAAGAATTGTTCTACAATTTCTGCTTTGCAGGGAGAGGGACAATTGAAGGAAAGTGTATGCAAAGTCCCTGATATTTAATTTGAGGACCCAATTATTAATATTATTTATTGGGGTCACTAAATTACCTCACTAGGGAACTGTGGGAAGGAGGAGCTGGATAAGGTAACTCCCACTCTCTGAGAAGGTGGAACACTTCCCTGTGTCTTCTGATGTATTAATAGGATCCACCCTGCCTTGCATAGGAGAATACCAAATACAGGTGTAATAGAAAAGCAATATAAATGTGTACAGTGACGCCACTGATAACACTGCCTGTAAAATTTAAATATACTGAGAATGGCTTTAAATTAACAGCTCTTGGAACTGGACCTTGTAAAACTCACTCATATGTGACAATTTTATTAACATTCCTGTTGCACATACAGCACCGGAATTATTCATATAAAGAACATCTATTGTGGAAAAAATGAATTTTTGTGTGTTTAACAGGTAAGATTACAGTGGTTAAACACTGTAATTATGATAATCATGGTGAATAGGAAGCTGTGAATCCATTGCTGCCACTACTTTGGATTTTGTTGGAATGCTTTTCCATGAAAGCTGTCAGCAGGAGAGAGGGAGGGGCGGGGAAGGGGGAAGGGGAGATGCACTGGCATTGATGAGGTGCATTTCTCATTAATTCAAGTAGACTAACATGGAGACATTGCACATTCTCAAGCTACAGATTGAACAGCCAAGGCAGGTAAACAAATATATAACCCAACAAGGAGCAGGACTACTCCTTTAACAAGGTCAGGAGTCCTTATAATGAACAGTTATCTTAGGACAAGCTCTTAAACCTCTTTTTCACAATATAGGTTATTAAAAAAAGAGGAGATCAGTATTTTGGAGAACCATAGTGTTCAGGTTTGAATATCAGTTTATTTAATTAGAAAGGCTTTTTGATTTCACTTCACACACCAAAAATTTTGCAAGACTTACTGACTGCAGCTTTTGCTCTGCAGAAGCAGCTGGAAAGCTCTTACTTGTAAGGAAACACTTGATAAAAACTCACATACAACCTCAATAGACTAAAATTCCAAAACCTAGTGAATCTTGTTCTCTCTAGGAGTGATTTGGGTGGGAAAGAAGAATTATTTTCTCTGGGTTTGGTTTTTATTTTTTTTATTTTTTTTTTTTTTTTGTAGAGGGGACTGTGTGTATAAAAGATGTGCAGCAAAACCACAGAATTTTAATAATTTTTCCCACTCACACAGTGTCAGATGCCAATCTCTGCCAGGCCCCTTGGCAATACAGCTCCTGACTGAGTGGTCAGAAAGGGATGCAGGAATACCTGGCTGGATGGCTCTGCTGGCCAAAGCATCTCCAAGGACCTCATTAGTTCTTTGGAAGGAGGAAACTTTTCATCCTCTCTCTGCTCTCTGTTGGTTGCTGTAATTTCTCTGTCTCTCTCTCTTGCACTGTCTCTCATTTTACTTCCAAAATGGCTAAATTGGGTATTGTGGAGACTGTTCCCACCACCACATTATCAACATCTATAGTACATGGATGTCAAAGAGTGAAGCACTGATTATCTCTTTGGAAAATCCAAAGAACTTTAACAGGGCCCATCCTCTGAGAGAGTGGGAGATATTTTTCCCTCTTCCCTTTTCCTGTGGTGCAGTTTTTGTATAATAGCCCTAATCTTTATTGCTTTGTGGTATATAGCTCTTGCCATTAATGGCCATCAGGATTGATTAAATGCCTGAGCCTCAATGTGCCTCCCATGAATGGTTATCAGGATTGATTAAATGCCTCAGCTTCAATATTTAATCAAACTCACCAGCTGTTGATTGCTGCACACTACGAAATCATCAGATTATTCCTTAAATGTGATGCAAGAAGGATTTTCCTACTGCCCCCAGAATCTCACTGCCTCAAGGGAGTTTGTGGGAAGAGTTTTTCATGATGTCTGTAGTCTGTACATATAGATAACAACAATGGAACCAGCTGAAAGGAAATACTACACTCAGCATTTATATTCACTAATAAAAATAGGGACAAAGCATATCACACAAAACAATTTAGATGAGATAATACAAGTTGTTTGCATCAAAAAGAATTTTTAAAAGTTGCTTGTAAATGTACTCTGTATTTTTGGGTTTCTTTTTTAATCCACATGTCAATACCAGGAAATATGACTTAATTGATTTTTACAGGAATTACTCTACGTAGTTGATGTTACTACATGAATAAATTACTAGGTATTCATTCTTTATTTAGATTCGACTGTGTTACAAATGAATTCTTAGCTCATAATTTGCACTTTCTGCAAGTACCTTGTGGTCGAATGTCAAAATACATTCAGCAAATCCTCCAGGCTAATTGGTAAACAGGAAAAACTAATTGTAGTTTATAGGAACATAATTAGGCTGGAAGGAGAACCATGATCCCTGAGTTAGGGGGAAAAATAAATGCCCGCACAGCTCTCCAGCCAAATTGTCTCTGGAATAACCAGGAGCCTGAGGGACCAGTTGATGCCTAAATGAGTGGGAAACAACAATATCTATTCATATGTCCTGCTTGCCTGATGTGCTGAGGCTCCTTCCAAGGTTAATTCAGATCACAGTCCCCTCATGCAGATCATCAGTGAAGATATTAATCAGGACTGTGGGTCAGGGAGGTGGCTCAGCCCCATCCCAGGGTGGCTCAGCCCTCCTGCAGTGCCAGCTGTGCTTCTGCTGGGATCCTGCACAAGGGGGGAGTTTTCCTCTGGAGCTCCAGGGCTGGGGGAGATGGGCCTGGGCTCCTCTGGGAATGCAGGGGGAAGAAAGCTGCTCCTCTGGGAATGCAGGGGGGAGAAAGCTGCTCCTCTGGGAATGCAGGGGGCAGAAAGCTTCTCCTCTGGGAATGCAGTAGGGAAGAAAGCTGCTCCTCTGGGAATGCCGTGGAGGAGAAAGCTGCTCCTCTGGGAATGCAGGGGGCAGAGGCTGCTGTGGTGTCCCAAAGTCAGATTGTATCCAGGTAGGAATGCTGGGCTCCTCCCCTGGGCAGAGCATCTCCCCATGGATGATGGAATTTTCTCAGCCATGCAGGGACACTCACTAGCCCATGAACAGCAGATGTCTCCCCAGAGGGAGGATTGGTTTGTGGAAGAGATAAAGAAAACTGCCCAGTTAACAGAAGATAACTGCCCCACCTCTAACAGATGGGAATAGAATATACACATTATCTTGCAATCTGGGACACCAAGTTATATAACCTGAAAACAAGTTATGTAACTGCATGTGGCTGCTGCATCAAAAAAGGTGATTGGCTAGAAGTACGTGTGAACAGCAACACAGGTAGTGGCAGGCAGCCAATGAATGTCTGTTTTAGTTTGCAAAATTCTAACAAATATAATTTTAGCCAGAGTTTTCTTAACACACTATAAAAGCTTGGTATCATAGTACAACGTATAAGGTCTCACATTATAGCAAAAAGTTGATTCTCTTCAGAACAAGAACCAAGAGGGTCCATGTCTCATTGCTACACATGTACAAACCCCAAAGATTCAGCAGTTGTTAATAAGGTAATTCCTTGCTCTGGCTCATCCCATGATACCCTGCATTTGTTAAAGTCCTCAGAGGCACTGAGCCCATAAATTCTCAAGGGTAAGCAGGTAGAAAACAATCTGAAGGTCATATTTTTCTGTTACAAACAACCATGGTTTGTCTTTGAGTACCTGGATCCTAAAGACTCAGTGAATGCCTAAACATATCTACAAAAATACACCTACATAGGTGTGTGACTGCATTTAATTTCCAGTGGCATCATCTGACTCTGTTCCAAAGCCTTCTCTCTTGTTCTTTCTGTAATCCATCATGATGAGGATAGATAGTTAGCAAAATATAATTTAGAGTTAGGAAAGATTGCTATTTACTGTGTTTTGTGCTGGTCTTTCCTCCTTGAAATATTTTGTGTCACAAACAGATTTTTGCTTGATGCAGAGAGTTAACAGAGAAGTACCTTTTGTTTTAACACAATTACTACAAAAACAATTCCCAATTGAGCTGGCACAATAAATGCTTTCAGAGCTATTTTTCTTCTTTTAAACTCATGGGCTAAGTTAAGTAATGCAGACATTGTTTATTCTGAGTATTAATTATGTGTTCCTTGGGTGGGACTTCATTTTACTTTTTTGTGTGATAAACAGTAGGCTCCTGGTACTGCAATCTAGAAAAAGAGAAGAACCTAAAAAAAAACTTTAGTAATGTGCTTTCTACACCAGGTTCTTCTCAGGTAAAAGTCTAGTGAAGATCAAACCTGTTGTTTTTCTGAAAATTTTAAGGAATATGAAAGCATCATTTGATTGAATATTTATCACCAGAGTGTAACTGCTTTTCAAGTGCTCATCTTCTTAAGAAATAAAGTCTTTCTCTGTTTTTCGTTTTTTTTCCTCCTGTGGAAATTAAGGTTTAAAGGAAAGTTTGAAGTACAGGTGGCATTTAAGGTTTTGTGTGAATTTAACTGCTTTAAGCCATTGTTGAGTTTTTCCTAGACCTGTTGACAGCTGGGTGAGCATTTGAGGTAAACACATAAATTATCTTCACTCAGTGAATCTTAAGCAAGAAAAATACACAGACATTATGTAGAGGATATAATATATTACATTTATCAGTATATGCTTAGGCCCAATCTTGGGAGCAGGAGGAAAATGGAGTTTAACAGCCTATTTTTATTAATCCATGGTTCAGCAATATATTTTTATTCATCTAAAGTCAGTGAGCAGCGTTTGAAGGCAGAGCTATAAATCCTGAACTTTCCCTGGGTAAAACTATGCCTGGCTGTGACATAATATCCTAAAATATCCTGGTCCTTACCAATGGCCTAAAACCCACTCAACCTAAAATAGCTGTGGTGTTCCATCATCTTCTAGATTATAATGATTTTTAAAAAAAAATTGCTAAAATATGTCACTATAAAATCTGAGTAAATAAAATATCTGACTAGTTGTTCAGCCATAAAGGTGGTTTATTATTGTTTAGTTGAAGATGGATTTTATTTAATTTTATTATTTTGTTTCTATCCAAATCCAAAAGATCATTAGGTGTTGCTTCCAAGGGAAATACTGCAAAAAGGAATTGGCAGAAATTGCTGACTAGTTTTGCTGAGCAAACAGAGTTAATCTCTCCATGTTTATTAGTAAGAAAACCAAATGAAACTAACAAAAAACAAACAAAAACAAAAGAAAAGAGATATATTTAATTAAAAAATGTGTAGCATCACTCAGCAAATCTTTTTCAAAATTCAATGGATGGACTATATACCTGAAGGTACTAAAAAATTGAGAAAGTATCTTTCCACATCATGTGACTATACAGTAAAAATAATTTGCTTTACTACTACATTTCATCACTATAATTTCATTGCATTTAGGGCTTTTTAAATAACACTTATCTGTCTGATGTTAAACTGGGCATGACACAGCTCATGCTGCTGCTGGAGTGCAGTCTGCCATCAGTGACTGGAAAACTCCAAACAGTAGGAACAGGTCCCCTTTCCTGTGAATTCATGGAGAAGTGCTTTTTCTAAAAATACCAAGGCAAAGAAAAAGGGACTGTTGAACACTTGTTATCTATAAAAAGATGGGAGAATCTTTACATCCTGGAGAATAGTTCCTCTCAGTTGTTTAGAGCTAATGGGGTGAATGTTAATGTAGTCCTTCTGCCCGTGTTGTAAAGTGTCTACTCCATTATCGCTGGGAAACCATAAAGGAGAAAATCAATTATTTAATAAAAATTAAATAATTTACCCAGCTTAGGAAACAGCTGAGCAAAGAATCATTCTTGAGTTCCTAAATTTTAGGTCAAAAAGGCACTTGATTATGGCATTAACATCACTAACACTACAAATATTTAAAGCAATTGGATTGGATTTTGGGCCAGCATTAATTAATATCATAGGTCACACTGGATATGTAGATTTTGGCAACACCCACTTCACTGTTAAAATTTGGGTGCTGCCAGAGCTTGCTGCAATTATTAAAGATGTCTGTAGGAGCACAGACATCCACTCTCCACTGGGCAGATTCCTTCTAAAACTAATAAGTTATTTCCACTTAAGAAAGGATAAAATAAGTTTCACACATGTTTTGAGGCTGACGTGCTCTGTGTTGGACTCCCTGTGTAGAACATCACAGTTCTCTGCAAATGCTGAAACTAAATTGTATGTGCAGAAAATACCAGATCTGTGGTAGTAGAATTTGAGTCCACCCAATTACAATTGAAAGTTTATTTAAAAATCTGGGGACCAGGGTATCATTTTTGTGAAAAAAAATATTTTAACAAAGACATTTAGGCCACAACTCTGCATTAGGCTGCAAACTGGGATGGTTTGGCTCACAGGATTTCACCCATTCCACTCACCTAATGGACCCAGAGGGGTTTTTTAATAATGCAAAATGAATACAGGTTTAGTGTTCTAAACATGGCACCTCTTAGAATTTGTCTTTATAATATTTATTCTAGATATTTCATGTTGATTACCTTTTTGTTGATTAATATATTATCTTACTAAATATGGTGGTACCACATCAATTAAATTGTATGAATCATTGCAGTACACTAGTTTTGTTTTCCACTGTTAACCTCACAGTTTACTGAGAACTATTGGGATATGCTGGGGTTTGCACCCACTTAAAGAGAGATAAATAGACTTTTTTAAAGTTCTGAGAACCTGAAGGGTTGACTTTGCCAAAGGATACACAGCATCCTTTATCTCCAGTATGGTTCCCCTCACTCCAGCTGTTCACCCAAGTGTCTCTGTTGAAATATGAAAGTTAAATGTTATCAAAATGTTTTTCTTGATAAGGTGTTTTGGAGTATTATTAATTTAAGACTTAGTTTCTCCTCTGAATCTACAGCTTATGGGACTTTGCAGCACTGTTACATCCTGGTTTGCATGTGATGGTTGGATCCTTGAAATTCCCAGCCTAGAGTGGTTCCTCACTGTTCTCTGCTCCCAGTTGGATGTGGAATTGCATTTGTCTCCCATTCCTTCCTTCATCAAGATTTTCTTCTCCTTCCACCCTCCCTCTTGGAAAATATCCTCCCTTTAATGAGGGCAGGAAGGCAGCTGCTCCCTGCTTTCAGTGAGCTGCCTTCCCTGTGGGTCTCCCTAAGTCACAGGTACAATTTAAGGCCTGAAAGAAAAAAGAATAATTTATATTTTCAAAGCTGGAAAGTCCCTGGTGAAACTCCTTCCCTTCTCCTTTCAATATTTTTTTACCAGTCCTGTAAAAGTAGATCTGAATTCCTGGGAACAAAGTGATGCCTTAGCAGCTCCAGAGAAAATGTGTTGTCACAGGCAGTATCCCATCCCCACCTGTCCTGTGGGGACGTGTCAGGACAGAGGGATACAAGTGGGCTCTGCCTGGAAATGACCCATTTTTCCACTTAAATTACTGTCTTTAATAATGTTTCTGCGTCCTCATTTAAAATTAGGAACAATGGAAGCATATCCCAAGCTCTGTAAATAATGTCATTTCTCTGAGGGGTGCACAACATGACTAATACATGTATATTTTCTTCTAATTGAATCTTGGCTATATGGAGAAATACGGAGATAAATAATTTAAGTTTCTTTTGTTTTCCTCCTTTTCTTCTCATTAATGAGAGAAGCTACAGAAGGGAAGAGTTCCCTCAGTTAATTGATAATTTTCTAGCTGACAGTCACACCAAGGTCCCTGGTGTGAAATACAGGGAGAAAAGAATCCTGAGTGAAAAGCAGAAAAATTACAATAGTATAAATTAATTGTATTTTGCTGGAAAACTTGGCAGTAGGATTTAGGGTCTCCAGTTTGTGTCTTAAAAAAAAAAAATCAAGTCATTATGGAGCATCTTGAATAAAACAACTAGAAGGAAAAAAGGGGTGCCACAAGACTACTTCTGCCAGAGTTTTCCCAGGGAAAGGGAAAGGAAAATAAACCTGAATCTTCTGGACAAGTCCAGAACCAAATCATCAGATTGCACTGCTTTAAATAATCAGTTCAACCTCCAGGCATCTCTAGTGGGATAAATATTTTGCCTTTTTGCTCTGTGAGCTGTTGAATTTTTGGATTTTTCCCTGAAATATCACCAGTTTGGAGTTCACCCAGTAAACCAAGAAGCATCTTTCTGAGTGAGTTTGGAGGAGTTCCCAGTTCATACTTTAATTATGGCAAATGTTGTTAAAAAAACCCCAAAAAACAGGATTAGACACAGCAAGTTTCATGAGCACTGTATGGTTGTGGAGATGTTTTTATTCTCACTGCTAAAAATCCCTCTTCTATTCTGAGGTCTATTAAATATTTTTTCTCACTATTTGCAGCTAACTTCAGTGTGTTAATATGACTTTGGATGATGGAGCTTAAAGACAATATAATGCAGCTTGTACTTGTAGGACAGCTGCTTTTATTGAGGTATAAAATGTCCTGACCCCACAGTCTTGAAATTGGGCTTAATAATCAGGGGCTGGATTTTCTTTCTTTAGCTGAAATGTCACCTCTAGACCCTCACACAATGGCTTATTGCTATCCTTAAAATTCTAAAATCTAATATTACCCTTGCTTTTCCACCACCTTCCCTTTAAATTCACACATGTGGATTGAAGTGTTTGAAATTCAGTGCAAATTTTTCCCCCTGGGATTGCACTGAGTGGTGATATTCAGTTACCATACCTTGATGTCAGCCTGACTTTGGGGGGATCTGCTCCCTCTCCATGCTCTGAATGCCCAACTCAGCTGTTTCCATGAGGATCTGAGGAGGAAATTTTGCCTCTCGTGCCTGGCTGCCACTGAGATTTCTCAGGAGATCTATAATACATGATGCAAGTTGCTGCAGTTTTTCCCCCCCTCCTTTCAGTCAATAGCTTTAGTCCTTCTGGCCAGACTTCTGCAGCACAAATACCCAAAAAAACCCTGTGTATTAGCACTTTGTAATTGCTAATGAATGAGTTAGTTTTTAATTTTGCTGTAGAGGGGCTATGATGGAAGCACAATTTACATTCCTGTATATAAATGACCAGTTATAATGGGATTTTGACCATTGAACAAATGTAGTCACAGAGATTCAGCCTGCTGTGTGCAGCTAATTATAATCCAGAAACCATAATAAAGTATTTATTGAGCATTCTTTTAGCAAATCACAGCACTTAAACAGCAGTTCACTCTTGGAAATGACATTGTGTAATTTCATTAATTTAATGAATAAAATCCAGATTATGCCTTGGAAAAGATAGCTCAAATTTTTCTGAATAGAAATCAAATTTTTTACACCTCAAGACAGCAAAATTAAATATCTTTCAACAAAAGATTAATTGCCATCTTTATGCAGTCACAGACCTGATGGATGTCATGCTTCAGGTATGAGATTTATAGAACTGTGCTTCTATTCTGCTGCATGGCTGGAAAGGCTTAAACCCAGCTGAGTTTATTTGAGAAATTTTTTGTTAATGTCAGAGTAAACGTTCCAGAAAATAAACAGTCTGTATGTTCTACACTGTCTCTGTAGCATTGGAGAGCTTGTTCTGGTATTTCTGTCGAAGTCTGCATTGGAATTCCTTGCTCCTGGATAAAGAGGTAACAGGATAAAAGATGGTTTTTGACTTGTTTCTGCCCTGACTTGGAGCAGAAACTGGTAGTCATTTAAAAAATCCCAAGAAATTGGCATCAAATATGACAAAATTGAGTCAGATTTTTGTAAAATTCAGTCTGAACATATTTCAGAATGCAATGCTACTTAAGGAAGAATTGTCTGGAAAGTAACATCAAGTCTACAGTCTACAAATGTGATACCTGTAGGGAATAATTTTATTCCTGTCTAGAATAAAAGAAAAAATAATCCCTTAGGCTTTTTTGAGTACATCTTACTCAATAAAGTAAATAAGACAATTTAATATCCAGCTGCCTTAACTCCAGTCCACTTTTCTGTGCTGAAATCAATCCCATTTCAGGTGTTGGGATGGCTCCTGGTGCATTTTCAAGCACGTGGTGATGTGTCTGCAAAGGCAGGACATGAGGGAGGGAACTGCTCTGCCTGTTAAATACTGCTGAGCTGGGCATCTAACTTGACAAAGCTTTAACTTATTTAAAATCTATTTAAACAAATTATTCCCTGGTGAAATTTAATTTTTTTTCAGAATTTCAGGGTAGACTTTAGTCCAAAAGTGGTAGTAAAATGCGAGATTTAAGCAAGAGATTAAGGATTCCCAGCATCGCTTAAATAATGTAGGCCTGAGAATTCTGTTAAGAATTGATGATGAAACACACTCATTTTAGTCTGAAAGGTTTTTTGGTTGTTGATATGCCCTGGGAGTTGTGGTGTTCTGTTAGGTTTGTATTGTGAACACCAGGGACCTATGCAGTTTCTGGGGTTTTATTTAAATGTTAGTAAATATAAGAGAGAGATTTGCCAAACCTGCTGTCAGGCAGCTGAATGGGCAGGAGATTCCCCAACTTTTGCTTCAGCAAAGTCTGGTATCTGCAGACCAAGATTTCCCCTGCTGAGTCTGATTTTGAAGATCTGCTTGGTATAGAAGGAGGTGTGGAGGTAACAGGAAGGATTTTGATAAACTGAAAGACATCAAGGTGATTTTAAAGATCCCTTTCAGCCCAAATCATTCTGTAGGGTCAGGGATTTTTTCTTTTACTACAGAATCAAATGTGCTGCAAAACCAACAAACTGTAAATCATGAGCTATGTGGGATAGCCAGATATACCAGTGCTGTAGGGATATTAATTATGAATCCTGCTCAACAATCAGTATCATAATTAAGAATTTTAGACAGGAGATGTCTCAGGTAAAGGCTTGCAGAGGTTGTGCTGAGCTTCTGGGGGAAAAAAGCAGCTTGGAGCGAAGCTGAAGGGAGTGAGTTGTGAATTTGCCTTGAAGCTTTTTGTAGAACTCAGAATAGATTTGAGTAAATGTTTGGTAGAATATTTATTTTTAAAGGATATTTAAATGTTTGGTTTGCATGCTGACAGCTGCTAATTTTTGCACTTCAAGTTTCTCAAAGAAGCCCAAAATAAGGAACTGTTTTTAAAAGCACTGACTAATGTTTTCCTTACATAAAATTTGAAGACCTAAATGTTGTTATTAAGTGCCTACAAGCTGACAACTTCAGTAGCTGAAACCAGGGGGTTGTAAAATAAAACAGACATTAAATACTGAGAGGGAGGAGGAGAGGCATATTTGGAAAACGCCAAGTCATGTTGCTTCACATTCTGGCCAAATAAATAAATGTTGTCAAAATTAGGTGTGAGCACTCAGCAGGTGTCTGATGGAGTGGCTGTGATGCCTTTTTTGGGTCACCTAAAAACAGAGGCCAGACAAAATTAAGAGAATAAAAAGCAGTTATATTTATTGAAGGGCCTTCAGGTACACTTAGGGCAGACGGAGCACCCCCAGGGGTTACACTCAAAAATGGGTGACAGGTCATGGGTTTTCACACTTTTATAAGTTGGGTTCATTTGCATATTGGGAGTTAATCTTTCGGTTACAGCTTCAGGTAATAAGGTAATTTACCCTAAGTTTGCGCCCCACAACTTAATTTTGTTTACATTTCTTGGGGCCTGAGGCAGTGAGGTGTCCTTGACACCCAGGCCTAGAGAGGAATTGTTCTGTCTGGCCAAAATGTGAAGAGAGTAGCTAGCACTGTATATGGAGTTTAGAGTTACACACCAAAGAATTGCAGGATTGCAAATATATGGAAAATACAAAAGCTAAAATCCTAAGGCATCAATTGCTGCTTTCAATAGAGGTTTAGCTGCACTGACAGGGTGTTCCTTGGCTGCTGCCTCTGGTCACGGGAGTGTGACAGCCACAAACTCCCAGGAAGGATCACACTGGGAAGTTTCCTGATCAAAAACACAAATATAGTTCACCTGGGTGAGCCAGCTCTAGTCTGGGGTGATGAATTTTTTTTTTTTTTTTTTTTTTTTGCCTCACAGATTTCAGAAATTTGTTTGAGTAGCAGGGGTGTGGAAATGAAGAATTCTGGCCTGGCCCACAGAAACCATTAGCTCTGCACTCTCTGGCTGCCTCCTTAGGAGCTCAAGTAGCTGACAATTTTTAAGCTCTTCAGGTTTCTCATTCAACCCCAAGTGCTGCTCAGCTTTGCATACAGGGGCAGTTCTTGGGTTTATCTTGAACTGATTCTGGTAGAGAGCACAGCAAGAGTTCTGGTGCCTCTGTGTCTTCCTCATCCTTCTCATGCCCTCTTGAGAGAGAAGGGAAAGAGGCTCCTGAAAGCCAAAGCAAATGTGGTGAATGACTCTGACTGAAACCTCCAGACTGGGATTTGATGCATGAAACCAGCTCACAAGTGAATATTCTTGTCTGTGATGGAAGAGGCAACCAAGTGTTGCACTTGTTCTTTCACACCTCCAGCTCCTGTTTCTGCCAAGATATGTTTCCTTCATTTGTGCCCTTATTTAGCATGCTGTCCACCTACTATCTGCATTTCCATTATGTATTTTAAATGAGCAATAAAATAACCATTTACATAATGAATGCACTTATATTGATGTTATATAACTTAGAGATGGTGCTTAATTATGACTTGTTTATAATTAGGACTCTTGCTATGCCAGCTAGCTTTTATCTTATTTATAAAACTTCTATAAAACATAGAAAAAACATGAGTATTTGAGTGTGAAAATAATCTTTGATATTGTTTAACTCTTCCATGTCCATTTCCATTTATCTTGGGGCTCAGGAGTAGGCACAGGAGGCTTTGGCAGAGGAGGTTCAGGTTGGACACCAGCAGATTAAATTTGATCACTAAATAAAAACGATTTTTGATTTTTAATTTGGCTGGATCAATCCTTACTTATAACAAGAGCATTCCCAGGGTTTGTTTGTTTTAAAATGTGACTCTCCCAGAGCCGAATCTGGGTTTTTATTGGCTTATTAGCATGGTTATTCTCAAAGCTAGCTAGCAATTGTTTATGCTAGGTAGAGAGGAAGTTCTCAGCAGCTAGTCTCAGAAAAAAATCACACAGCCTTAAAGATTCTATGAATGCTTTGGCATTTGGGGTTTGTTTTGTTTTATTTGGTCTGAATAAAAAAGTAATAAAATTTTTTCAGCACTTTGTCACTTCAAGAAACTTAAGATTGAAGGCTTAAGACTTGGAACATGTGTTCCAAAGAGATTTGGGCATCCAAATATCTTCAAGTTGTTTTGACAATCCAGTTCATTTATTTTTTCACACCACTGATTGTCATCTTAAAAAGTCTTTCATGTGATGTATCAAAATGGATGGAGACCAAACTGTCATGGATGAATAGGGATAGTCTTCAAATGGAGATTTTAGTTATAGAAATAACTGATACATTTGAATATCTCACTGTTTTAAGGAATCACTGAAGACCTTTGAAGGATTGGCTTGGTTCAGTGCCTTATAAAATTAAACCTTTATAAAATTCTAAAATTAGGCTTCTCAAATTAGTAAAAACTAATGGTATGTTCAATCTGCACTCTCTGTGTGTGCTCCTTCTTAACCAGTTATCACCGAGTGCAAACATCACTCTCGTTTAGAGGGGAAAGCAATTTGAGGTTTCACACTTTAGCTATTCCTGGTTTGTCTGTGGTTGGAGCAGTGACCTGCTGTGCCTGTCTCACTGAGCATGGTTCCCACAGGAGGCAGCTGGCTTGCAGCATGTCTGTGTTCTGGCAGCAGCCTAGGGTGGTCTTCAACCACAAACTCTGGTGGGAAGGGCAGTGGCTCTGCTAAATATCAGCAAAGATGTTGGTGCTCTCATACTGGGAGTCTGGGATGTGCTGAGCCACCCTGCTCCCCCTTTGGCTGCTGGTGAAGAAGGTCCCTGTGAGGGACCATTCATGGAAAGTGGAGTTTGACCATTTTTGGAGAGCTCATAAGCACAATGAACAATGAGAAATAAAGAACACCTTCAGGTGTTTTCAATGAAAAAATGACACTTTTTAAAACTGGGAGGCAGCAACTTTTCACTGAAAAGGTGAATTCAGTTTGCTTTGTCATGTGAGATTCCCTGCCTTGGGGAAAATGGCAATTCAGAAAACATATTTTGGAATTAATTGTGATCTTGCTCTGTAACTCCTCTAAAGATTAATAAAGCAGGCTGGTCCCTCAGGGTTCCTTTGGGAAAACTAATACACTAAAACATGTAATGTCTGTGACTTCACTTAAAAAACTCTGTTCCTGCAAAGACAGACTGGGGGAGACACAGCTTGGAGGCCACCCACCCATCTGGAGAGCATGTTTCAGAATGGAGATGGAAACATTTGGAAAGGTCTGATCTCTGCAGTAGTTTTAGGTTAAAAATAATTAATGCTGGATAATCATGGAAGAAGTTTTAGATCATCTTATAGAATGGTCAATAGGCCTCCCTGTTTTAACAATCTCAAAAAATAGCAGATATGTATTTATGAATCAGGGCAGGATGAAACAACTGAAGCAGCAGATTCCTCTAATTCCTAAAGAATTTGTCTTTACTTTTAATTCCAAGTAATTAATTGGCTTTTGGATTATCCCAGTTAGTTTTCTGCTCTAATGCAAAGCTGTATTTCAGAAGAGTCTGGGCTCCTCATATGGTACAGACTATCCATAATACAGACCTTCCATTATGGAATGTTTAGCTTATCTGTTATAGCAACATAAATGCTTTTCTAATTTTGGGCTTTTTTTTTAATTAGAACATGTTTCACATTATTTATTTTTTTTAATTATTGTTAATTTTCTACTAGGATGACTTCAGACTGTCCTTTATTTATCAATTTATTGCTTTCACAATATTCCTTCTTGAAAAACATACACTTTTTTCTTTCTTTCTTGTTTGTTTTTTTTTAACCATAATAATGAAATAGAATAAGAAAACAGAATAATGAAAGGAAAAGGTTTTTTTTGTTTTGTTTTGTTCGTCATTCTACTTTGAAGCCCAGAATCAGAGAAGTGTTGTAAGGGACCTCTGGAGATGTCTATCAAACCTCCCACTCCAAGCAGGGCTTCCAGGTCAGCCAGGGTTTTATCTAACAAGTCTTGTATTCCTGGAAGGGTGGAAGACATTCATAGCTGACATCTTAAGGCTCTGAACATATCATATTCTCTATATTTAGAGGTCTAGTCCAGTTCTTTTTCAAGTATATAAATCCTAGTTGTTGCTTCTCTGCTATTTCTACATAGAACTTGTTCAAACTCATTCACGGGAAAAATGAAAGACTGAAAAGAAATGTTGTCTATCAGCTCCTAGAGGTTAGATTCCTGAATGCTGCAGCAGAAGGACATTTTTATTCTGTTCTTGAAGTGGAAAGAAAGGATTCTTTCAGTGTTAACTGAAGATCTGTATTTTGTTTTTAAGGCCTAAATTTGAATTTAAATTCAATAGAAATCAACTTCCTTCTCTGCATAAACATACTCTAGAGAATTATGACCAAAATCCACAGCTAAGATATGCCTAATTTGGCAGCTTATTTATTGCTTTATTGATTAACAGTCAGGCAACAGCAGCAGTAGTGAAACACTCCCTTCAGTTTTCCATCTCTTTACTCCTGTTTTTCTCTCTGTGAATTACCCTGTGTGTAATCAGTAGAAAATGTCAATTGTTCTGATACCTGGTGTCTCAAGAAACAGAATCAAGATTTTAGGCTACTTAACTGTACTTCCAACTTACCTTTTCTATAACAACAATAACAACAACAAAAATGACAACAAAAACAACAACAATAGAGAAAAAAATTCTTACTGTTTTGGTTTATTTGAAAGATTTTTTTTTTATTGCTATTATTCATACAAAATGTCAAGTGGATGGCACTCCAAAGAATAAAAGTATGAAAATAAACTGCTTGATCAAAGTGCTATTTTGACTGCAAAGTTCTGAGTTGGTGCAGTTACATTGCAGGCATTGGTTGGAGTCAGAATATGTAAGAATTTGTGTAGGATATGTTCTCCATAGGAAAGAATTTGCAAGAAAAAAAGAGAGCATTTGATTAAAGCTAATCACACTCTGCCTTGCATCCAGCAGTCCAGAAAGAGAATTTTAGGCAAGTGAAAATGAGAAAGACAAATGCAGCTCTTTTGAGACGTTTGTAAAAAAAGTGGGAACAAAAGAGATTGGGCATGTGAGGTGGAATTGTCATTTTTGGTCTTTCCTCTGTAGACCCATAATGCAAGAAAGTATATCTGGATATCACATTTGTGTACATATATATGTGTGTATATACATACATACATATATATATATATATATATATATATACATACACATATACATATATATATATATATATATATATATATATATATATATATATATATACTTGAAATTAACATGTGCTAAAGAATGAAGTTTCTGCTGCCCTTATTGCTCCTGTCCTGCCTGAGAGATGCATTTTGTGCAGTCAGGGAATTTCTGCAGTAGCAGAATCTCTCCCCTTGTGAGAGATGTAGATGCTAATATCACCTCCTTAAATACAAGAAGGGTGATCTATCTAGTATAACTCCTAAAGGCAGAAACACCACTTGTATCCTTTGTGCAATTTGTGCAGGATCCAACTCCAGGTGAGCTCCACAAGTTGCCAGGTGACAACACAAAAGGAGTCACTGCCAGAAGCTCTGCAGGTGGTTCATTTTCTTCTTTTCTTCTGTTGATCACAATATGTTTAATACTAATGGGAAGACAGAGTCTTTGCTTTTATGCCACGCCGCATGCCAGGCCCTACAAAGCAATTCCTGGGGTTTCAGGGGTTCTAAGAGAGGTTTGTTTGTTCTAAGAGAGGTTTCTGCAGAGCTGATTCTCATGCTCTGGTTCCTGTGTCCATTTTGGGAAGAGAATATCTGAATAAATCACACAAGACTCCATTTTCTTCATGGTGGAAAAAGCCCATTCTTTCTTCACATGACTCGTTTTTATACAGTTTTAGAGACCTCGTGTGTGACTCCAACTGGTCAGTAGCTCTCTTGCCAATTACTTTATTGGTTAGGAAAAGTATTTTACTTGTCTATCAAATCTCTCTACTCTTGAATTGTTTACATATTTTCTTCACTGGTTCTTGTGGGATAGATTTAATGTTTATATGCAGGTGTTAGTTGTTTTTCACCTAGGAATAGATTGTTATGTCAACAAACTGTTCCCACCAGCATTGCTTTCACATGGGAACTTGCAAAGTGTTAGCTTGACAAGGCCAGCCACTGATAGAGCAGGCCTGGTTTTATGAGGCCTTTCATTTATAATTTTTCTACCTTACTGCAGCATGAGAGGGTCTGTAAACCTGTAGGCTTTCAGCTGGATCACCATGCTGGCTTTTTATCAGTGTGAGCAACTAGTGGCAGCACTGGGAAAGGCTTGGAATGCAATAATAAATGTGTGAATAAACACTCCAAATCCTGTTTGTTGGGATGCCTGAATGGCACAGAATGCAACTCATTTGAACAGCACAGGCACGTCCCAGAGCAGGTGTTACATGGGACAAACCATACCTGTACTTGGAAAGTGAGATGCTCTGTCAACCCCAGAGACAGGGGAAGATATAACCTGGCTATTGGTTAACATGTCCCACGAGTATTTAAACACCAGAGAAAGCTTTCCTCATCATCTGAAACATCTGGTGTGGAAAGGGAAAGATCAAAGTGTCTCCCTGGCTTGTTTTAACGGCTGTGAATTAGCTCTGAGCAAGGTGTTAATTAAAAAACAATCTGGAAGAAAGTTTCAGGATTTGCATTTTGTAACAGAACTTGGCTCAAGTCAATGGAGAAGTTTTTCTAAGGTTAAGAGCATTTGCCCATACGCCTGGCTCGGTGTGTATTTCAAATGATGCAAAATAGCTCTCAGCAAGGATCAATGCATTTGTCACATCAAAACTGCACCATATGATTTACAGTACCTGGGACTGGCAGTAGCCTGATTTATCAGAGTAGCCCAGACGTAAAAGCCTCATTCTGCAGTTCCATTTACAATTTTTTTAAACCATCTGAAGAGAATATTTTGCGTGTCTTTCTCCCTGTCATGCTGTCTTTAAAAAAAATACAAAGCACAAGACTAATAGGCTGAATTATCAGGAAAGGTTTGGGATCTGATGGATCTTAATTTGATGGTCTGTGTTCTGTCTCTGCTTTTTGTTGTTGGACTATTGAATCCGTGGAGTTCTCACCTGTGTTGGCATGAATGGAGATATGCTTCGAGAAAACCTTTATTTGAATTAATCTTTATTTGAAATTCATTTCCATTTAATTAAAAGTGTTTTAATGTGATTCAGTTATAGAAAATATTGATAGTGTTCTGTGAAGGCAGGAGGGGTATCTGGCTCTCACTGTGTTCCCTACAATTTTTCCGTGAGGTGTTGAAGAATTCTCTGGGTTCCTCCAGGATATGGCTCTCTCTAAGGACAAGATCCCTCTTTCCTGTTATTTCTATACCTTACTTCTAAAGCCACTATGAAATAGTTGACAAGAAAAACAGGAGGAAGGCACTGTGAGCTGGGTTTTTGAGAAATTTATTATAAAGCTCTTAAAAATGCTCAGAGTGTGGTGCAATACATATATTGAAAAAGACAATCTAGTAAGGATTACAGGTAATTAATGGAGTTGTGCTTTTTAACTGTTGTTTCTGCAGTGTATCCATGCTGGAGGCACCTCTTCTCCATTAGCTGGATTTTTAACTAGCCCAGCTTCTCAACACCCTCAGATTTATGATGTCACGTCTCTTCCAGGCTGTCTATAATTAAGCAAAGCTGAGGGTAAGATTTAGTCAAATGATGCTGAAATTAAACACATTTCACATCTCCTGAAAGGCTCCAAACCTTACTGATGCCGGGATATTGAATGTAAATGTGCTGTATTTTAGTCTGGTTTATTTTTCCTTTAAGGCTGATGGCAGGGTATTATTTTTAGCTTTTCTGATATGTAACAGATCCACAGCAGTAGAAACCAGCTCCCCCATATGACTCTCCTATGTATTATTTAGGATCCAGAGATGCTATTACATCTTTCCACCTATTGCTGTGCTTATCTGAGCATGATTTGAATGCATTCTGCTTTAAAAGACGACGATGTAAAGCACGAGGTAAACTTCAGAGCTGCTAATCTCCTAGCATGCTTTATTGCTTGGGTTTGAAGGGGCTCTAGAGCTTCTCTGCATGAGAAACCTGTTATTTTGCAACTTTTTTGGAGTACAGGTTGGAGTCCTTTTCCCTGCTGCTTTGACAAGTGAAATGGTTGTTGCTACTGCTGGGTTTATTGCCATCTTTAGCATTGTTAGGATAACAATGGTAGCTGATGAAAGAGAGCACATCACACCATTATGATGGGCTAAAAATTGGGCATTTAAGCAAATGAGTAAATTGGATTGTTCATTCTTTCTGGTTTTGAAGCAAATGGGGAAAATGTCCTTTGCAAAGTGCTTTGAGAGCTGCAAATGCAACATGTGCAAATTGCTATTTATGAACGTAAAAAATGCAGGTAGCTGGGAGTTAAGTACAGGATTGGTGTAGATATTAGAATAAAGCCCACATTTCATTAAATGAGTCAGAAAATGAAAGTTCTGGAGGAGATTCATCAGTCCACCAAATGAGTCACCACACACTGGATAAAGATGTTTTAAAGTGCTGATAGGTGACATCACGTTTAGGCAGCAATGGAGGGAGTTAAGAGCAAAATTGTGGCTGGTCTTCTTGAGTGGCCACTGTGGAGCTCACCTTCCCACTCTAATTAGGTGATAGAATATAATTACTCTGATTGCCATTGAAAATCTTGGTTTCTAAGTAAATATATTCCCCTTTTCAAGCATCGTTTTGTTGATGCTAACTTTATTTTTCCTTTTTATGTTCGTCCTTAGCAGTTGTTCTAAGTGGCTCTGAAATATTATTCAGGCTTAGCAGTTCTAGGGAGCTGCAGCTCCTGCATGATGCTGAGGCCAGAATGTTACCAGCAAAAACTTGAAGCCTTTTGGAAATCTTGGCTGTGGCAGAAAATACGAAAAATAAGCACTTTAGTAAACTGTTTATCTTGGTTATTCTAGTACTAATGTACTGTACCTCTGAGGGTGACTTTTACTGCCACAGAAAACAGCAAGGTTTGATTCTCTTCTTATGAAAAAACTCCAGTGACTCTAAGTCTGAAACCAAATGGAGATGCTAATATGTTTTTTCCTGGCTCAAGAAAGTGGCTAAAAACTAGGGATTTCAGTCAAAGAATGCAAAAATACCACAAAACTAGGATGAAAAATGCCTGGAAATAGCAGACAGACTTGAGTCAGTGCACAAGATCTGACAGCTTTGAATGAATGCTGGATTCAGAGCTCCTCGTGTGTTTCCATTCAATCTGGTGGAAGTACCAAAGGGAGAGGGAACAGAGCAGTCCTGCAAAGCTCAGCTGCAGTGGATGCAAAGTGCCCACAGTTATCTGGGTACTTTAGCATCAGATTTAAGTTCTGTGAGGACTCGGTTCTGTGTGTGTTTCAATGATTGTCTGCAACAAAAATAATATCTATGATCTATCCAGTCTATCATAGAAAGGGTGAGACACCATCAGCATGTGTCAGTTACTGTGGTACTGCATGGAATACCCTGGTGGTTCTACCTTGGATGGCAGTTAGCTGATAAAATATAAAGATAGGGAAAAAAAAGAGGAAAAAGAAAAGATAGATACTGAGAGCCATGGATGTAAGTTAACCTAAGGTGATCATCCATATATCAAAACTGTGCAAGAGTTTTGAGACCAGACAATATGAGCCTGGAAACTTTCAACTCCACAATTTAGTAGATTATGGAGCTGGTGACTAAAGGAAGAAGTGGCATTAAAGAATTCCAGCGCTGGGATGTGTCAATATTTCTGGATATGCCCAGATTTCTCTATTAACATTAGATGGGTGTGTCAAAGCATTGGACATTGCTCCCAGAATTGAGAAGAGTCTTGCATAATTTTTTTAATTTTTTTTAATTCTGCAGTGCAAGGTTTAAGAGGGACACACTATTGAAAATTCACTGCAGATTTTACAAGAGCAAAATCTTCAGTGAGAGTTTGTAGCTTCCTCCAGTTGGGCATTTTACCTTTCTATGCCCACACGATGTGTCAGGAAAAAAAAGTTGTTTGATTTTTATGTTATAACAAAAAGCAGTCCTAGGGAGGTTTGGTGGGTCAGCAAATTTTTCTTACTTTCCCAACACTTGTTTTTCACTTTTGAAGGGGACTGGGAGCTTGCAGAGCTCCCACAGAGAAGGGTGGGCTGTGTGTGAAGGAGTGGAGGGGAGCAGGAATGTCCCAGGGGCTGTCCCTGCCCTCACTACAGCTCCCCATCCCCCTCAGAGTGATTTCTGTGCTCCACATTTGCAGCAACAGGAGGATGACTGTGTTAAAGGGATTATTGTTGTGAGCACTGTCATTGGAAAACCAGGTATCAGTTAACAGATGTAGACTCTCACAGCACTGAACTGAGTGGAAATGAAATTAATGTAAACATGATGTTTCCAGAATCATATAGAAATTACTTTATAACTTTCTGCATAATCTTCTTTTCATTATTGTCCAAGCAGCTGCCTCATTCTGTAGCACTGTATCAGGATCTTTCTGTCCTGAGCTGATGCTTCCTCAGGCTGATGGAAGTCTCAGCCTGAAAAGTGGGCAGGGTGGCAAATAACAGCTGAACTTGAGGTAAAAGCACCCCAGCATCTGCCCCTGTGAGGGTAAGGAGAGAAAATTGCCTCTCTTTTGACCTCCTGCTGCTGTCTGAAAGACATTGAAAAACTGGAATGGACACCTTGATCATATGGGTAAGGAAAGCAATTTTTCATGCAAGGGAAACACCATAAATGATTCATAGTCCCCATATTTCTCATGGTTATTTCCTGTGGGTGTAGGGAAGCAGGGGTTAGAAATGAATGGCACTGCTTACTGCTCATAAGGGGCTTGCCTGGAGGTGATTTTACTTTTTTAAGCTTTAAAATTAACTCCGCAGATGCCAGTCCCCAGAGCTAAAATCTGAAAACCCTCTGCAAGATGCAGATATCTGAGATAGAAAAGAAGCACAGCAGGAGGGAATTGACCATGATGGGAAAGTATTTTGTTTGTCGTCCTTACTTCCATCTACAGGATCAGGACCATACACAAATGATATTTATACCATTTGTGCAGGAACAGAAATTTTAAATTATTTTCCCTATAATGTTCTGCACAGGCTTACTCAACACTAAATCCCAAGTCTCCTGAGACCCACTCATGCTCTTCAGACACAGGATGAGTCTTATTTCTCTGCAGTGCAAGTACAGTTTAGATGGAAAACAATACACATAGGGATGGGTGGAAATTCTGTCCTTAATTTTAATGGGGATTTATGTGGTGTAGTGTAGACTATCTCCTGAGGGAGAGGAAATACTGCCAAGAATAAAAATGTGCAATAAAAAGATCATATATTCTATCAGTGGGCAATTAGGAGTCTTGCAGCCTCTGTATGTCTTTCTTCTATATCAGAATGGGAAGTATATGATATATCAATTATATCTGCCCAACTTCCATAATCTCTGGGAAGATGGGTGCTGCAACTCTGTTTAAATGAACAACTGTTCATTTAAAAAATATTTTGATGTCAACTTCCACTCTTAAAAAAAACCCTCTCTCTCAAATAATGAGAAAGTACTGGAAAATATTGGAAAATGGGCTTGTTTTGATAATTTGATGTGTCAATGAGTTTGAAATTTGTAATTAAAACCTCTTCCAAAGGTTCCCTCCTCTTTCTCCTCCCCTCTATACTGTGACAGCACCAGAAGCTGCTCAGTTTCTGCAGTATCACATCTCCAAAGACTTCCCTCCCCTCAGGAAGGTTTCATCATTTTGTGCAGAATGTACATGCAGCAATCAATATCTGTCACTTGCTCTTCAGAGTAGCTTTGGTAACATCTTAGAACTGTCCAACAAGCCGACATAAAGTATATTTCATTGTGCTGAAGAGATTTAATTGCTGCAATTATCAGTAAAACCAGTATTAGACAAGGAATACATTCTGATATACCTCGTTATGGTGGATGTGCTCATATACCATGAAGTCCCAAAGAATTTGTTGCATGTTTATTATTATTACTATTACTATTACTATTTAGTAGAAACTTTAGCTTGAACTTCTCTGAGGCTTGTATTTTCAAAAAGGATTTTTCTGACTCTGGGTAACTCTCTCCCATTCAGGAATATCTCGACTTCAGGCAGGCCCAAGATGTCCTTATGTTTAAAGTTTGGTTAATCATAAAGCAGATTAGGTTGCCTTTAATGTCTAATGCAAATTTCTGATGCTGAGCAGCTGCTGAGCTTCTCTACAATGGTTGCACATCACTAACTATCAATGTGCTGCAAAATGAGGGATTATATGTGTTTATAAATGTCCTGGTTCTATCTGCTGCACAGGCACTGTAGCACTGGGAAACACATCTCAAAGCAAAGCTTAAAGCTGAAATCCTTCTCTGTAGAAAAAGAAATAAATTGTTCCTTTTGATATCTCTTTATGCCGTTATAATTCTTGACAGAATTGCCTTCTTTAGCAAATTGATTTCTAACAGGATGAACTTTACTTCTTTTCTTGTAATTGTAGGAAATGTGGTTTAAGTATGACTTAACATTTCAGAGCACTTGCCCATGTGAAATTCTAGTCTATATTTCTTTCTTTTTTTTTTTTTTAGATTCTGGTAGGCCATGATATTTTCTCCTGGAGAGTAGGGACAAGAAATTAGACAAGTTCAAATATTTGGGTTCATTATCAAATGTTCAGTGGTTGGTGATTAAAATGTTATTTAATGGTTTGTACTATATGCTCATTTCAAGAATTCTGAGGGCACTGCCTAAACAATTAGAGCAGTGATGGAGTGGCTCTTGTGGGTGGATATGATCTCCTCATTTGTTTATTCTAGAACCTGCAGGCAGCTCTAAATGGCACCACTGTGTGTTGCTCCTGTAGGGAAATAAATATGGGCTTGCTCAAGACACCTCTGTGTCCATAAGTCATATTTACAGTTAATGAAGGGCATCTGGGTGGAATTCCTGTTCTGGAAAAATGTGTCCCAAGGTCTTTAATAACCACAAAGAACTGAGATCTCATTTCCTTTAGGACAGCTAATGGTTATTGTTCCAAATGATATTTGAACTGCTGGATTTAAATAAACAGATATCAACTGATTTTTGAAGGTCTTGCCCCAGCATGGGAGAGTCCTTGGGTAAAAGAAGTCACACCTTGGAGTGATTTGATCCAATGCAGAAACTCTGAATGAAACCACACAATCCCCTGAGTCTGTTTTCATCTTTGCAGACCTTGATCTTAAAAAGGCTTAACTTCACATGCTGTGCTGGTACTCAAATATAAATAATCCTGTGATTTACTGTGCTTATGTACATGCTTAGAGTCTGGAAAATTAGGGCGTTAATGCTAACATATGCTTAAGATAGGATTTAATCGAAGAGCTGGAGTTATGTACCAGAAGATAATTTTCCTAAATCACAACAGTTGCAGGCAGATGAGAACGTGTATTTCCCTTGCTTTGCAGCTCTTGCCAGGCAGGAACATCATCTGCACAACTTTATTTTGTTTAGTGCTACACTTTTCCTTCCTTTCTGATTTATATTTTTACATATATACATATATACATATACATATACATATATATATATATATATGTATGTATGTATGTATGTATGAATGTATGTATGTATGTATGTATATATATATTGTTTTTTATTTTAATGTCTTTACCTTGCAGTTGAGAAAGACCATTTCAGGTGTAGAGCCCAAATGGCTGAGTTGCCCACAGTGAAGTCATGAAATCTGAGATTATTTTGTTGTATGCAAATATATGAAACTGCTTTGGCCTTCCTGCAATTGCTGGGCTTTTCTGTCTCCTAACACCAGGTTATCTGTGGTCATTCAGAAACCACAGGAGACATTTTTGAATAGCTGAGAGTGACAATAGAAATGATTGCAAAGAAGTCCAGATGTTCATAAATTGCATCTTGCTGGGATTGCCACTTTCAAGCTACTAGACATATCAGTCATGGGAGCTGGCAGGATGGGTTTTATTTAGGGAAATTAGGGTTTCTGAAGTCTGTTGCTTTTTCCTTTCCTGCTGTAGTCAAATTTCACCAAAAAAAAAAAAACCACAGACAAACAAACAAAAACAAAACCCAAAAAAGCAATGACAAAAAAAAACCAAACAAACATTAAAAACCCAAAAAACTGTACTAAAAAGAAATGAAGCAATTTTTCCTTTAGGACAATGGGCATGTACACTTGTGTCAAGTGGATGATGCTGGTCCAAAGTCAGAGCTCTCCCTTTTCTCTTTCCTGTTTCCTATCTCTGTGTCAGAGCACAGTTTCTGTTCACAAGGGACTGGCAAATTTGTGATGGTTTGTTGTTCCTGGTGTGGGGATCTGGCTCATCCTCAGACTGGAAAAAGACCTTGCTTTGTGATTTGATTTTGTCTTTGATTTAGACCCAGGAGAGCAGATCTTTTCAGACCAATTGAGATTTCCCTTATACTAAAACATCACTTGCTTGAATTGTGAGGTTTAAATAGCATCTAAAATGAAAGTAATGAACAGTTTACCAGTTTCAAACCTTTCTAAACCCTCGCTGAATTACTCTGATTCTGGATTGCAGTACTGCATTTACAGTCTTTGTCTAATTATATTTTAAGGACATAAACAGCTCAAGGGGAAATACACAGCTAAGAAAGGAGATACCTATGCAATATCCTCCTCAGTAATGAAATTCAATGGAGTATTGCTGGAAATGAGTTTTATTTTTAAATGCATTTGCCATGTTTAACTGCATTTATTTAGCTTTTCAATATCTTATCCTAGCCAGCATTTGCCTTTTTTTTTTTTTTTGATGTTGTCATTGTTCTGTGAAAATAGACCAGAACTCTGAAAGTCTTTGGAAGTTATATATGTGTTTACCAAAAAAAATGACAACTTGTCCATTCTTCAGCTGAATAATCCATTGAAATTGCAAAGGCTTTTCAAATTATCTAGATGAATCTCCAGATGTTCCTCTGATTGCATCCAGAAAAGCTATATTCAGCCACATCTAAATCTCAAAGCTCATTTGAGAAGCTTTGGTAATTTATTAATTTACCTGAATTGTTTCTTCCACCTCTGAATTTAATCTGATGGAAGCTCATCTATTTTAAATGTGCCTTTATTTTCGTCCTCTAGGAAAACAAATATTTGTCTCTACAGAAAAGCTGCACTTAGCTGTGGTAAGTGGCTTCTTTGATTCATGGACAGAAGCTTTATGGGACTCCTTGTGATTCCACAGGAGTCTTATTTTCATTTACTGCCCTACATATCATAAAAAGTTGGCAGTCACTGGGAAGCAAAGTGACGAATGTCATCTTACTGTTCTTCACACCAGGGCAAGAAGCACATTCCTTTCATCCAAAATGCCATTAGCATCACTGTTCAGATAATAACAGTGGGAGATTTAGCTGAGATGCTCAGAGGGAGCTCCATTTCTGTGGATACATGAGGACTTGCACAAATAATGCAGAGAGCCTGTTATGTTCCTTACTCTGGAGCTTTTAAAAAGAGGTTGGATAAATATTAGCAAAAAGGGTAGGGCTGGCCTGGTTTTGTGGCAGCAATAAGAGCCAGGATGAGTTCTGGGAGCCCTGTGCAGGTCTGTGTTTGCATGCTTCAGTGCTGGGTGGGACATGGATCCAGGAAATGGGGACACAGCACTTGTGACACCCCAGGGCTCAAACCTGACCAATTTTATGTCATGGACTGCCCTGGCTCGCTTCTTCCATCAGTGCCAATGCACCTACAGCTTCCTCAGGTGCTGACACTGCAACAGGGTGACATTTATGTACAACAGAGTGCTCAAAATGAGCAAATCAAATCCCCTCAAGACTCAGAAATGACAACTCAAAACTCACACATCCCTTCTGCTGGGACTGGGCTGTGGTACAAGGTGCTTCTAGAGGGGCACAAACCTTCTTAGTCACCTGAACTTGGATTGAACACATTCAGGAACAATTGAGACTATTTACATGCTTGTTTCATGGGTTTACAACAGAACAATTTTTGTGTTGCCTGTTTTATGGTGCCAGCACACTCAGTTTAATTCACTTGCCCTCAAGAGGAGCATAAACACTTGTATATTGAGAAACTGAATTTGACGTTATCTCCATCAAAAAAATCCTTGATCTTTTATGCTTGAGTGTAACACTGATATGCATTCAGCAACAATATTGCAATTTCAGATGCATCTAAATGAAATAAACCCCTGGAAACCTTTACAGACCTAACAATTACTTTTCCCTAATGTCTGACTTATAATAAGCAGTGGTTATTGAGAATTAAGGCTGTGGGTAGTGGTAACAATAACTTCTGCTTTAGGTAATGCATTATCTGTTTGTTTATCTTTAGAAAAAACCCAAACAGCAAAACCTCAGAGCATTATTTTGAGAGGCAAAACCAAAACTAAATCCATTGATTCCCAATATGAAATGACCAACTCTAATTGTGATGTAGAGGGAATTAGCCATGAACCTGTATTCTAAAAAGGAGCTTTTCAGCTCATGGAAACACAAAATGTTCTGACAGGGTTTTTAGACAGGATTCCAGGAGCCAATGGAAGCAGACAGGTGTGTAATTATGTCTCAAGGTGCTTCAAGCATCTTTGGAAAGAGATAATGTCGCTGAGATCCCAATAAAAAATGTAAATCTGTGTTTCAAAAATAACCTCTCCCAGTTTCTCTTGCCCAGCAAAGTATCCAGATTGGAGCCTTGGTGCTCCTGAGAAAGCTGCCTCTGTAAATAAGGGAAAGGCATGAAGTTTTCTTATGGAATTGAAAGGAATTATGAGATACACACTTAATCATCATTTTTATGTCATTGCTGTGATTATTTTTAAAGAGAGCTTATCTAAATATTACTCTTACTTCTGAAATGCCTTATCAGAAGACAGCACAGCAGAACAGGTGATGGTGTATGTGAAATCTATTTTTATTGCATCCAATGTATATTCTTTAGTCAGTAATTTGTTGCAATTGTAGGTGGGATTTTAAGGTACCTTCAATATAATATATTCTTTGGCATATTGCTGCTCGGCCATTTGTCTCATTACAAAAGGTTTGTTAAAAAAAAAGTCAAGATAATGAAATACCAGCTAAAAGAACTGCATTTAAATCAGTCTATATTTAGCATTGCTACATTTCTGAATGGCATCAGAGAAGCAAGGACAGTTACCTGTTGACATTTTGTTTGACATAAAAATGAAAAAAGAAAGAAAAAGTAGTCTGTGCTGCTCAGAGTTGATATGGAAGTCACTGGGGGCTTTGGATGTGTGTGAAAAGGATAAGAGAACACAAACAGGATGAATTTGAGGTTTTCAGGGCAGCCACCAGAACATGGACACGATGGGGAAAGAGGTGATAAACACAAGTGGGGTCACAAGAAGACATAAGAAGACACAAGAAGTTGCCTTTTGTGATATTCAGCATCACCTTGGACTGAGTTATGAGGGTGAAAGGAGTCACAATGCCACAGAATCCCCAAGAGAGGGAGATGAGGAGGGGAATCAGCTTTTTGGTGAGTGTGCACCAGCAGTGGGCAGCTGGGCTGGGTGTGAACCTGCTGAGCCTCAGGGCTCAGGGTTGTCATGGGGGGTGCTTGTGTTCCATGAGCTGTCACTGGCCATGGAGAAGGTCCCAAATCGTTGTGAGCTGTGTAATGCCATTAGCACCTCGCTTTTACTTGAAAATCCATATTGTGTTAAGGCAGGTAGATTTGTGTTGGCGTTATCACACTGAGGGAAACACCAGTGGAAAACCTGAAGAGAAATTAGCAGAAGTGGCAGAAGGTGGTGGTTGTGCTGTGAAGGGACGTGGGTTAAATGGTGCTGATCTGCTGGGATTGCACTTGGATCCGGGGCTGCAGCCAGGATAATGCCCTGTTTTACAGGCTGGAGGGTCAGCTCTGCCCACCTGAGCAGTCACCTGCAATCAGCCATCCTGCAGAGATGAGTGATGTGGCACGTGGACTTTCAGAAATCTCCTGTAGGTGTGTGCATGGTTTGTACTGTCAAACCATAGAAGGCATTCCACAGTTAGAGGATTCCCTCTACCAGCTTTCCTGTGCTTAGCTCATACTGGATTTCAGTGAAACAGGTGCACAAGACTAGGAGGAATGGCTTCAGACTGAAAGAGGGCAGGGATAGATGGGATATTAATTAGGAAGGAATTGCTCCCTGTGAGGGTGGGCAGGCCCTGGCACAGAGTGCCCAGAGCAGCTGTGGCTGCCCCATCCCTGGAAGTGTCCAAGGCCAGGTTGGACGGGGCTTAGAGCAACCTGGGATAGTGGAAGCTGTCCCAGGAAAGGAGGTTGGAACTGCATGAGCTTTAGGATCCCTTCCAGCCCAAACCCTTCTGTGACTGATTCCAGCTCCCAGCAGAACTGGGTGTAGCCCTGGTGCTGCTCCAGTGCTGCCAGGTCTGTCTCTCTTCCCTGGCTGTGGTGTGGATGTTCCTACCCTAAGCAGTAACACCACACGTTCCCTCATGTTTTGCCATTCTCACATTGTTGCAAGGTTTCTCCCTTTTTTGGTTCTATTATCACATATTTTGCTCTTAGCCCAAAGACTTTCATCATAGTTTGAATAAGTATGATCTTAGAAGTTTAGTGAGTATGAAATAACCTGGGAAATAAAGGCTAATTCATCTTTCTGTCAGAAATGATCTAAATGTCCCCTTGCAGCCAGTTTGATCTCTCTGGCTGATGCACAGGTTTCACTGCTCCCCAGACACAAGGGAGGACAGATGGCAGGCAGGAAAATCCCCATGGAACATCCCAACACCACCATCCCTGCCGGGTGTTGCACAGCCACATCCCTGGGTGTTTGCCCCTTGAACACTGGGGCACCAAATGCCACAGTGCATTTGGGGCTCTGCCTCTGCAGGGGATGACAGATCTGATTTGTCTCTTTATTTTTACTGCAGTAATTGGTGATTTTATTCTCCGTAACACCAGTCATTTAAAGTAATTAATTTTCTCCATAGGTCCCCTGGAGATGTGAGTCCTTTCCAAGTGTAGATCCTGTTATATTTCAATGAATATAATCTATTTCATATGTTAAAGGCTTTCAGAAACATGTTATTAAATTCTATAGTATGTTATCAGTTGTGAAAAGATATCTTTCAAAAGACAATACCTCTTATTGTACAGTTACCAATTTGGAATTAAAAACTTCAATAGTCTATAAATTTCACACCAGAAACATGCTGACATATTTTCCACATACTCATCATTACTTGGCAAGTTTCAAGGTCTCAGCTCTATAATAATAATCATAATGTATTTCAGTATTACTTGGCATATGCCATAAATTATTAAGAAATTAGATCTTGGCTTCAATAGGTAGTATTAACAGATAATTTATATCATGAGAGTTCACACCTACTGATGAGTGAAGTGTTCCAGAGCAAAAAAAGCACCTGCTGTTTAAATAAGGTAAATAAACACATTGTTCATAGGTTGACTGGAGAATAAAATCAGGATGAACTATATTCTGTTGTATTTTGGTATGAATACAATATCCTTCCATGTCTTACTGCACTGAAAAAGAATTGTATGAATCAGCTTTTTGAGGAAAAGCTGTGTTTGACAATTCTTTGTCCTGAATTTTTGTTCCTTTCTCTCTCTCTGTGTTCTATAATATTTTTCACTGCTAATAGAAATGTAGGGGAATGAGTCAAGAAAGGTGTTGTTCAAGAACACTTTGGTTATTTAAGAAACTCAAAACTATTTGTTTCCAACTCCAACATGAAATGGGGAAGACAAGAAAATGAACCACATTTACAGGGATTAGCAGGGCTAAGCTGTACATGCACAGCTCACTTGCATTGGAGTTCATTATATATATATATATATATATATGCTTTTTCTTTAAGCATATGATATTTAAAAGCAATTTAAAGTCATTTAAATACAGTGATTTCACCTTAGAGCCTGGGTCTGGCAGCATATATCCCATACAAAGCTTGCCCTGAATTTGGGGATTTATATTTTATTTTCTTTAACAGCTTGCACAGTGCAACCACTGCAGATATGCACTGTGCAAAAGGAAGAAGTTACACAAATTCTTTTGATGTCTCCCTATATGGTTATAATTCTTGACAGAATAACTATTTGTCAGCAAATGAATTCCTAAAGGAGAAGCAGCATATTGGATTTCTCTGCATTTTATCTTTCATGGAATATAGCAGAATCATCAGTAAACAGCTCAATGGTAAACAGGGAGAGCCTCAGTGAACCCATGCTTGGACTTACACTCCAAAGCCCATACATTTGTAATTAAAAGGTCTAAAGGATCTAAAAAACCATTCTGCTTGTTTTCCCTAAAGAAGCTGATATATTCTGTTGCATGTGGAAGATGCCTGTCTAAAGAAACCTACTGGAAGTAAATGTGCCAAAATTAAGTTGAGATCTGTGTTAGTAATGGGATTTTAAGGACATGTTACTTCCAAAAGTCTTCCCATTATCTATAAAGAAATTTTTTTGGGCAGTATAGGACTTATTTCAGGCTTTCCATATGGACACAGGCTTATTCACAAAGTATTTCTCTTATTTCTTGCATGGACAGAGGAATTTAACTCTGTGTGTGCTGGGCTTGTGCCCTTTGGTGTGTCTGGGAACACCCAGGTGTATGACTTGAATCTGCAGCTGCCTGAAAGTCCTGCTGCCTGGAAGTGTTTCCAATTAATTATTTCCTAGGACATAGAGGGGGCATGCTAGAAGCTTTGTAGCCCTATGCCAGTTGGATTTGTCCTTTGGAAAACAGACCCTTCTCCCTTGTGTGGTGCACTTGTTTGGGGAATGCTGACAAGGAACTGTCTGTGCTGAGGCTGAATGACATCCATCCCAATGCTGGATGTCTTTAACTGTAATATCACTAACAAAATATTCTCAACACACTTCAGAATGCTGACATTTTTCTGAGATGGAAGGCTACCAGGAATTTAGGATAAAGTAGCTTTCTGGAGTTTTGAAAACTCATTTGTTTTTCTTGTATGGTCAAGCCTCTGAAAAAAGAAAAATCCTTCTGTGCTTATGTTGGGCTCCTGTGATTCTGTGCACAGTCAGAAGTGGACTCAGAGAATTAAAGTTCAAATGTTTCACAAAAATACCATTTTGAAACACTGTCAAGGAAAATTGAAGCGCAAAGAATTTTTGTGGCATTTTATAATACTGACAAATTTAAAGTAGCTGGTTTAGAAACTCTGTTGTCCTGCAGTATAAAATAGTAATTTCAGTGGTGCTCAGACTCTACACCAACAGAAATCTGACCATTGCTCTGTCAGTTGTTTTGTTTCTTTAACTTCTGTCTATAATCAAACCCAAAGTTACTAGGAGCTCAAATCTGAAAAGTCAACCCACTCCAAAAAATCCCCAGCCAAACAAAACCAAACAAAACTACAAACACTAAGAAACCCAAAATCTGTAGGAGGCAAGGGTGGGCCATATAGAACCATGAAAAGAAAAACAAATTGAGAGAATGGAGTTCATGCTGAGTCAAAACAAGACAGTGAAGAAAACTGCTGGGGAGAAAAAAAAAGCCATTACTCTCTTTTGTTATCTGTCAAGAAGATAAATCTTTCCCTTTGGGGCAGCACTGGAGCCCTGTGCACCCCTCTCTGTCCTCATTAGAGGCACAAAGCCTCCACTCCCTGCTCAGGACATCCCCTCCCCATCCTCGGGGGCTGTTGGCTCCAGGTGAGAGCCACAACAGCACTTGGATAAAAGCAGGAAAGCCTGGAGGTCTCAGCACAGGCTTCCAGTTCAGCTTCATCCTAAGCCTGAGCCCATCCAGGGCCAGGGGGACTCTGAAATGCAGCCAAACATTCCCTGCCTGCATCCAGAGCTCCTTTCCCCTGCTTGTGGCTCCTTCTCACATGCTTCCCTGATTTATACCAACCTGCTGCTTGCATATAATTATTCCCCTGTATTTTATAGGAGAGAATGCTTTCAGTTTTCCCAAACAGGAACAGTTGCTCTGGCAATAAGTGCAGGGAACCAGCATCAAAGCACCTTTCACTGAGTCAGCTTGACTTTTATTCCCTGCAAAACTGCAAATGTGGATTTCAGGCTTAGTTGTTGGATAGCTTTTCTAATGTGCACTGCAGGTGCACAGTATATTTGCAGTGGCTCTTGCACATGCTGATACACACCTACATCTGTGATGGAAATGAATAAATGTGTCTGTGGCCCCTGCAATTAAAAATGAATGGCTATGTAAAAAAGAGAGTAGGATTGTTCCCATATAATGATGACATCCATAAAAATAGATCATTGCACAGTAAATTATCAGTTTATAGATATAGGGGGTTCAACTTAAAAATACCAGTTTGCTGAAGCACATTCCCACCTCTACCACCTGCTTGAGTTATTAACATAGAGTTTTTTTCTTAATATTGATCTAACATTGAAATGTATATTTTTTTTTAATTCTTTGACGTTCTGGCACTTGCAGGCTGTGGTTATTGTCTGTGTGGGTGTCTGTAGGTGGACATTACTGGGCAGCTGCTGAATTCACTCATTAAAATAGTAAGAGGAAAGTCCTGGCTGCACTAAAGAAAAGGCAAAATTGCCATTTCCTCAAAATTCGTCCCACACCCAGTGGAATGAGCAGCTGAAGCAGCTTTGTCTCACCTCACTGTCTTTTTTTTTTTTTTTTTGTAATTGATAGCAATTGTCTGCCATAATAATGTACTGGTAGTGCTTTCATAGGTAATTAATCATGTTTTTTTCAAGAAGCAAGATTTATCTGCAGCTGGCTGTGCCTACATAAACTGGATGTGCTCAGATTTTTGTCCAAGGGCTGTATCAGCCAGGAAATTTCAAATTTGCAAAATAGTCCTTTAGAAATAGACTTGAAGAATTGGGTGTACTGGGACCCTCTTAACCTTTTTAGGAATGTTTTAGGATGCCAGGAAGATCCAGTTACCAATTTAACACGACGTTTTTACAAAATGACAGACTAAATTGGTATTCAGATTTAGTCTGATTTATTCTCTGCCCACAAGGATTGAATAAGCACCTCAAGGAGGTTTTGGAAGAAAAGTACAGTTGATGGAGGATAGATATTCCCAGAATTTGTCTCATTCAGTGATGTTTGTTTACTATTTTGTAACAAACTCAACAGCAGCATTAGCTAGGGAAAAATACCTATATGGTGCTGTTGAGCTGACTGACATAATAACCATTAACAGTGCTTCCAGGGTGGGATATTGGTAATTCCCAGGAATGTTTTTACAAAAGGGGCTGGGCTTTTCCTTCTGTTCCTCTGTGAGCAGAGAATTCTGCTCCTCAGTGTGAGAAGAGTGGTGTAAGCAGCATTTTAAGCCTCAGTTCCACGAGGCAGCTGTTTCTCTCCCTGTCTGTGCTGGTTTTATGTGTGTGTGCTCATGTGTATAAATAATCACTGAATATCTTAGGAAAAAACAAACAAAAATGATATTTTTCCTGTCTGTGCTCTGATGCTTTCTCTCTTATTTGGCAGTGCCAGTGTTTGTTTTGTCACATTTAATTGCTCAAAGGACAGGGCTACTAATGGAAGGTAACACAATAGGTTGCAGTTTTATTGTTTGATGCTCCTCAGTCTCTAGTGCCATTTCCAGTAGGAAAATGTTTTGAGCTCTGTGAAACAGCAAATAATTTAATTTCATGGGTGGATATGAGCAACTTCACCCGTTTGAAAATGTCACACAGTACATAGAGAGAGTCTTTAAGAATGTCACTGTTCTTTTAAGCAAAGGGCCATGGAACCCCCATGATGCTGGAGCGACACATAGATGTTCATGCCTTTAAAATGTCCCATTAGTGAAATGTTGTGGCATAATTATAAATGTTACAACAGAGAAAGTTCAGCATTGCAAGTGAGGCTAAAATATCAGAGCAACACACTTATCACCAAAAAGAAAAATCATATCAACAATTCCAACAATTGCTCCCCCTGTAAAACAGAAATCTATCCACTGACAGCATGGATTTCCAATACCATAAAATGAGAATATTTTATGTCTAAAATCTTTTTATCCATGCATTAATATTTTATTTTCAGTCAACTGTCATTCAAGGGTTATCAGTGAGTAGAAGATTATCCATTTTTCAAGTGTGTGAATGTGAATTCATACGGTTGCTTAATTATTCACAGGTTTTGCTACACCTCTGGTGCTGTAGGCATAATTCCAGTAATGAGTGGATTCCTGTGATTCCAGCATTGTGTGTTAGTGGGTAATTGGATCTATTTGTGCTCAGTTGCATTGCTGTGCAAAAAAAGTTGCTCCTTCCTGCCTGTAGTTCCTGATTTCCTCCTCTAACAGTGACAGGCACAGACTCCAGGAGGATTTTAGCCTTCTTTTGCATTCCATAGAAATATAAATTTGCCAACACCCACCTTCCTGTGCACCAGCTCAGAGGTGGAAATGACACTAAATCCTTTTACTGATGATTTGAATAAGTCCCTTGGATTTCTTTCTGCAAAGATCTTAAAATTAGCTCTTCATTAAGCTGATTAGAACATTCTCATTAGAAACAATCATATTATCACAAGGTTCTGTTTAAGAAAAGCTGTTTCATTTTGAGAATATGTTAACTTTTCTCCTCCTGTCATTTGCACCATACTTTGATCCTTATCCGCTCTAGCAAATCAAAGGTCTGGTTTTGACAAAGAGTTCATGTTTTCTATTTTTGTTGTTGTTGTTTTTTCTCCCTGAAGCTTTTAGCAAGCCATGCTATGCTAGACATAATCTTCTCTTGTTTTTTTTTACTTTTATATTTTTCTTTTTTCCAGGAAGTCAGATATAGCCAAGTAGTCCCCATTGTCTAAAGATATGGGACAGAGGAACAGGGAGCACTTGCCTCAGTGGATTAATTGGGGCTAGTCATTTTTCTCTTTATTTTCCTTCTTCAATATGACGCTCTGGGTCACCTGATTTTCTCTTTATTTTCCTTCTTCAATATGACGCTCTGGGTCACCTGATTTTCTCTTTATTTTCCTTCTTCAGTATGACTCTCTGGTATTTGGGTGGTCTCAGTCACAAGACTCGAGCTCTCAGATGTGTATTGAAGGGCTCTGCAAGTTTGGATTTATAGGCTGTGTTTGTTGTGGTCTGTGGTGGTGGTGGTGGTAACTTTCCATAAGAGCATCCTGTGCCAACGTGCAGGAGCCATGAGAGCAGCAGCAAAAACACACAGAGAGACAGACAGACATACAGACAGATGTACAGACACACAGACACCAGCCCACACAGTCAGGAGTGAGGGCACAGGAGGATCCAGCCATGGAGCTCCATGTGCCTCATCTCAGGTGCCACTGAAGGAGTCCAGAGGACAAAGGAGGGTCTGGGGTATAAATCCAGGGAAAGGGGGCTGGAGCAGAACATCCATGACCCAATGGTCATGGTTGGGGGGCTTGGGGGCCGTGCACAGAACAGGAACCAGTCGCGAGTGCCAGGGTGGATGGGCAGGGTTACACAAACAAAAGAACTTTCTAGAACTTGGACATAAAAGAATAAAAATGGTTGGGAAGGCCAATGGAGAGGAAAGGACTGGGACACATTGACACAGTGCTGCAGGGCACTTGGGGGAAGCCTCTTTGCTGGCCCTGAGCTGGGTGCCCGGAGCCTGCGGTGCCTCTCTCCAGAGCATCGTGGTTGCCTTCTCTGCAGTAGGTTCATGGGCCTCCACATGTACTCATTATTTTTCTTAATCTGTTATTATAGACACTAGACTGACTTGCCAGCTTTTAGAAGAGGCTCTTGGTGTTAGAAATAAGAAAACTCTAATCCTGCCTCTTGTGGGACGTTATCCTGAGGTTTGCAAACTTTGATGTGGGCACTGGAGAACTGCAGAGGAAAACCATGGCCCTCTGTCACCCTCATGATTTCATCTGATAACAAAACAAAAGATCCTTTAATCACAGAAATGGTGATTAGATTGTACTTCTGGAGGGCTGTGCACCAGCCTCCTGCTTTAAATGGGGCTGGCTGTGCTGCATCAGGCCAGTTTAACCATTTCTGAATGTCCAAAACCCCCAGTGATGTTGTTTCTGCTGCTTCTTCCCCTGACCTTCTCTAAGGCTGTGCTTCCTCGGTGGTGGAATCTTCTGCAGCTCATTTCTCCTGTTCAGAGAGATAAGGGTGCTCCTAAAAACTGAGCTTTGATTGTGGAGGATCTCTCTCCATTCAGCCTCACAGGCACCTCCCACACAAAGGGGATTCCAAATCCCCCATGGTTTTTGACAATTGTTGAAACAGATACATGAGGCAGAAGAGCTTAACACAAGCAGGGATGGCTAATACAGGGGGCCTCTTTGCTGAAAAAGCAGCTTAGAGTCACTGCTTCTCAACAGCTGATAAATTCTGTAGTGCTCCTTAGGAAAGCTCGCCACAGAAAATCACAAGGTTTTTGTAGCCCATTACAGCACTGCTATAGCAATATATTATTTAGCAAACAGACTTTCATGCACAGTTTGTTTCATATTATCATCATATGCTTTAGTTCAGCTTTGAAGGGTCCTTTTTTCTTGGTTTTTTTTTTTTATTTTTTTTCCCCTTCCTTATTTAAACCTTGGTATCTGGCAGTGAAGTCTGCATCTATTTGTAAACAGATTTGCAAGCACCGTTAAAGGGTGGCTTTTTTACACAGAGGCACAGCACGAGTTTTTGCCAGAAGTTTCAGCCTGCACTGGGGAGCATTGATTTCCCACTGTGGCAGATTCAGACATGCAGAGAATAACCCCTTCCTGGATCAGGGATTCAAAGATTTTTTCATGCAGAGGAGACTGGCTTGACTTGCCCAGTTTTCGGAGAGTGTGTTTGAAATGTCTGCAGCACATGGAGTAAGGCACAGCTTTGGTATTGCAGGATCTGTTTATTCATTGTGTTAGTAATAACACCAGGGAAGTCAAAACACAAATATATGTGGCTGATTGATGTTTGCTACAGAATGTACAGAGTCTGAATTGCTGCAATAAGACACAGAGATGGGCAAAGAGCAAATGTGGGGTTTTTTATTGCCTAGATTCCTGTTGTGCCAATGGTTTGAACAGAAGTTGTTCCTCTGGATGCAGCAGTTGTCTAACAGTATATCCTGACTGAAAATAAAATTTATTATTGGAAGAGCTCAGAAGAAACAGTGAGGACCTGAGTTTTAGATACAGATACATTTAAGAATGGGTCTAGAATAGGCTTACTTGTAACTTAGTTTTAAAGGAGACAGTGATTAAGCCAGATCAGCTTTCTGTGTAGCGTGTTAATATTCTTGAGCTAAATGAGTTCAAAAAAGAAAAAAAAAAGGAAAAAAAAACTCCCAAAAGAATAAACACAACCAAGTAAAAAAACCCCACAAACATTTCAGTGTAACAACATCATGTGTTTGCAGACACAGCATCAGGGCTGCTGGGCATGACCAGCACTGTCACACCTGGTTTACCTGTCAGTGTTAATGCTGTTCCTGATAAGGAAAACTGGTTTCCATTGCCACAGAAAATAAAACTTTCAGAAATTAGAGACAAAGTGAAGTATTTAGGACAAAAATTAAAATCCTATAATTTGGAAGCAATTAATCATGGCTCATCTAACAGTATGGCTTCATTCACTGGTTGCCTTGCAGGTTTATTTGACTGCTTTGCAAGGATTGATCGTGACCTGCTTCTGCACCTGGCAGGATCCTTTGTGCAGTGTTTTATTGGGAAGGTGTTTCTGTGGCAGAGGTGACAGACAGTGTCTGCTGACAAAGATTACAGTAATTGTTATCTGTAGTGTCAAAGCCACTTAGTACAGACTTGCTGGGTGAGGAAATTTCCATTCTGCTCTTTATGGCAGCAAGATAATCATTGTTGTGTTTCAGAGCATGACAGGATTTTCTCCTATCATGTTAGTAAGTATCAGTTATCTGTGCAGAAATCTTCTCAAGGGTGCCACTTGAATGAGCTTACTTTGTATTTAAATTGTATTACCAGTGTGCTTAGTTTGGAGGAATAAATTAAACAATGCAGCATATTGCTCTGTTTCATTCAATTTTAATTTTAACTCGAGTGTTCTGTGTATCTGTGGCCACAAATAAACTGGAAGCAGTATTTTGTGATTAAGTTAACCATAGTAACTCAGCCATCTCAAAGCCACATCAGTTTGACAGATATGACAAGCCTGGGATTTTGACTTCTCCAGACATATTCTGGAGGGAGCTGAAAAATGAGAATTGTAAGGCCTCATTTCTGAAGACAAATCACAGTGGGAACTGGTGTGTTCTTGTTAGAACTGGAAAATGTGGGCTGAGGTCTGGACATGAAAAAGAAACCCAGACTAACATTTCAGATTAGATTCTCTTTTGCTGTGAATACTTCACTCTGGGAAATTTTCTTGAAAGGAATAATGTTTCTTGAAATGGAGATTAATGTTTGATATTTATCTGGGCTTGGAAGTGTTCACCCTAAATATAAAAGGAGACTTTTTGTGAAGAAAATTATACAAAAACCAGAAAAATCTATTTCTAATCCTGGTTTGTGCAGGCTGCTTAGGATCCATTTTCTCCATAGCTTTGACTTGCTGGAGTTTAGGGCTGGCAAATACTGAGTGCTAAAGTAACAGATCATATTGGTTTCAAAATAACTATCCTGTATTTGATATCTAAATAATAACAATTGTAAGCACAATCTATCATTTTCTTGTCACTTAGACTCTTCTAGAAACTCCAAGATTAGCACAAGGCACCAGCTCTGGCTCTGTCACAAGTGACAGTTCTGTGTTGTGCTTCATTTACTTCTGTTGTATTTGATTTTCTTCTCAAGCTTCTAAAGCATTAACTATAAATCTATTTGTTGACGGATTTTGACGCCCCCCTGAACCCCAGCCCTCCCCCCATGAAGACAATTGTTGAATTTTAACCCAGATAAAGTCATTTTATTTTGTTTCTTTTCCTTCCAACCTGTTAAATTTAGGCTTCTATGAAAACTCTAAAGCACATTAAGAAGAGATATTTGTAGATGTATATTGAAGGAATATTTTCTAGTTAGGGGAAATATTTCCTTTGTAGTGCCGGGGCAATGGGAAATACTGGTATTAATGAACATCTGCTTCTTTTTTTGCAATCAAGAGGAAAACATCTGTAGGAGTGCTCTAATCTCTTGTGGCATTCTATAGAAATGTTTCTAACCTTAATCTATTTGCTTTGAGCACGTGTTACCATTTGCCAGTGCCTGCAGCTCTCTGTGCTTGCTGCACGGAGCTATTGCCTCGGCAGATTAATGGGGGCTTGTCATTTTTCTCTTTATTTTCCTTCTTCAACATGAAAGCAAACACTTTTGGGAAGGAAGACATCTTCCTTTGTAGTTAACACCAATAAACTGAGTGTGTGAGCGTGCAGGAACACACATTATCATGGGATATGATAATTTGCAGGTGCTTTTATTAAGAGCTCTGGGAATCAGGGCTACAGACCCAAATCTGACCCTGAATTGTCTTATGAGCTGAATGTATTTTATATTCTATCATTATATAACTTACATATTAACTATTAAACTTATATTGTTCTATTGTATACATTGGCTTTATTCAAGCATGAGTTTCTCGTGATCTTTCTTAGGCCCCTGACCACAGTTTCTCATGATTATTCTTACAATTAAACAGAAATTATGTTTAATTAAACAATAATCCCATCTAACAATTATATCATTTATCATGTACTAGCTACACAGGTGCAGTTCTAGCAAGGTACAAGGCCTACATGTACCCAGGGTATTTTTTTTTTCAGGGCCTACTAAGCTTAGTTTTCCTTCTAACCCTAAATGCCCATGATTTAAAAACCCTTTTACTATCAAGTGAGGCTCCCTTTGTTTGATAAGAAGTTTACAGGCAGGGTGTTTGCTCCCTGCTCTCTGTGCAGTTCCTGCAGTGGCAAAGTGAAGCAGAGGGGAGGAAATTCCTTTAGCTGGGAGATTGGCTGGCTTTTCCCTGCACTTAATGTAGGCTGCCCATGGAGTGCTGCTCAACTAACCATGAAAAGGGAAAAAAATACAGTGGAAGGAAGAAAAAAAGGAGTTTTGCCTTTGCTGTGCTGGTCAGAAATCACCCGTGATGAGGTAAGTCGTGCCCTTCTGCTGCTCAGTACCTCTTTGGGGATTTAAAGTTTCACATGATCTTTTTAGCTTCCAGGTGTATATGAGTTGTTCCTCCACCCTCCATGTATTATTTTATTTTATGTTGATTCTGTTTCAGTTTTTAATGCATTATGTCCTCACTGGCTTTGCTATGTGACTGACACCAGCCTGGCTTTGTGACCTTCCCTCCCAGGCTGGGCATTTTGAGAAGGCAGGACAGAAAATTGTAGGCTGGTTGACTGGCCCATGCCTGTGCATGGTCCTTTTTTCTCCCTTTTTCTCCTTTAAAAAGCTGCCCTTGTGTGAGTTGATAAAAGCTACACCTTGTGCAATTCACTGCCAGTGCAGCTGTTGAATTTTTAAAAATGAATTTAATTATATGACTGAAAGGAAGGAAAAATGTAGATGTTCTCTGAATGATCAGTAGGGGATGAACCTGAGGAAGAGGAGACCTGAGCCAAGCTGAATTTAGGAATAGGAGATTTAAGCTATGAGTCCAGACATGATCACAAGAATGTTAAAAAAATAATGCTTTGTCCTGTATTGTTGTGTTAGCAAATGCCCTGAAAGATGTGGAGGGTTTTGTGAAACTCAGGGGCTGTTCTCAAACAGAATGCCCTCATTTTCAGCCTGGGAAGGAGCAAGTGATTTCCTTGTGCAGGAACAAATTTCTGCCCCTCTGCTTTCCTAAACACTCTTCCCAAGTGCTCAGGAGCTCCCAAAAATTCTCTTGCAAAGTCAACTTTATTTCATCTCAGCAGCAGGTGTTTTGGGAATTTTATATTGCTTTTTAAATTTTACTTTTTACATTTTTAAATGATTTTTTAAAAATTAATTTTTTATATTTTTTTCTGCATTTTACTGTCTGCACATTTTATAACTTTTGTTCTAATAAACCCATCTAATTTAACAACTAATCATCTGAGCATTTTGAAATCACTGGGTATTTCCCATTTGCTATTGAACATGTTAGGAATCATCAATGTGACATGACGTAAATCTATAAATGAAATATTACCTTTCCCATAAAATCTGCATAGATTTTTTTGCCTTGGTTATTTTATAGTCTGTTCTCTGTGGTCATTTTAGAATCATCAATGTCTTTATCCTTGCCTCTTGAATATAAAAAATTCTACTAATTATTGAACAGTCTTTGTAAGTTAAGCCAAATGAGGACTTAATGACTTCTCAGATTTAAGACTTCATCCATCTAATATTTCATGTGCATATTTTAAATGCTGTTCATTTAGTTGCAATATCCTGAGAATGGCCATAAATTGATATTATTTTTTCTTCCCATCTGTAATCTGGAAACAGAAAAAAATAAATTATGCCATTTTTTTCTGTTTCATTAGAACAGTAGAGCATAGGTATTTCACCCCTCTCCTCTCAAGTACCAACATCCTTTAACACCAGAGGTCTTTTTAAGTTGTGATAACCTTAATTCACCTCTGATTATTATGCTGAGTAAACTTCAAGAAGTTTAAAACTTGAGATGAGCACAGACTGCTGTAGGTGTATTTGAGACTGGGGAAGATTTCTAAGATTTTTTTTTTCTTAGCCACAAATTTCATAACAGGAATTTTCTGTGTGGGAAAATTAATTTTACAAATTAGATGAATAGAACCATTTACAAACTTCTTGAGAGGGGAGGAAAACATTTTTTAAAAATGCTTTTGCACTTTTTTTCTTCATTGTATCTACTTTTGAAGTTCTTGGAGGAGGATGAAGATAACACAGATCACCCAAAAATGTGGAAATGTTTGGGACAGAGGCCATGATTCAGTTTACCTCCTGCATCTCACAAGAATGATGATTGATGGACTGAGCACAGAGATGTTTCATCACAATAAATTGCCAGCTGCAAATATCTGTCTTGGCAGGGCCTCTGCCAGGCTCCAGAATTGGAACTAACAGAATCATGGGCCTGCTGTTGTGAATGGGCCCATGATAAATTTACACCAGTACAAATGAGAATATAGCTTGACTGAGTATTTCTGAAAGACAAAACCAATGATTTTCTCTTAGTGTTTCCTAGAAGTCTCCCAGTCTTTTTAGTGTTGAAGCATATTATCAAAAGAATTTGCACAATGAGAGTGGCTGTCATCTGATTATTTGATGATATGATGGATCAAAGTAAATGGTTGTGTCCCTCACAGTATCTTTTTAAAAAGGTCAGAGTCTTTAGTATCCTAAATAATCTAAAAATTATTTTGGCTTTATTGGATAACAGGTTACAAATGGACCATTTCTAGATGAACTTTAGGCCTCATGTGACATCTGCACATAATGCATTTCATTAATCACAGAAACACTTGGTTGGAAGAGACCTTCAAAATCGAGTCCAACTCATGCCCTAACACCTCAACTAAACCAGGGCACTGAGTGACACTTCCAATCTTTTTTTAAACACATCCAGGAATGGTGACTCCCTGGGCAGAGACCATTCCAGAACTTCATCACTCTTCCCATAAAATTCTTATCACATATCTAACAGCTAATTTAAATACCATTATGAAAAGTTAATTAAGCATAATCTGCAAAAACCTGAAGTATGAAAGTAAAGAACTAAAATTAATAGTGCAAGAATGAGTTTCATTCAGTTTTAAACTAATTGTTTTTACATGATATCTTCTGTTAAAGCATAAGCTCATTGGGGGATTGCAGGATAGTAAATTTTTATCAGGATTTAATTTTGTTTAATTTAGACCAGAGTTCTATAATAAGATTTACCACAGAATACTCAAATTAGGCTAATTATGCATGTCAATTTTTGTTCATAAATCATTCTTAAAAATAGACTTGGGACTCAAGGTGGGTAACACACTACATTAGTGCTAATGTGGTTTAGAGTGCTGGTTTTATTTGGATGCAGCAGAAACTGATGGTGCTGCTCATTATGTATTTGTGAAGACCATAAAGTCATGAGTGGAAACAATCTGAGATTTGATGAGATGTACCAGGATTCAGCAGGGCAGGTTGTCCTGGATGACCGTGGAGCAAATCCATAATGCAGGAATTAAAGTATCCCGTGGAAATGATGTCTGGAACATGACCTGACTGTTCTTCACAGTGATGGCACAGAACTTTTGTAGGAAAACCATCATCAGTCATTTGGTTTCACCTTTGCAAACCATTTCCAAGAGTGTGGGCATTGCAGGCAATGTCCTTCAGCAAGTGGATGACAAAATGAGACCCTTTTGAGCTGCAGGTGACCCCCAGAGGGACAGAGTTGTCCCATTAGTGGTCCACAAGGCCTTTGGAAAATTAACTAATCTGCCCAAACACTATTTCACTGGGAGGTGTTTATTTTCCTTGCTGACACAGAATGTACTTCATTCTCCACTGGAGGGGTGTGCAGACATCCTCCTCTCCTAAAAGCAGATTACCTTGTTTTAAAACTCCGTGCAGATGCTGAGTGACTTATCTGCCACATTATTTACAAATCTCAAGAACTTAACAGCTGGAAAATGATTAGTCAAAGGACATCATAAATCTTCAAACAGCCCACACAGTGAGTGTGCTGGCTGTAATCCAATCCTTGCAGCTGGGCAGTACATTTTTAATGTGACCCAGAAAAGGAAAATTTAAATGGCTTTTACGTTTTCTCAGTGGGAAAGGGGCACCAGTTCTACCCATGGAGTAGCCTGGGGCGTTTTCAGAGCACCCCACATTGCAGCTTGTGGCCTCAGGGGCTGCTCCAGAAGAAAATTAACCTGCTGATACCCTGGTCAAACAGCAGCTTTGGCAGATTCTGGGGGCTGGGGGGAGACCTGGGGCGTGACCAAGTTGGCAATGTTTCACAAGAGAATAAACATCCTGATAAACAAGTCAGGATGATTTAAAGAAAGGGGTAATAAAGCCTATTTAATGACCTGTAGCTGGAGCAAGAGATGTGATATATATTTCTGATTCAATATAAAGGAATATTTATTTCCTCACAGAACCTTCTCTGGCCTGCACTTGCAGAGGTGAGGTGTGGTGTTTGTCAGCATGATTTCTGTAGTGGAGCATATTCTTTCCAAGGGTAGCATTAAAATAGGTGCCTCTGGATTGGGATCCAGACATGCTGGTAAGTAATTTTGGGGTAATTTTGTCAGATATAGCACCTTCTGCAAGATCTCCAAGGCACATTCAAATTCTAGTAGACAGAGCTCAGTGGATCCCCAGACACTAAATCTGGTATCTGGCTTATTCATCTCTCTATTGATTTTTCTGTCTTGTTTATCTAATCATCTTTATCACCTGAATCTTTTAAAATCTAATTTTATTTAATCCACCCCTTTTCCCCCTAACAATCCTACTGCTGTGTTATTTTAGTGGGGAAGCTGGAATCAATAAATGAAATGGCAAAAAGGAAGAAAGATTGATTTTTTAATATTATTTTATTTATTTTTAATTTCACAGGTTTTCATGTTATTCTTTGTCTCCTACATTTCTCTACTCCTAGAAAAGTAGGGACAGCTTGTTGATTTTTAATTTATTTTCCTTCTACATAAATCTCCGGTTAATAAATGCTTGTACTTAATGAGCAATTGCCAACACCCAGCAGAGGCCTGATTTGTCTGTGCTTTGTGGTAACTCCATTAACTGCAGTGATTTTGCAACACCCGATTAGAAATTATGGCTCTAAGTAGAACATGTTTTTGGGGATGCTGAGAGAATAAAGATTTGCCTGGGATGGACGACAAGCAGAGCAGACATGGATAAAAACATGCACATGCACAATACAATAAAGAGGGAAAAATAGGATGGGTGCTCCTGTGCTGGTGGGGGAATACAGGGACCCCACAAGTTCAGGATGGGAAGCCACAGCACTGGGAACTTGTGTCCCATTCACAGAATCACAGAATGAATGAGGTTGGAAAAGCCCTTTGAGGTCCTCCAGTCCAACCTGTCCCTCACCACCACCCTGTCACCCAGCCCATGGTGCTGAGTGCCACATCCAGTCTGTCCTCAAACACCCCCAGGGACGGTGACACCTCCCTGGGCAGCCCATTCCAGTGCCCAGTCACCATTGCTGTGAAGAATTTCTTCCTAATCTCCAACCAGAACAGCCCTGGCAGAGCTTGAGGCTCTGTCCCCTTGTTCTGTTGCTGCTCCCTGGGAGCAGAGCCCGACCCCATCTGGCTGCACCCTCCTGCCCAGGAGTTGTAGGGAGTGATGAAGTCTCCCCTGAGCCTCCTCTTCTCCAGGATAAACAGCCCCAGCTGCCTCAGGTTTGTCACAGCCTGGCCCTGCCAGCTCCAACCTGTCAGAGCCGTGCTGGGCTGGGGCTGAGGAGGAAAGAGGCTTCCCTCGCTGGCTGGCAGAGCCTTTGCACACACAGAGGAGCTGTTCTGCACTCAGCAAAACAGACCCTGCTCCCTCTCTGAGGACACTGCCCGGCGTTTTCACTTCCCTGCCTCCCATCTGTACATCCCTGAAGCAGCACGTTACACCTGGGGCCAGGCTGTGCCATGGCACAAACTTGGCCACTCGTGGTGAGCACTGAACAGGGGGATTTTCTGTACTGCTTTGCTTCTCAAATGACCTGAGAGGCAGTCAAGAGCAGGTGGGTAGCTCTGCTGGGGTAAGGCTGTGCTGAAATTTGGAGATGGACTGTCAGGGACAGTGTTTGGATACACTTCACTCTAGCAAAGATTAGGAGAGATTGACTTTCACCTGCAATCTGAATTCCTAGAGAGCTTGTTCAGCTCCTGCCCAGCTCCCTGTTGCTGTTATTTCCTGAACTGCTTCATCTGGAATCTGTGCCTACACAGCCTGCACATACTGCCAGGCTCCCAGGAAGAGCTGCTCCATGATGCTTACTCTTCAATTTACCCAGCAATGGCATAACATGATCCAGTCTCTGAAAATGAGAGCTAAAAGCATTAAAATTGCAAATAAATGGCCAGCTTTTCAAAAGTGGGGGTAATTAATCATTGGCACATTTCATCCAAATAGTGATTTCTGTTTTCATGGAGCTGTTGGAAAAAGGTGGGTAATTCTTACTTGAAATATGGGAATATCTCAGTAGTAAAACTCCTGTGTAGTAAAGGAGCTCTTCCAGCTACTGAAGGAACATCAAATCTACTCCACTGGAGCAGTGATCCTCAGGGTCTTGTACAGGGTGCACACAGAGGTGTAAGTGCCCTGTGTCAGACCAGAAGATGGGCCAGATTCTGCTGTTTGTCCCATTTTGGTTTTTCACAAACAAGTGCTAGGTCCTTTGCAGGTGCTGCCAAGACATGCAGTTGCATTTTCATCCTTCAAAACCCCACTCAGGACTTTTGTGGAGAATCCCTGAAACCCTGCTCTTTGTTAAAGCTTTTATAGTGGGAGACAAGGAGGTGTGTCCTCCTCTTGGCTTTTGCCATCAGAGATTTATGTTTGTGTTTATTGAAAAATTCTACAGTAATATGGATTGAAAGATGTAGCCTAAAAGAGGAATCCAGCACCAAAAGGTTTCTGCCTTCCTAATGCCACTTCAGAGCTGACACATTATTGTCTTTACTTAAGAAACAGATCACTATTTATGTTTTTTTTCACCTTTCCTTACCCAAATCTTTATATTTTCCATTTATTCTCTCCCCCTGTAGCACAATGCTGGCTGTTTGTCAGGTACAAGGCTTCACTGCTGAAATAATACACTATTCATTGCTGGAAGCCTGATAATGGGTAAAAGATCAGCTCTGACTGAAAGTGGGTTTGGCCTTGGAGGGTTGCGATGTTCTCTAATGAATGTGTTTTATGTTATTTTTGTGAAAAGGAGGAAAATTAATTTGATGAAAAATATTCCTTGGATATTGCTAATGTGTTTTCTGGAGGACATAAACTCTGGAACAATGCTGACAACCAAAGCAGAATCTTCCAAGATTCTGTGCAGCTGTTCTCTTCCTCCCCACTCTTTGTTGTCTCTCACGTTGGAAATCCTTATGCAGCTTTCTGAACACTGCCCATGTTTCACATGGGTTTTTTTTTTGTTCTCACTTTTTCAGTAACTTGCTCACCATTCTCTTACCTTTTTATTTTTGAGGTGGTTTCCAAACTGTTCCTAACTTCTGGAGAGTAAACATAATTACACCTGAATTTGGTTGCTTTCTCCCTCACAATACTTTCCATTTACTTTCCTCACAATAGTTCACTTTCATGTTTTTGTGCCTACCAAGAGAAACTGGATTTTGTCTTCTTAGGATCAGTCTTTGGGTAGTTCATATGTGTTTATTGCATGCAAAATTCTGGTGTTCTATGGAAAGCAGGGAATAATTTTTATTAAGTGGCTTACCTGGTACAACTCATTTCACTTCCAAATCTCAGGAGAGGCAGCTTCAGTGAAGCCAAAGTTCTGCTGCCCTCAGGAGCAGGAGAATCAAATCCCAGCCTCTATTTTAACCCAGGCTTAGAGTCTGCCTTTTTTTGTCAGCTTCCTAAGTTTTTAACTGGTGGTGAAATTATCTTTTTGAACACCCCTCTGTGTGAACAGGGAAAGAGTTTTCCATTTAGAAGTAGATCCAAGTCATGCAAGAGTAACAAGATCAATCTGTTCTGGTCTTTCACTGACTTTTTGATTGATTACTTTTAGCTCTGGCCAGAATCCAGCATGGATTATTAAATTCTTCCTACCTAATTCCCCCAGTAGTAGTTTCAGTTGCATATGGCATTCTTTGGCTTCTGTTGTTTTTTTCATTTGTTGGTAAGCTGTTCTACATTTCACCCCAGAATTGGGTGCATTTCAAAGCTCATGTAGTGTTTCATATCTTCTATTGTTTATAAGGCACCTTGAGACTAGTGTGGATTAAAGGTCCCACCTGAATTAAAGAATATATTACTCAATTCCCTGACAAAATTCATAGCACATAGGTTTTAGAATCTTACTAAATATCTCTCCATAGGATTAGTGGGGTTGGAAGAGAACCCTGGAGACCAAATAGTTCTTGTTTGGAGCAGGGTAAACTGTGGTAGGATGCTCAGGATCTTGCTGGGTTTTGCATATTTACAAGAATGGAGATTTCATCCTCTCCCTCAGCCTCCTGTTGCAGTCTCTGACCCTGTTTGAACACTTGTTAGATCTCTGGCAGGACACAGAAAGTATTTTGAATGTGCAGGAATTTTCATTTTGAGTTTTGTTGTATACTCTGTTCCACAGCTGCTCCTGTGCTCCCACTCCCACATCCAGGGTTTCCCTTCTCCAGCAAAGCTATTTTTGTATCCCCGTGGTGATTGTTAAAACAGTGCTGTCATTGCCAGTCACAACTTTCATAATTTAGTTTAGTTCACTAGGCTGCTGATCTGGAAGGAAATTTCCAATGGACAGATCCTGTGATTATTTTGGAAAAACCCAGCTGATGGGCTCTGTCTGATCAAGACCTGGAACCTTCACCTGGGGTCACTTTATGAAGTGGATCAAGTGTGAGTGACCATCAGGAGTCTGTTTGTACAAAGGTCCAAGTTCAGCTCCTCACCTTGGTGGCATCATAACAAATGGGCAGCAGGGTCTGAAGGAGGAGGGGTGAGGGATGAGGAGCCTCCACCAAACATTTGCAATGGGAGCTGAGTTGCAGTGGAATCTTACTTCAAGCATTGCACAGAGCTCTAAGACAAAGTGCCATTTAACTGAGTTCGCAAACTAAAAATCTTTGATTTTTTTTTTCAATTTTTAGCCCATGTTTGGACATTCATGGGGAGTGGAGAAATTCATGAACATTCCACAAGAAAAGAAACACAAAATTTAGCATTGCAATGTAATACTTCAATATCATCATAGAATCATACAATAAAATCATAGAAAGAGTTGGGTTGGGAGGGACCTTACAAGCATCTGGTTCCAACCCTGTCTCATGGACAGGGACATCTCCCACTAGATGAGGTTCCTCAGAACCCCATCCAGCCTGTCCCTGTCAAAGCAGGACACTAACTGACCATATAAAAATATTGGGACCTTGCAAAAAGTAATTTATCTTGTTTTAAAATCTCAGATGGTCTCAGAACTGGGTAAAAAACCCCCTCTTTTACCCTAGCAGTATTTTGAGTGATAAGTTTAAGCTGCTTTTTGAATGAGATCTCAACATGAGGTGTGAATTTTTCTTTCTAGAGGTTCAAAGTCCTTAAAGCCCCACATGCAGCACATATTTTACCCTCCAGGAAAAAGAAAAAAATCCTGCCTGTTTGGCTAAGACAGATGGAAATTAAAGCACTTCACCTGCCTTGCCAAGCTAATGGCACTGTGTGAGTAGGGGCCTCGTTTGTCATGAGTAGTAATGGCTGGAGAAAGCAGTTGCTGCCTTTGGATGCTCCCATTTGCCAGGGAATTCTCCCCATTGCCATGCTGCCTTTATCTCCTGCCTGGAGCCTGGAGATTTAGGCTGGTTTCTTAATAGCTTTGCTGTAATCCACACTTGTCATTGTGATGTGTATCTGTGAGGCAGGTATTAAGTATTAATAAACCTGCTATTTAGCTTGGGTTTGCAAGGTAGGGAAGATTGAGATCCTTATTTGTCAAGGTATTTAAAAGCATGTTAAAAGTCCCATTAAAATCAGTTCAACTACTCACATACATAGAGATAAGGCTTTATCTAGACTGAGACCAGTACTCAGTGCTCCACAGAATATAACCCTAAATAAATTGTCTCTGTATGTCCAAATGCTCTAGTTTTGCACATCAAATAAATCAGTCATCCTTACAAGATCACAGATTGTAATATAGAGTTTAGTATCAAAAAGTTTGACTGTATTTATCTTGCACAAGCATCCTGAAAACTTAAAGTTATTAGATAAGTAAAAAATAATTTATGTTGCTTGCATATGGCATAGAGTGCCTGTGGTCTGTGGGTTTGAATTTCTACATCTCTTACTGACAAAATACAAAATGTATTTGGATCTTAGAGAATGTTATTCCATCCCCTTTCCATCCAAGAAAAAAAAAAAAAGAGAACTCAGAAAATAACAATACAATTCAACAAGACAATTCAAAGAAAAAGTAGATATTGCAGTAGATATTGCTAAAAGTAGATATTCAGTTATTTTGTAAACACTTTGCTTTTCCCATGCAACAGTAGATTCAGAAGTCGTTAAGAATTACACACTTACCTGTACTTACCTGTTTGTTCTTTCCTTTTCAAAAAATGCATTGCAGCCAACAGAAATAAATGTGAGCCAAGTGTGTGATGGAACACCCCCCACGAGCTCAGGTGAAGGATTTACAGAATTCTGCTCACTCGTTCAGGTGGAGGTCTCCCCGATTCTCTTCCAAGGCTGGAGGCACTTGGACGTGAGGCAAACACAGCTCACAGGTCTGCAGCTGGGCTGGGAAATTCAGAAAGTCACATGAAATGCCCCAGAACAGCTGCCTAAGCAGATATTTCAAATCCCATAAACGGGGCAGCAGGAGCAAGGGAAGAAGATGAACCATTGCTGATGGGGTTTAACTCGCTGGTTCATTTCCTTGTGTGTGGCCCTGCTTTGGTTTTGGATTTCTACTGTTTTTATTTGCTTATGCATTTTGCATGCAATCCCTCCAGATAATTTTATTATGAAACAGCAGTGCAGTGAATCCACTTAAATCCCACACAGCCCATGATTTGGATTCTGAACAAAATTTTCCCAGGATTGTGATCTTAGGGTCCCAGTTCAGGGAGATTATTAATTTAAACATTAGATTTGTCTTTGAATATGGTGTTAAATTAGAATTTCCTAGAAGGTGCCACAAAAAGTCTGACACCTTAAGAATAAGGTAAATTAATTATAAGGAAAATTGTTTTAAAGCAGAAAAATTTCTTTGCTTCATTCATGCCTGGTGCTTGTAATTTTCATTTCTTGCTTTCCACATGAACTGTGTTACCTGAGTTTTGAGTCTACTATGTTTGGTTTTTTGTGATGAAGATAACACTTCCTGACCATACACATGACTGCAACAAAATGATTAAAGCCAATACATTTGAATAGGAGAAAATTAATGATGTTATTTACTCTTTCTCATTAAGGGCATTAAAACAGATGTGCATCAAGGAAAAAAAAAGATTAATTAACAGAGGCCAACAAGTGCAACATTTAAAATGAAAGCAATTTTAAAAAGGTTTAGTTGCAAATTGCTTATAATAAAATATTTAATTTTAAAAAAGCAACCAATTAAAAAAGCATGGAAAAAAATTAAATTAAATTGCAATCAACCTGATGACTTCCAGCAATTAAAAGCCTAAACTGTAGGTCCCATCTGCTTAATAAATATTCCATCAGAACAGTATGGGGCAATAATTTAAATGATGTGGGTTTAAGAATTCAGCCATCAGCTTCTTGGCTCTTTCTCAGTGGTCCTCATAGAAGGTCTGAGCCTTTAAAAAAACCACCCAAATCTGTTTATTCTAATTGGATGTTTCAAACAAGAAAGTTTTGAGCTCTCTGGTAGATGCTGGGGTGGTTTTAGGGAAGATATCAGGCTCTTCCTTTTTCATAACTTTCCTAAGGGAAGTAAAATTAAGTTAAATCATGAAATAGGTGAATCTGCAGTGACCTTTTGATAGGTGGTAACTCATAAATGAACAAGTTGGTAGTTTGCTGGCAGTTGGTACAATAGAATTGGTTTGGGGGGGGCAGATACAGCCCATATTTGAGAAGCAAAAGGAGCAGCAACTCTTCCATGAGGACTGCATTAGTAGTGGAAATCCATTTCTTCCTGAGGGTAAGCCTGCAATACAATCAGAAGGTTTCAGGCTCATTTATGCAAAGTTTTCTGCTTATTTTTTTCTCCCCTCTTCCCTGACCTTGGACAGGAGGCTGGAGTCAATTAATTGCATTCCTCTTTTCCACTGTGTGAATCCTTTAGTGTTGAGAAAATTTGCTTTGGTTGATGTTTTTAAAACTTTTGGTTGAATTTTTCAACGTTTGATTCTATATGTGTTTTCTAATTTGACCTGGCAGAATTATGGCATTAAAATTTCCACAATGAAAGAGTTTTTGATGTGGCAGTTGTAAAATCTTTGTTAGTAAGGGCTTACACTTTAGAAATTGGTATTGGAATATGCTCCTTCAGTTAAAGAGTGTCCCTACTTTTCTTTTGTTATCTCTGTAATAATTAAATATTAGCTAACTGTTTGACAGTGGCATTGGGAGTGCTGCCTGTGACCTATCAATGCCAGTGGACACCCCATCATTTACTGAGTGAGCTTTAAACAAATCTCACGTTTGGGAGAGCATCCTTGTCCATGCAAGGAGCAAGAGCAGGTTTGCATTTAACCACAGAAAAATCAGTTCATTTGCCCTGTCTGAGACTTCCCTCCACATCAAACTCTCACAATGTATTATTTGGCTGAATTTTGGGTCTAGTGAAGGACAGAACTGCTGGAGGTTTCTGTGGTGCACAGCCAGGTAGCAGCTGTTGAAGGCAAAGGCTGAATGGTGACGTGCTGCTTCAGACTGTCTCAGTGAATTCCTGCTGCTGTCAAAACCACCACCACATCTTTCTTTTGCAGTTTCAGCCAGAATGAAACAAACCTTCAAGGCCTGGAGTGTATCTGTGGTTTATTTCTTCTTGTTGGGGTAGAAAAAAAAACACTTTGAAGGGGTAATTTTGACAGGTAAGGTTACACCAGTGAATGATGGTATAAGGGAGTAGATGGTTGGAGTATGTTTTCATATTCTTCCTTGGGAAGAATAGGGAGAGAGGTTAGGAGAAACAAGGGAGCTTTTAAAAATAACATCTAATATGTGATTCAGTATCCAGCCTCAAATCCTTACTGTGTATATCTATACATATATATTTATTGCAAAGTAAACAAACCTGACATGATTCCAGTGTTCAATAACTGCAGTGCAAGGTCAATTAGCCTCAGTACAAATTGAAAACACTTGCAGACATACAACAGAACCCCTAAAAACTGCAGCTCATGGGCAGATCGAGCAACATAACTCACATACACGTTTACCAGCACGCTTTCTGAGTTAATTCCAAGACTTTCTGAAAAGTTTGGTACATAGAAGCAGCAATGGCAGAAAAATAAGTCACTTGTTCCGAGACCTCGATTGCTTTTCTCAGTCCAGTGCCTTGACAATGTTTAACCCCTTGGGATCAGACAAAGTGTATTTCAGCTTTTGCCAGACCTTGAAAGTTAAAGTGGCTTTTTCATCCTATTTCCATGCATTTTCTTCACTTGCACTGCAATTCCTAGTGTGGATTCACATTTCAGTTTGAATGCCACATGAGACACTGATTGCCAATATAATGGCAATTACAGAAATTATTATGGTCCTGCTCCTGGGCTGAAATCTCTGGAATCTGAGAGTGAGGGCAGAAAATACATGATTTTTGCTGGTTTGCTGGTTTTATTGACTGTGACTAGGCAACACAGTGCTTGGAAGGATGGGAGATTACTCTTTCAGTCTTAATTTTGGTCAGAACTCAATCATAGCACGGGAGCACTTATGAATGGATGAGCAGCATCGAGCATCAATCTTTGTTAACAGTTTATCAGTGGTAAAAAGTAACCTCCTAGTCACAGATTTGAGCTGGAATAATATTGGGATTGAAACTTGCTGCAGTGGAAATACAAAAGTAAAAGAATTGCTATTAGCATTTAGAGGGACTGAAGAGCATGCATGTAGGCATGTCATGAATCCATCAGCCATTGCAGCAGGCACTAATTTAACTTTCTGCAACACTTGGATAACTTGGATATATATATTTGCCTGGTGTGGCAAATCACATGCACATCAGTTTAACTCTGCCTGCTAAAATGGAATAGCAATTCTTTCCAGCACCTCAATCAGCTCTATCAGGTTATTAAATGCAGGCTGGTGGTGCCAGGAGCTGCTCTGTTGCACAAACTGATACATTTAAAAAATGAACACAATTCATGTCAACATCTATTGGAAATACCCAGAATGGTTTTTCCAGCTATCACTTCTCTATGTGTTTACGAATAAGTTTATGGGTGTTTGTTCTTTTTTTGGCAGAAGGGAGTGTACTTTTGAATATCCACATTTCCATAAAAACAGCATTTCAGTCATACCTGGGAAATAGAACGCATCTATTACCCTATGCAGTATGAGCAAAGCTGGGGGTGTTTTTTATGGCAGAGGGAAGTGTGAAGTGCTTTGATTTAGGGGCATGAAAGGAGGGGTTGGGGTGTCTGAGGGGATATTTTGTTTTGCAGAATTATTTCAGGGTACCGAGGAAGAGAGGAGCTATTCCAACCTGAGACTAACTGTAGCACTAACTTCCATTTCTAATTTACTGCACGGTTCAACTGAATATTTCATTGTGAAGATACCAACGAGCTGGATCTTCATCTTCTTGAAGGCAGTAGAAACACGTGTCCACAAAGACCAGTGCCCATAGGAGCTGATTTATTTGGTGAGAGAAGGAGGGAAGGAGGTGGAAAAGGGAAGTAAAGAAAATATGAGTAATGTTGCCAGATTTTGACCTCTAGGTCAAGTAATTACATGAAAGCCTTGACTATCTATTTTTCTACCTGTATCTCTAATTATCTTTTGCTCATTTGTCTGTGTTTATAACCATGAAAGCCTTAATCTGGAATATTATTAGATCATGATCATGAATTCATGGTAGTGCTCAGAAATCAAACTAATGCATATCAGCATTACAATCTCTGCATATATACACAAATATACATCCTGTGGATAGAAACCTGACTTAGGGGGTTCTGAATTCTCAGTTTAATAAGTGCCTAAATTGATAAGTTTAGGATGAGAGAGCCTTTTTGGAGCTGTACCCCATTTAACCAGCACCTGCTGAAAGACTCTCTGAGGACCTACCTGTGAGAGGTTCCCAGAACCTTTTGCTAGTTCAGTCCCAGAAGAAAGTATGCAAAGAAATGCTAAATACTTCCAAATATTAGTCTCTGAGACTGACTTCAAAAAGCCATCTCTGAAAGGGCCCTCTGAAAAGCACTGGAAATTCAAAGGGCTGGGGCTGGGGTGTGGGGGAATGAGGTGGAGCAGGAGGAGGGTGTGCAGTGCATACAGAAATGGGAGCAGAAATACAGACAGGAGGGGAAATTGTGCAAGTCAGAAGAAATAAGTGCTTGATCTTACTGTGTCAAAGAATAGAGGAGTCAATGAAGAGATCTGAGAATTTCTAAAGACTTCTTAATCTTCAAAGACTTAAAAATATATTAAAGGTTGGGATCTTTTTTATAGCATTTATAACATTATATGAGACAGGGCAGACACAAAAAGTGTTTAGGCACATATAAAATAAAAGTATTTTAAATAAAATCAAAACAGCACTCAAGGTCCTCCCGAAAAGCAGCCTGCCACCCCCAGGTAAGAGTTTTATAATTTTCTCCAAGATGAATAAAATGTCAGAGTTTAAGCACAGCCCAGTGGCAATTTAGAGCAGAAGGACAGTTATTTCCACAGTGAGAGTGACAACTGTCAGGTGGCAGTGACCTGCAGAGCCCTGGGAGAGAAGCCAAGCACAGAACCAGAATGTTCTTACAGAAAATCCCCTTGGCACATGAAACAAAGCTGAATCCCTCATTAACATGCCTTCACTTCCCTTTTGCCATTGACATTTCTGATCCCAAGGGAGTTATAATGAAACAACACACTGCAGACTGCCCCAGTTTTGTTACTGTTTTTATTGCTAATCCTGTTTGGAAGGAATTTGTACTTGACCTTTAACTAGGTAGGTTTACAGTCAGGTCTCAAGGAGCTGATAATTAGCAGCTAATCAATGAAGAGCATCATTGTTTCAGTAGTGCCTTTTCCTGTAAGGTTTAGGCTTTTACTGGTCCCCAAATATCTGTAGTTTAGGTTGCATCAATGCCTTGAAGGTGAGGAGAATGTAGAGCACAAAGCAGGACTGATTCTGCTTGGCTGCCCAGCTTGACCAGTCAGATGAAGGTAGTAAATGCTACTTTCAGATCTGTTGACTTATCTTCACTTGCCTTAGAGGAAAACTGGCTTTTTAGACTGTCTTGATGCACTTCGTCTTTTGAAATCCAGGCCTGTGTTAGGAAGAGTGAATGTGAACACTGAATTCATACCATATCAAGTTTTAAATAGAAAATCTTATTGTGGTAAATGGTAAAAAACTACTTCTATCCCATGCAAACTGTCATCATGAAATCACTGTGTTCAAAAAAGTGCAATGAACAGCACTGTGGGATTTGAAAAAATATCTGAAGCTTGACCTTGTGTAAACTTAAGAGAAATCAAGGGCAAATTTTGTTTGGCAGGCCCAAAACTCTCAATGATTATGGTCTAGGTTTCTCTAAGCTGATATTTTGATGGTAGTTGTCCCTAGAAAAACTTCCTACTTCAGAAAGTTTTTCTGAGTGTAGAGCTTCTGAAAGGGAAGGAACACTCAAGAACTTCAATAAGTTTACAGAGAGCTACTGATGAGGATAAATAGCTTTATCTGTAAATTGGTTCAAAGCCCTGCCAAAATCCTTCCTGCACTATGGAAATGTGCCCTCTTTCCCCTGCAGTCTCACATGTGAAGCACAGGATTGATAGACTGTCTTTTACTGGTTTTAAGCCAGCCCATAATTGAACATGGTATGTTTCAGTTTAATATGAGAGGTCAATCAATTTGCCAAGTAATTGTCTGAAATTACAGGAACAATAAAACATGAAGTTGTACAATTTGTAACATATACAATCAGGCTGGTAAGAAATGTTTTTGCATTTAATTGACATTTAACAAAATAATTACAAGTCTATCAGGATAATAAGAATACACACTGTATTTGCAAAGTGCTTAAAATACTAGTTGACCTTTAGTAAGTATGTTAATCAATAACAAACATATAACTTGCTATTATGTCAATTAAATGCCTGTGTATTTCATTGAGATGCTTAAAGGTGAAGGTTAAATCATGTTAAATCATTGCCCTGTCAGGATGGGCATTTGGCTCTGATGTGCTGCTTCCAGAGAACACAAACAAAATCTCCTCTGAAATGCCCCAGGAGTCTGCCTGATCCAGTTTTTAATTTGCTGCAGGGATTTTAGAGCCTTGTACTGCTGTGAGTTGCAGTCACTCTGCATTCCCAAGATGCAGAATTCTGAAGAGGTGATCCCTCTTTTGTCTCTCCAAAAATGTTAATGAATTGAAGGGTGTCTGTGCTGAATGGTACTTCTCCTGCAGTGTCTTCCAAAATCCAGGAAAAAACAATGATTTTAGATATAAGGTACCTTTCAGCAGAAAGATTAATATCTTCTTCCAAGATAGAGATATCATGATGTTTTATATGTACTAATGAGTTCATACAATAAAGGTCAGCGTAGAGTCAAAAAATATTTGTGTTGTTTTCTGCTTTTCTGTAACAGTTGCTGCATGACCTCAAAAGTAAGAGGTGGAAATGTTTGCCAGTTGCAATCAAAAGTTGTAGATTTTCTGCCAAATTTAATCAGGTAGCTAAAAAGAAGAAAAGGAAAGCAAATACTATTTTTCTTTCTGCTCTTGTGGGAATTTTTCCAAGTTGTTATCTTTGCAAAAAAAATCTATTCCCAATGTAAGTGATCTAAGAACAGAACAGAGACTCATATGATGTAAATCAGCACTGCTCCACTAAGCTATAACTGTTCTATTTTGTTCAAGAGCTGATCAAATGTATTTGAGAAAGGTGCAGTAAATTAATATGGCAATTCTCTCTTTTTCAAGAGTAATATACCTCTGACTTTGCATAAAGGTCAATGAAGTGTTAAATTGAGGGTGATTAAATACATAGTGTGAAGGAAATTATTCTGAGGGTAAAGATATGAATGAGGATGCAATAAAAATAAGGTAATCATTGAATGATAAAAACACCTTCTGATGTACAGAGCCCAGAGCTGTAGAGACACATGTGCAGGGAAAATATCAAAAAAAACTCTTTTCCCTTCCATGTAATTGAGGTTTCTATATAGTCCTATGAAAAGTTTTTTTTTAAATTTTCAGTATTGGCTCTGTAACTGGAACTGACTCACATAGTTAGAAATTTTAGAGTCATGTAAGTCAGAACTGCTTTTTAATAATATCATCCCCAGACCCAGAGCTTCCAGGAGAATTCTTTGTCATAACTATATGCATATCTAAAGTTTTCTGTTCTTGGTCCTGCCTTTATATTGCTATCACAATGCAACTAGGCAAGATGCTTATCTTCAATTTGCTGAGGACATGCAAATCAGATAGAGTATTTTCCAAGTGATATGTAAATTATAACCATTATAAAGCAAATTTTTTGTTCAGTTTCAGTGTGGGCTAGATTTTACTGAGAAAATTAGGAACTCTGTGTTGCCTTAAGATCCCAAGCTGTTCCAAATTAATCCTGAAACCATGCTGGTCTACACGTTCCCATGATGCTTCTACACGAGGTTATGACAAGGTGCAGTTCTTCACATTCACTTGTTATATCCTTTACATTCTAAAACACGGCCCAGACAAGAAATCAAACCATCAATATCTACATTACCCGTGTGAAATAAAGCCTGATTTTGCAGATATTGTCTTCTGAATAAAACATTGCTCCCAAGTTGTAATCTAATTCCCCAACAGGTAAACAGGGAATCCTGCAGCAGGAGCTGACAAAACTAAAGTGAGACTCACATCAATAATAACTGTTCCTAAATGTTCTTAAAGTGGAGTAGCACACCTTAGGTTTAGAATACACAGAAATAGAGATTTATAGTCACTAAGAAGTCAATGATTAAAAAGTTGAGAAGTTTTATGAGCCCTGAGACAACAAAATGCCAAGATATCAGTCAGGCCATTTGAAAAGGAAAGCTCAGAAATCACTCTCAAAGAGGGCTGTTGATTTTCCATGTTAGTAATTGATAAAATAATGCACAGGCATCTTAGCTGTAGAGGTGGCTGCCAAAAGCTGTGAAGCTGCATTAATACATCCTGCATTGCTTTGATGTGGGGATTTAAAATGTCACACACACCTCCTGGAAAGTTTTATGCAGAAATAAGCTACTAATGATCCATTCATTAAGAGGTCCCAGTGACTTGATCTTTATGAATCACTGGTGTGTAAGGTGGAGCACAGTCCTAAGGGTGATATTTCTCAGTAGAGTGAGTTTTTAGTTTTTCCTCCTGCTTATGAATTGGATCATCTTGCATTTGCTTTTACTGATCTTATGGGAGTCCCATCATCCCCATTTTCTTAATACAGCTTTGATATATCTGGAAGAATGGGTGGAGGGCAGAAATACTGTTATCTGATGGCTGGAAAACTTGCCTAAGGAACTTGGATTTTTTTTTTTTCATAGACTGTAAGTTTCCTGTGTGTGGAAACAGAGCTCACAATGGTTTCAGCAGCAATTACAGATCACAACCAGTGCCAGGATTTGCTGGGCATCCCCTGTGCCCCAGAAGCTCAGACCTTGTGGCCCTTTGTCACACAGGTGTCACTGGCTGAAATGGCTCCACTGTTCCAAGTGCTGTGCCTGTAGAAGTCTCATCTCTTTTACAACCCTGTGACAAGCAAGTGGTACCTCCCCCTGTACTTGGGGTTATTGTTTTTCACCCTGTGATGTGGCTGATGCTTGAGTTTTCAGCTTTGCAAGCTCTTTGCAGAGGGCAGGACAGAGAGCAGCAGTGTATGGCTGCAGCCTTCCTTTAGAAAAACTGCTTTTCATACACGTGGCCACCAGTCTGGAAATAGAACACTGGAAGCAATGTCAAAGTGAACACATTTACTTGAGATAAAATAAATAAAGAACTGGAACCAAAGCAGGAAATGTTTTGTCTTCTCTGTCCATGGTAGCACAGGCAGTGCTTTGACATTTGAGGGATCTATTTGCTTAGGGCCTGGAAGAGTCTGGGGCCTTTGCAGGTTTTGGAGACTTCAACTTGTGAAATATGGATGAGATAAAAATATACATGTGGGTTTTTTTCTAAGACTGATCTCCTTACTGCCCAAAATTTAATAAAGTTGGTGTATGTAAACATGGCACTTTGCTGAGTTTTTTAGTGAATTTACTGCACTAAATAAATTCACTTTTTAAGTTATGGCATTGGCTCGTTAGGCTGTGGGATTTTCATGTGTGAGCTTTTATTTGGGTGGCACAAGCTGAATAGATATTTCAGTACAGAGTGAACAGAAATAAGCCATTTATGAGTCCATATTACCCTTATTTTTAGTGTTTACGCTGTCCCAAGCTCCAGGACAAATCCATTTTGCAATATAAAAGAGAGTGAAAGCTTCAAATGAAAAGTTTGTTCTCTGCTTTGCATATTAAACTCTTAGTTTAAATTCTGCATTTTCCACATGGCATATATTAAAATAAATGAAACTATATTAGGTCTGATTCTCCTCTCAGCAAGACAGATTTCCCAATTGTGCAATTCCAATGCTTGCAATAATGGCTTTGCTAGCTCAAATTGCATAGAAGAAAAGAAAAATCAAATCACAAAATATTTATGTTTAAACTGTACAAGAGCCTAATGGCTCACAAGGATGACTGAAACAATATAATAGACCATAAAGTCTTCTTTGACATGACTTTTTACTTGGTTTTTTTAGTGATCCTGTCAAAATAGAAATATAGGTGGACCTTATAAGTCTTTGGGCTATTCAGAAATGTACAACAAGTGTCTTTTCAGATCTTCCATGAGGAAAGCATTCATTACAGTTATTTTGGTGGCATCCTGTGGAACTATAAATTATACTGTAGTTACATCAAAGGCATGCACAAATAAAATTATGAAAAATAAGATATAAAATGAAAGGCTCAGCCTTTCTGTCTGTAAATGTGTAGGCTGCTGTGAGAGTTCTTTTATGGCCGGCAGATGTCCATGAGGTCATAAACTGAAGTTCTCTGGGAATCCAAACCAAGCCTGGCCACTTTCAGGATGAAGGCAGAGCAACCCCTCACATCCCCAGTGCCAGACCCAGCTGTACTCTCCCAGCCCAGTGGAGCAGCCATTTAAATTCTTTGGACAGCTCCTCAAAAAACAATTTTGTTTGTCTATGCAGTGAGCACTGATTTAACTGTAGTTAAAAATGCCTCACGACTCCTGTGACACAGAACATTACTTGGCTTTTCTCTTTCCATTCCTCCTCATCCTCAGCTCTTGCATGTATGATGGGCTTTCTTTCCACCCATGTGCAGAATAATTGATGTAGTCTTTTGCATCCAGTACTGGTCAGATTTTCTGTCCAGACTGATCCAGGGAGCTCCCTGTTGTGCTGTTTGGTGTCATTTCAAAGAGTGGATATTTCACTCATGTAAATGATATAGGAAACAGAAGCAATGAATGGTGGATAACACTTTGTAGGTGGATAACTTGTCCTCTAAGTAGTTCTATTTATTCTTTTACTGTCATGTTTGAATACTCTATTGATTTTCTTTAAGTTCATCATATTAGCTACCTGCTTCTTTACTGTACATGATGTTTGAGTATTGCTATATTGATTTCCCAACGAGACATTTTAGTTCCAAAATATTAATGACTCTAAGTACTGCTACACATGTTTTTTTGTTTCATAAAATCAATCAACAACAACCAAGGAACAGAAAACCTTCCTACCTTTCTTGCCTTTTTTTTTTGGAGTTGTTAATCTGGAGCATAGGTTAACAGCAGGCTTCTTCTAATTAATAAAATCAAAGAGTCAAAAAATTGTTTAGGAAGTTGTTATCTGTGTAAGATGTCTGGAGTTGGGGGTATGGACATCTGTCACCTCAGTGAGGAGTCACTGTACAGGAAAGCTCAGAGCTACTCTGCCACAGACATCCAAAAATTGTGCTGAGCATTGTCACCTAGGCACGGGCTGGAGTGGCCGTAGCAGTGATCCCATGTGCTTCCCTCCAGCTAAATATCTTCTTGGCACTGTTTCCAATATTAATGGAATGCCTGCATTTGTCTCAAACTCTGATAGAAGAAATTATGTTTTGGTTTTTATCACCCCACATCCATGCCGCTCTCCTTAGCAGAGCTGCTTGACTTGGGCAATTTGTCCCCTCCTGGAACTGGAGATCCCCAGTGGCCTCTCCAGCATTATCCTCTCCCATTGCTGTTAGCCCTGTGCCAGGGCTCTCCAGGGAATAACTGCCAATAAAAGCCATTAAAGCAGTAGCAGAATCCCCTCCCAATTCTCTTTCCCTTACTGCTGATCTCTGCTTCCTCAGATAAGAAAGTAGTCATATGCACAGAAAGGTAATGTTCCCTACTCTTGAATATTTCATACCAGTTTCCTGTTGAAAGATTGATTTTTGCCACAGCTCTGACTTTATTTGTTGTCAAGATGCACATGCACATTGTGTTTTCAAAATGTAAATATGAATATTTGCTCTTTTGTCTGTGTTGGAGAGCTCTGACTGTGCCATGTCATGAGCCCTGTTTTCTACAAGAAACTGAAACTTGCAAGTGAGAAATGTTCAGGTCGAAATTGCTATTCAGTTCAATCCTCTTGAGGAGTTCTCACACCTCTCTGTGTAAGGTTTGCATAAATTCTTAGTCTTAGACCAACATTTGGCAATTCACACAGGGCAATAAGCACCATAAGTGCTTATATAAAAGCATAAAGCATAAATATATATAAGATAAAATATACTATAGAAGATACCCCGACTAAAATAAGATTTTTATACTGGTTTATCTACACCAGTAATTGTGCATCTTGAGATTTTTTTGAACCTGTACAGTATAGCTGTGGTTTAGCATAACATATTTTCATTACAATGCAGAATTTTTCACACAATAGTTTGTCTGACACCAGCTGTCACAAGGGACTAAACCAGGGGAATGTCTATTGCTTCATTTTGTGAACACCATACTCCATTTTTATTGCAGTATAATAAGTCCACTAAGACTGCAACCTAGGGAAGTTTGGGGAATATATTTGACTTCAATTGCACCCCGTGTTTCAGTTTTATTTAATTATTGAAAGCAAAACTTGTGGGGATGTGTTTGTTGTACCCACTGTTAATGCAAGTGCTGTCCCTTACAGTTCAGACATGGAAGGTTAAGGTGCCCTAAGGAAAATCTCCCAGGGACTGGTGTGTGACTCTCTGCCATAACAATTCAGATACACAGTTTTTGACCCAGGATTGCCTATCCTGCTGCTGGTGTCCCTCTGTCCCTGTCCAATAACCCCAAAGGATCCTAAATTTCCCAATGTCCTCCTGCAGGCTTCTATAAAAACCCTTCTGGGTTTTGTCCTGGCATTTGGCATTAGCAGAAACTGTTTGTTGTGAAGCCAGGGCCAGAAGCCCCTGGAGCAGTGAACTGAGCTCTCAGAGCTCTAAACCAAGAAATTCTGAAGTGCTGCTCTTGCTGAGGGAGCGTTCCCAGCTTACAGAGCTCCAATTAAGCACAAAGTCATTGGTGCTCACAGATTTCCCAGTTCTATTTTCAAGGCTATAATGTGCACTTCAACAGACTCTTCATGCAACCCTCACCTTCACAGAGTCCAACTCCGAGTCAGGAGAGGAGGATGACTCTGGATTGGGGCAGGATCAGGGGCACAGGAGCTGCAAAAGGCATTAAGGTCATTCAGATAAGCCTGCTGTAAACTTGCTGATTCCTTTGTAGTTCACAGTGCTGCTGATTTGGAGGACGTTTTCTTTTTAAACAGCTTGCAAGTATCATAAATAATCCTTTTTTTCAAAATTAAAAATGGCTCTTTTTTTTTTTTCTTTTTTTTTTCTTTTTCTGTCTGTTTTGGTGTTGCTGAATGCACCTCCTTTGCTGCCAGCCCTGCAAAGCTCTTTTCCAACCTACCAGGGGATGAGGCATCCACCAACACTCAGCTCAGCCTGTGCAGCAATGCTGCCCTCAACCAGATGTGCACAGCAAAGTGGTTCCCCATCACTCCACCCTGCAGAAAAGTTATTTACTTGTTTGTCCTCATTTAGTCCTCAGCTGTTAACCACAGATTATTTTTTTCCTAATAGTTCTGTGGAACCTGGGGGGCAACACCCACTGGGATCTGTCTGCTGAGTTAGATCGAATTTTAGTTCCTAATGTATTTACTGTCACTTCTTTTATATGGACTTGTAAATCTTTTCATGTAGAAACAGTGTGGAACTAAAGGTCTAAACTCTTCCTTTGATGTCAGTAAGAACTTCCTGCTTGGTTGGATTGCTCTGTAATATTATACATCCACTGGAAATAAAAAAAGCCTTGATAATGTGTTGTTAGAAACTTACAGGAATTTTAAAATTAAACTTGAAGTGAGCCTCAACTGGAAGATAAGCTGGTACAATAAACTCTGCTGTAGACTTGTGAAAACATGCATAAATATGCATAAATGATGAAATAAAAAGTAAAAATTATCTAGATATCCCCACTTGTGTGCAACAGGTTTTGTCATTCCTCTATATATGTGATTTAAATCTTAAATTAGCAGAGGATGCCATATGGTTTCAGTGCATATCCAAAACATTGCAGCCCTTGCTGAGGAAAAAGTATTAAGGAAATTTTATTTTTGGTTTATTGCAGTATTTCTTCTGAATGATGAATACATTTGGAGCTGCCCTGGAATGTTGTGCTGTCAGGAAAAGAAATAGGTAAGTTGGTCTGTTCCTTATATATGAGACCCACGAGGGAAAACCCCACAAACCAAAACAACCCATCATTGTGGGGGTGGTAACTATTCTGTGTTGTACTGATGCCTCTCTCCAGACTCTCATCAAGTCTGGGATTTCAAAGATAATCACTGAGAAGTGTGCAGACCGTTTATTATTTTCTGATAATCATATGTGATCATCATCTTGCTTGGTCAGATCCTTTTGTCTCAACATTTTTAAGGTCATTTCCAGAATCTTTTCATATTTCAAAATATGCAGATTTTTATGTAGCATCCTATTATTTTCACATACAAAATTTCATTAATGCCTTTATATATTGATCTTCATGATTTTGTGCATAGAATGAGTAAATCCTTGTTTTCCTTCCTTACTGGAAATCCTGGATAGCATCAAGAACATAATCTGGTATCAATTTCCTTGTTCCAAAGACATGGTTGTCTTGTGCCACAGAACTTAATGCAATTCCTAAATGAATATAGGCTCACTGCAAAATGCATTAACTGAAGATTTTCCAAAATGCTGATTTCACAGTAATATGAATTGATTAACACTTAAGTGAAGGAAATGATAATTCTGTGCACTGGGGCTCTGATGTTTACACTGCATCATATGCTGTGTGGTTTATGCCATCTCTAACCACTCTCTCTATTTTCTGTTCCTCAGTTTTTTCTGCACTCCCAAAGAGCTGAATATGCTCTTTCTTATTAAGAGTCAGTATTTCAGCTGTCAGCTTTTCATAGGGCAACAGCAAAGGGGAAGAGAGATAAAAATAAGAGCAATAATAACTTCTTGTATAGCATCTTTCATCTCAGTCTCCGAAGCCAAACATCATTAATGACATGGTTTTATTTCTGACCCACATCCAGCTTGCCTTTTTCTTCTGATCCTACTCAAGGAAATTAGGGAAAGGAGAATAGATCGGTGGCCAGGAAGAAGGTAACTCAGATGTCTGCAGGAGCACTGATGAGTACTTTTTTCCAATTTCCCCTCTCCTGTGAGGTAACAGTGTCCTCTCCTAGGAATTTCCTTCTGAGTGGGACATAAAACTCAGAATCTAAGGCATGCTTAGTCATTAAATCTATGCAGATTATTTTCTAAGAGCCATCTAAGGTTCCATCCATTTACTTCTATTTCAGCTTCTGATGTACTTCCCCAGTTTAAATGGATTTAACATGCTCCCTTCCAAGCCCTAATTAATGTGTAGTTGTTTAGTTTTGTTCTGAAATGTTGAACAGTCTCTGACATTGTCTGGAGGATCAGCTGTGGTTTCTGTCTCTGTGATGCAGCAGAGCTTACACAGACAGCAGAATATTTTGAAATCTTTTGCTCAGTACTATGGTTCTTTCCAGCTCTGAGTCTGCTCGTGTACCAAAACAAATCAGGATGTGTTCAGTCACAATGATTGTGGCTTTTTCCCCCACAGCAGTGGATCTACCCCTGTGATTTCAGTGTGGTAATGTAAATTTTTGCACAGATAAACCAAAGCAAAGCATCTTGTCTGAATTGACCCTGGCAGATATTCCAAGATAATGTTGGTCTTTGGGTACAGCACTGACATCTTCACCTGCTTCCCTCTGCTGATAGGAGGAAACACAACTCATGCTGATCAAACCTTTCCTCTGATGGGACTCCAGCTATTGATATTGTCATTATCAATAGTAATTATTGATCCATTCTGTCAGGTTCCCACCTTGTTTTGATTTTACCCAGTGAAATGAGACACAGAGGATGTCTCCAGGCAATACAAGTTTGTCTGCCAGCCGTGTGCTTTACAAATGCCTTGTGGTTGTTCTTCCAGTGCAGTCCATGTTCTGCAGTCTCTAAATCAGATACTTCTCTTATTTTGTGCCACATAAGCCTGCACAGTCAAAGCCACCTCCTCCTTTTGGGGGTGTTTTGTATTCACAAAGGACCAGAACCCTGGTTTCTAGTCTCACTGCTGATTCCACAACTGTTGTGATGCAGCAGCAGTGTCTAAAGTTGACATGACTTAGTATTTATAGTAAGAAACCAAGACAAAAATAATAAGCATGTAATTTTTTATCCCTTTTCAGCCTGATTATATTGGGTTTTCATTCTGCCTGCAGTGAAGCAGCAGCCTCAGGCTCTGCTGCAGTCTCTTACCCAGGGAGATAAAGTCAAGTATATTAGGAAACCTCAATAATCTCTACTCACAGAACTTCTTCAGATAACTGCTTAAGAATGGCATTGTTTATGTAAACAGTGTCACTGCAGCTTATTACAAGTTTGTATGCTGTCTTCAGAGATGCTGATCTTATCTTGCAGCTATCAGGGTGCTGAATCTTATCTTGCTTGTGGTTTTGATTTCATTCTCTCTTCTCTTGTGCAGAGTGTGTAAAATCTATATGGTAAGGATAATTTCTGTATGGCTTATGTGTACTGCCCCTGCCATCAGGAGATCCCAATCCAGTAGCTGGGGACTGTGACTTTGCTGTGGTGTAGGTGCAAAGTACAAATTTTGGTTTACATCATTTGAGTGAAATCAGGTGCAAAAAACCCCTCAAACGGCCTTTGCATGTGAGGACAAGTTTAAAGATAGATTTCCCAAAAAATTACTATGAAAAGTCTGTTCCTCCTTAAAACAGAATAATAATAATAGGGAAAAGAGGGAGGAATACAATCAAAAAAAGACAAATGATGCCCCACAATCACTGAGAGATGCCCAGACCACCCCCACAGTGAGCAGGGCCGAGTGTCCCCAGCTCCTGTGCTGGACAGGATGCTCCAGGGTGTGGAATATCCCCGTGGCCAGTTTGGGTCAGCTGTCCTGGCCGTGCTCCCTTGTGGCTTCCTGAGACTGAGACCTCCTTGGCTCAGAGAAGGGGATGCTTAGAAATTACTACAACATCCGTGTGCTAGCAACACTATTCTCATTCTAAACCTACAACTCAGCCTGAGAAGAAAATAAATTTCATCCCAGCCAAGTAGGACACAGAGTATCAGTGTACTCTGATGTGGTTCCTGATGTGGGTAGAATATAAATACAGAGAATCCAAAAGAGAAATGGGGCTGCTCTGGGATTCTGGAATGTGATCATCTGTTCCTGCTGTTGCACAGTGAAAATAAAATAAGTCAGTACAATGTGAACTGGAAAGAAAGTGTGACAGTCATTCTTCAGTTAAAGGAAAAGGTGAAAAAAAAAGTGTGAAATCTTTTTGCTATCCGAAAAATGACAGAGAGGAACATTATGAGCAGGGTCTCATATTTCCCCAGTAACTAAATATTGCTTTGGCTTTATTGCTCAGTTGACTTACAGAGAATGGATTTGTGGTTAGAGGAAAGACTTTTAAAATTGCAACTAAATTACTTTTTTTTTCTTTTTTTGACCACAGAACTTTTGATTTTAAAAATGGCTTGAAGCTTAATTCCATTTTTAAAAAGAGTTCTTTCTTCAGTCGGAATTTTAGAGACCTATTTAAACAAAAAGTAGAAATTATAATAAATTATACACTGTGGTTCGTTTTGCTCTTCTTTAGCCCCATATTTGTAAATGGAGCTTGAAGGCAAAACTAATTAATGAGAAGATTTGTATATAAAATTATTTCAGAAGTACAGAAATACTGGTGTTGCCTCAAGCAAAGAGCTTTCAACACAATGAGTCAAATATAGACTGTTTTACTGGAAAAATTTAAGTCTTAAATTCAGACTTTTCAGACTTTCTCCTTCACCATCCTTCCTTTCAAGTTACGCTGTTTAAGATGAATTGATTGGCCAAGATGGAGTTTTCCTGAGTGCTTTGCAGTTTGAAGCAGCCAAGTACTTTCAGACTCTCTCTCTTCATTTCCTTAGAAATGTCTGAGCTTTAAAGGGAATCCTTCTGTCTCAGAGCAGAGGAAGAATAAACTCTTCTGACTTGAGAGTCAGGGAAATGGTCTGAGTGAATTGTCAGGAGCTGTTGAAGGCATTGCTGTTACAAGATCCTTGCCCTGTTCAAATCAAATGAAAATGAGAAGACAAAAAGAAAAAAAAAATTGAAGAGAAATCACAAATAATGTGATGAAAACTATAAAAACTGATAAGGCATAAAGACTGAAAAGAGCTGATAGATCATACTTCTTCCTTCCTTAAATGCTTGAGCTCCCTGGGCTATCAGTGTTCTTCTGGAGGTCTGCATGTAGTTTGCAAAGTCCTGAGTGACAGTGCCAACAACTGGAAACCTTGAAAGAAATTTGGAAATTTTGGTGGGTTTTGTTTTCACTGAATAGAAATCCAGTCATCACTGCATATTTCACCCCACTGGTCAGGCAATACAAAGGGTGCTTTTATGCAAACTGGGTTACGTGTCTCTAATTTGGAATAATGGGAATTGAAAACAACCAGGAGTATTTCTCTGGGCTATGAATATATTGCCTCTTGAAAATGTGAATACAAATTCACATCTTCATCCCAGATTCTTGTTCCTATGCCAGCAAAACATTTGATATCACAATAGAAAGGAGCATTTTACTTATTTTAGAGCACGATTGGAATAATTATTTTCTGCTACAAGCAGCACAACCATAACTTAAACTGACAGTGCTAAATACCACGGTAAACTTGAAAACAATTCCTTTGTTGCTTGATAAATTAAACTGACCTGAAATAAGAATAGCATTCCAAAATGTGTCCAAGCTATTAACATAAATTTGTGCAGAATCCAGCAATGCATAAGCAGCAGACCAAGACTGTTTTCATCCACCTCTGACTTCAGTGACATGTTTCTCCAATAGGTTTCACAAACATAATAATGAAATTAGGTTAATAAATCTTTCCTTTCTGGATATTGGGAAAGATGGGATGTGCTTTTTGCAGCTCCTGGTGGCTGCATGCCTGTGCAGTGCAGAACTCCTGCACCTCCCTTGGCAGCACCTGAGCCTGACTGGAGCCACCCACCCTGTCCAGGTTGTGCTACTGGAGCCTCCAAGTCCAGGTAAATATTCCATGGCAGCATGTAACAGGATTTATCAGCTACACAGCCAAGTTCTTCCCTACACTAACTTCTTGAAGCGCTGGTTTAAAAGAATTAGCAGTGTAAGAGGCTGAGGTGCCCCTGGGGTGGGAGTGCTCTTTGCTGGCTCTGGTTCCATTTATCAGTCTGGCCTGTCTCTGGCACCGAGTTAATTCCTAGAGCAGGCTGGGATTTCTCTGTGCCCTGCAGACACATGTCCCTGTGTAACACAACAGGGAAGGGTGAAAAGGAGAAGTGGCAGAGCTGTAGCATCCTACAGCCGTGGGAAACAGGGCTTGGAAAAGCTGGGACAAGGCATTGTGTGAGCAGGAGCAGAGACAGCACTTGAGCAATGAGCCCTGAGCCCCCAGACTGCCTAATGTGTGCTGTTTCTGCAGGGAAGGAATCAGATAGGAAAACAAGACTGCTTAGAGTGTGCTTTTGTCATCCAGAAACACTTAAGCTGCATGAAATAAATTGCATTCAGTATGCCAAGGGCATGAATGACTCCACAGAGTGAAAGGGAAGTGCATCAGCTTGGATGATTACCAGTGTCTAGGCAGCAGGCTTCCCTGTTTTCACTGGAGTTTTATAGAACAGGGAAGGAAGAAATGTCCATAATGAGAAAGTGGGTCAGATACCAGTGAGAAAGAACAAAAGGAAGAAGAATCAGAGAGCCCACGAGCTGCATCCCAACAGCTCTGAATCTGGGGACAGGATCTGTGTAAGCATGAATATCACTTTTCTTGCCCTTAACAAAACCTGACAGACCTCCCACATTGTTGTAAAGGATGCTGGGCTCCTCTAGCAGCTTTGTTAAGTACAGAGCCATAAACGCTGCAGACGATGCCTCAGATTCGAAAAGCTTGATTTCTGACAGTAGAAAAGTGCTTTTTTCTGTTAAGCAGGGTAGGTCTCTGACCTGGGAAAATCCTTAATCCTGCTGGTGACAGTTCCTTTTAACTGCCTGCGTCTGGCTTAAAATGCTCTTTCTGTGAGGGGAGTTTGAGGGATGAAAACAAGGCTGCTCCTCGCTCCATTGTGCATAGTGAGCTTTCACATTGTTTTGTTTAAAACACAGGAACAGCCTCCTAGCCTGGAGCTACCTCTCTGTCCTGCATGGAGCAGTGTAAAGACAGCCCACAGCTCTAAAATTCAATGAGGTGCATGTATTTTGTGCTCCAGGTAATGTGGTATTTTTTATGCATACCTAGGCCACTCAGAAGGTGCAGCGTTATCCCATAGCCCAGCAAGAGAAAAAACCTAATAAACCAAACAAAAAAGAGAAATGGCCCAGTAGAAAATACAAGTGGAGAGCTCTTCATCCATCTACCACAACACAGAAACCGTGGCTGGCCGTAATTTAAAGTGTTTGCTCCGCTTGCTCCCCACCGCGTTTCCCTGAGCCTTTCCTCCCTTGGCAGGTCAGATTCTGCTTCTCCAAAATATCAAAAGGAGGTTTAATGTTTGTAGAAGACTCTTGTGAGGCTTGCTTGTGCCACAGGCTCCCTGAGGAGACAGCACTGAGGGCTGGGCTCTTCACCCTGACAGTCACACCCTGCGGAATTCTCTCTCAGGGTTCCTAGGTCAGGGTGACCCCAAGAGAAATCCAAAAAGGGTCTTTGCTTCCCTAGCCAGAAGGCAGCTGGAGAAGAGGTCTGGAATGCTTCTGATTGTGCTTTAAAGGTGGTTTATTTCTTCTCTTATCTGTATGTTCCTTCTCTCTGTCCTGCCGTGGTCCACCTAGTACAGCAGCCATGGCAGTCTGGCCTTGAGTCCTGGGCAGCTCCCACATTATATACTCAAACCTACGTGTCTGTGTTTACAATTTCTTCAGCAATTCCCATCACTGTGGAGCTGTAGCTGGAGCCTGTTTACTAACCTTGAGTTGATACAAAATTCTGATGTCAAACCGTAATCCAAGGTCAAGATCAGTAAGTTTTTGTTGGCGTGTGGTATCTTAGCACCTGCATCCTTGCCCCTTCTCCATAATCAGCAGTTGCAGAAGGCTGTAAACCTTTTCTAAGCAGTTTAAATCTTCCCATGACACTGTTTTACATTTTATTTTCACATGTCCTAATTTTGCAAAGCTGTTAAATGTGCACTGTTCATTGAGGGTGATCCCAAAGTTCTCTGCAAGGGATTTATATGCAGGGAGGAGCACCATTTCCTGTTGAAAAGCAGTCACCAGCTGAGGAAAAATGTGCATTATACTCCTGGTGTTTCAGTGTTATAGTTTGGAACAAGCAGAGGGTTTGGGTTCAATTAAAAAAAAATAATTCAAGGAAAGGGAAACTTTAGTCCTTCAGTTAGAATGGCAAACACAGACTCTTTCCATCCAGTTTAAATGAGACAGCACTTTCCCTGGCAGTGACTGTGGATTTTTTTGACAGACAGATATGGATGTATTTTGAGATGTGCTTCCCTGGCCAGCTCTGAACCACCTTCCCCTCCCTCTGCCCACACAGCCCTTGGCTGACACAGCTCTTCCCCCTCCCACCCCTCTGCAATCCAAATTACCTCAGCCCCTGGCCTGTGAGGAAAAAAGCTCAGCCAGGGCTCAAACGTAGCAGAAAGAGGAGAAAAGTCATAAAGGGGAATTTAATGACCCAGCAAACCCTGTTGGGATCTTTACTGAAGCGGGCTTGGTTGTTTCAGCCCTATCAATTACTTTGATGTTTTTTTTTGTTGCTGCTCTTCCTGGGAAACATCCAGGTGAGGAGTCCCTGGCTGCCTGGCAGGGGTTTGTTAGCCAGGGCCAGCCTGTGGCATTTATCCCCATGTCACCTCCTGGTTCTTCTCTCTGCTCCCTCAACAAAGTCTCTCCATCAACATCCACGTCTCCTGAAGTGCTCATTCATTTTGAATTTATCCACACCTGAGTGCTGACAATTCGTTTTGGGCACAGCAGGCTGGTAAAAATGCTGCTGTGGAATAAAAGGTTGCTGACAGGAGTTACATAATAATATTTAAAAATTCACCAGTTGTGGCTGATGTTTTTTCTAGAGGTTTCGTTTTGTGCTTAGTTTTCCTTTGCAGTAGGTTCTAAATCAATTGCAAAGATCACTTTATATAAATTTATTGGACCTACATAACGTTGAACAGGCTAGCCTGGATCTATGGATGGTCACATAACGTAGCTCTTGAATACAAACTTGTGGCTTTGTCAATGATGTGGATATTTTAAATAAAATCTGAAAAAAACCTTAGTTTTCTGCAAAATGCTGTATAACACAAGCTGTAAGTTTTGTGTCAGAGATTAATTTTTTCTTTGTTGACATGTGGTGAAAGGATGCCTGAATAGTTTTGCAAAGAGTGATATGTCTTTAATATATCCAGTTATTTGTCCTTACTTTGAGTTTTTCAGTTAGATAAAGAGCATAGAGAATTGTTTTCTGTTGTATCTTCCTTGGCATGAGCAAGATGAGAAAAATAAAGCCATAAATACATGGTTTTGCATAGAATTCTACCAGCTTGGGATAAAACAACGTCCTTTCCTGGCCCACCTCTCTCACTTGCATTAATTACAGCATTCTGGTTTGGAGTTTCTGTGCTCATAGAGCTTCATGAGACCCACATTACCAGGGTTTTGTTTGACTTTCACTCTAAAGCCCTAATATTTGCAGAGATAAGCATATGCAAATATTTAACTACAAGCATCACTTTCAGGGAGTGCAGTTTGGTTTCAGCTCAGAAAATGCCACTCTCTGTTTTATTTTCCAGCAAGGATGTGAAATCTTCTGCTAAGTCATCAGACAGCTCTGGAATCTCAGGGCTGTGCTCTTCCTTGTTGTGCTTCCTGGGTAATGATTGGTGCAAATACAAATAAAATGTTCTGACCTGGTAATTTTAAACTCCTACAATTGACTACACAGCAAGTAGGGGAAGAAGGGGGAATAGTTTCCTAATATATCAAAGCTGGCATTTGACTGGTGTGAGACCAGAGGAGAGCAAAAGGGGAAGGTTATAATTGTTATTGTTATAATAAAGAATAATTGTTAATTATTCTTCTGCTGAAAGCTGGGGGCTTGAAAGCCTCTTTGATGAACATATTCCTTGCCATCTCCTTGTGCTGGGAATGCCCTGTGTGTGCTGCCCTGTGCAGCTCCTGCAGCAGTCTAATACTGTGTAGCAACAGCAGAAGTGACACTGGCAATGTACAGATTTGATGTTTCCTAATGACTTCCAGATCTACTTTTCTCAAATTGCAAATAAATCCTATTTTCCTGTCTATTTTTCTAAGTGTACACAGCTTACAGAAGAGTTGGTGTCCCACCAGCTGCCTCTCCAGCATCTCTCTGTAGTTCCCTTTTTATTGCTGCCACTTCTAAACTACTTGATGTTACCAAGTGAGGATGAACCACACTCAGGTTGCAGAAAAATTTTTAATATGAATTGGGAACAATATCTGGAGTCCAGGTGCACAGAAGGACACAAAGGAAAATAAGAGTAGATTGCCTGTTGCCACTGTGATGGTAGCAAGTCTTGTTTCAAAAGATTGAGAGGATGGATTTAATATAAACTGCAGAAACATGATGTTTAGAGTAGCAAGCCATCATGAAAATTAGAAAATATATTTAGCCCTTAGAAGGGCACTGCATTTAGAGTATTATATTTTTAGACTCTCAGTAAGCCAGGCACACACTGTCTTACATCCTCTGACATTTTCATTATTTGAGGCTGGCAGTGGACATAAATATTATTGCAGAATAACAAAGCAAAACCCAGTGAAACCAACTCAATTTACCTTTGAGTTTTAATAATTAATATTTATGCATATATGAGGGGAATAATGACACTGTTTTACTGTAATTGAGCCAGAACTTCCTGAGAGGCCAGCCCACAAGATCTTTGGCTGGAGACAGCATTTTAGCAGCACTAGAAACCATCCCAGGGACCACAAAGGGAAACCCTGAAATGCTTGAGAGCATCCCAAGGGTGAGGAATGGGATCAGGAATCAAAGCTTATGGATGGGCATAGCCCAGAGGTTTGGTTAATGGATTTCATTGGGTTTTTGCATCTCACAGTGATTGTTTTCCCCGTTATCCATGGCTGAAGTAAGCATTGCCTGTGAAGCACTTGCACAGGTCTGGCGTGGGTGTGCTCTGAGCCAGCTGTGTCAGCAGCAGCAGCTGCAGGAGGAGGGACTGGGAGCACTGGGAGGCAGGGCTGGCCACAGCAAGGTCTCCATTTAAGATCCAAATCCTGTTGGAGTTCCTCTCCTTCTCATCTGACTGCACCATCAGTGGTGTCTGGCTACAGGAGCAAAAGATATGCAGGAGCAAAAGATGTGCAAAATAAAATCCATCTTGCCATTAACTTCTTTAAAGTTTAATGCAAGAGGAAGTGCACCAACAGGAGCAAATTATAAAAATCACCCACCCCTGACTTTGATGGATGTTCTCTCCACAAACTCACCACACACTGTTTTATGAACTAGATTATTTGCCTAAGTCATCATCTTATGATTGATTAGAGAAGCAAAATGAGGACATAATCACTTCTACGTATCTTGCTCTACTACAAATAAGAAAGTTTTGTACAACAGTTTATTAAATGCTGATTAGATTAAAACAAATTGTATAGTTGGAGCCCTGACAAATGGTTCTTTTATATTGAAATACTCAGTGGTTAAGTGGTGTTAGCAGAGCAGCCAGTGAGGACTGGCTCCATTTCTGCATCCAAGTGCTGCGGCAGGAATTATTTTACTATGGGAGTGTCCAGGAGAAAACAAGGAAATTCAATTTTCGTGTCTATTCCATGCCAACTGCTGATGACATCACTAGAATAATTATTCCTTTCAGAAGTCAGGAAATGTTCTTTTTTGCTGTTTTTTTTTTTAATAAGTGAGAAAGATGGGATTATTGACGAGAAAAATAATCATAGATTGTAATTTTTCAGACCTTTGTACTGACAGCAATTTTTTAATATAGACATCCTTTTTGCAATATAAATTCCAGGTTTGATTAATAAATGCATACATTTTATTAGAATGTGTGGAATAAAATGTTTAATCAGAAATCTAGAAATTAAGATGGAACACACTTGTTCCTCTTTCCCAACAGTTTGGCATGATGTATTGAGCCCCAAATGTAGAACAAGTACTGAAGCAGTATAATATAACTTGTCAATTTTAAGGAAAAAAAATACAGTCATGCTAAGCAAAAGAGATTAAACACTATGAAAAATGAAACCATATTGAACAGCCATAGATTTTAAGAAAAATATGCTCCCAAGGTATCCAAAATTGATTCAACTTAATCTATAACCAGTCCTGAGTAAGCAGGTAAAATTGACTCTTGAACATTATATGAATAAAAAGGATCTTTGGGCAAGGTCCTGTCCTTATCAAAGTCTTATAAACTCAATTTACTTTCAAATCTCAGTCTCTGTCTCTCTCTCCTCTCTCTCAAATTGTGAATGTTGGGGGAATGAGTAAGAGAAAGGCCCAATTCTTCATTTGGGGAGGACAGATTTTGTCCCTCGTTAGACACTCGGCGAGGGGATGGGGCCTGTGTAATGCAATGAGGGTTGGGAATTCTCTTCCCCCTCCCAGTGAGTGCAGAAATTAGTCATATATTCCCAAATTACACCCAAGAATGCAGTCATCTCCAAAATTTACTTGCCATTGCTTTCTGAGGTCTGGATAAATCCACTGTAGCAGAAACCATCTCATTGCAGCAGACCCACCAAATTCAAATGGAATGCAGTCATGGCAGGACAGAAATAAGACATGGTGGAGGAATTCAGCTTCGTTTTTCTTTTTCAATAGGGTCTGAAACACCGTGTAAGGAGTCCTGAGAGGATGAAGTGTTAACAACTGATTTAGAGTGTCCCTAAATTGAACACATCTTTCACACTGAATTAAAATCACACTGAGTTGTTTTAAATAAAAGGGATAATTTAACTTAAGCAGACCTTTTACTGCATAGTATGGTGGTGGATTTATTAGCAAAATCAGGAAATTTGTAAGCTCTTCTGGTGACATTTTTACCAAGCTGCTCTTCTCTATGAACATGTTTTCAGCAGGAAAGGAAAATACAATGGTATGTAGTAAGAACTTGAGTAGTTTTAATTGTATAGCCTTATTTGCTAGCAGAATTTAGATGCAGAATGATTTCTAAGCATGTAATTGAATTTACAGGTACTGATGGCTTCTTACTTAAATGGCTGAAAGTTAGGCATGTGCTTTTGTTGATTGGTAGACTGGTGAACCATACAGCTGGGTGCAGGCTTGGCATGGCACAGAAAGGGAAATTATATTTATAAAGATGATGTGGTCAGGGTGTATTACAACCCTATTTATCATCAGGAAATTATCAATTCAGCTCTTGCTTTAAAACTCCTTAAATTTTTTTTTTTTAATAGGGGAGAAAAATACTCAAAACTTTATTTGTGTATTTTTCATATCTTTATTTCAGCTCTCTCTAGTGTCTGCCTGTTACCCATTATGAAGGATTCCAACTCGTTTCATATGAAAGACAGGCTTATTAATGTCTCAGTGCTGCACGACACATCATTAAAGCTCAGATGTAGTCATTACCCCATGCTACAGTGCTTGGGATTATTAATATTGCCAACACTACGAGGACACAGGAGATGTGCCACTGATGCAGGCATTTCTAAGCCCTGTGATGGATTAAAAAAGGGATGCCTGGATACAAGGCATAATAACACTGTCCTGGCCTTTTTTTTTTTTTTTTTTAGGTTTCTTTTAACATTCAGGGAGGTTTTTCTGTTGTTCCACCAAGCGTGTGCTAATTAAACCGATGGGAGGACTGAGAGTTAATTGATGACAGGATGGGTTTCCAGAAGTGCTGTGCTAAAGGGAGCAGTGTTAGATTTGCTGCTGAAAACTCAGGGTTTTAAGTTCTGACATGTGCAGGTTCAATATACTGAACAGGACCTAATCCCCAGAAACTCAGCAGGGAGGCTCTCAGGGGACTGGAAGTTCATCCTGTAGTTTGCAGGAGATGTCCTGCAGAGCAGAGAGGGCAGAACACATGAAGGGGCAGATCAACACTGCATGATCCACATGGACAGTGGAGAAGGCAGATCTGACATCTCCTGAGTGCAGTGGGAATCATGCAGCTGCATATCCTAGACCAGGAATTCCTCCCTGGACTCACACAGAAGAGGCAGGTGCAGGATGCTGGAAACAGCACACTGACACAAGCAGCCTACAAAGTGGAAGATGTTGGGCCACAATGAAGTTGGGTAAGAATTTTGTACCACTGCACAGTGCAGTGGGATAGGTACAGATCTGTGGTGTATACACTTCAGTAATGGGGGCCAACACAGTGATGGAAATCTCTGTAAAGAGGGATTTTGGCAGCATAGTTTATGCGATTCCTCAGCTTAGAATATATTTCAGTTCCACGTTGCTTTAAGCAGAGAAAAGTGGTTGTAAAGAAGTTTATAACTCTGTTGGATATTACTTCTAGGCTAGATTAGGTGACCAGAGGGCTGTGCATGGTGCTGGGTGTCCCTTCCCCCTTCATTTAGTCGGTGTGACTAAATCCCCTTTTTGTTTCCAGTTTGGCTCAGGGACATATGAGTCTTGAATATGACAGAGCAGATTTTTATCACCAGTCAACATGAGAACTTTAGTTCCATATTCAGCTCATTGAACTCTTCTTTGGTACTACACAATGGCTTTATAATTATTATTGACTGAATTGTCCTTTTCCATACTTAATCCCCTTGTATTTTGCTGATCAAGGCAGATGTTCTTATCTTTGATATCTGCAAGATACCCCTTGAATTTCTTGTATTCTCTCCTTGCTGCAGAAAAAAAAAATCTTTGATTATGGAAATTTCATGTATAAAATGAATGAAAGAGTAACCTTGATAGAAAAGGGTAGTGAGATTGGAGAGAGAAGAGAGCCCTGAGGCACAGAAAGTGGAATTTTGTCACACCGTTTTCTGCAGCAGCTTCTGTTCTTGCATTTTGCAGAGTTTAGAAATTAGCTGAATATACATTCTCTCTTCTGAGCTTTGCATGTTGTCTTTCCCAATAATCCCTCTTTTAATGATGCATTTTAACAGTTAAATTAAACTTCATAATTGGCATTTTTTATTTCCCCTGCATAGAGGCTGGCAGGACTCTATTCTCAGATGGCTGATTCTGCCTAAGCCCTGTTGTAGTGCTGTAGTTGTGCAGTCTGTGGATTTCTGTTGTTTTCTAGGGGAAAAAAAAATCACCCTTCAATAATGGTAGAAATGTTTTATTATTATTACAAATTATTTTTGTTATAGCACAATAATTTCTTTCTAATTGAATGCTGTTGTTTTGTCATGGGACTGAGTCCTTCTATTGTAAAGGGAAGTGGCACCACTTTCCAAGGACCTCTGAGAGGAACTGCACCAAACACATTTTGACCAGCACAGACAGGAAAAGCAGCTCCATAGAACTGGTAGTGGCTATTCTCCATCTTTTTGAGATGAAAACAAAGCAAGTGAAAAGGAGGAGAAGGCAAGAACAGCGTCATGGGATAAACCACACCCTGTCCCATGTTGCCATCCTCATGCAGGGAACAGTTTTGTCTCCCTCTTTGAGACAGCTCAGCATCTTCAGAGGAATTGTTCACCCCTGGCAATGGATGATGTCTGGACTTCTGAGGGTCCTTGATTAAGGAAAACATTCCAAGAAGTGGGTTTGAACTCAGAGATTCTCTTTAAGCTTCTTACTGTTTTACTTCTCCTTCTGCAAAATAAGTTCTTGCCTAATGGCCCACGTACCCAGTGTTTCAGAGAAACCCAGAGTACTTTGACTTTGCACCTTAGTTATAATATGGATTAACCCAGATCATTTCCATGAGCATTGCAAAAGCCACCAGCTCCCCAAATCAGCTGCTCCTGCTGCTGTCTGTGTTTATTGACTGGTGACAACTCCAGAACTGTTATCTATCATGATTCCTGCAGCTCAGCAGGTAGTAAACATTCTCTTTACCATGGCATATTGAACAAAATTGTTATGCAAGTCTATTAGCAAAGCTTGTAAACACTTGACTAAACGATGTGGCTCAATTAGCAAAGAATAATGGAGCAATAAGTAAAGTGTATGCAATTTTATCAACTCTTTCCAGCTCAGTGAAGTCTACAGCATTATCAGGAAAGCATAAAGAGCAATTGTCAGTATATCTCACTGAATCCTTGCATATTACCTTTGACTAAATCAAAAAGGAATGTCAGAAAAACAGAAAAAATTTTAACATCATAGGCACAAAATACAGTACAGTCAGGTTCATTTATTCACTATTTAGCAAATGTGTGTGACTTGGTTAATTAAGAATATTAAAATCTGACATCTGAAGTGTGCTATTAAATTATTGAAACAGCAAGGTTGATCACAGCACACAAACAGCTCTTTCATGTATACATACAACACAATTTTTAAATTATATAAATTATGAAATAGTGCTTTATGATCAGCACATGAAATAGGTGATGCCAGGAACTTCTCTATTGGATCCAAGCTCAGACTGGCCTAAGGTTCAGACAAATATTTGAAGACTAAGATTTTGTTTCAGCTGTAGCAAAGCACAGGCAGCTGCCCTCAGCATTTCATTTTCTGGCAGCATTTTCAGTTGCTTTTACACCTGGTTCATTCAACAGCTTCATTTCTTGTTTTTATGCTGCGGAGGAAAATGAAAATGAAATCTGCAAGCAAAAGCCTGTGATATATAAAGCTCCATTCCATCTTGTGCTGATGCAGAGTTGTTCTTTAAAGACCTGTGCTGCAGCTCTCTGCTGCATTATCAGAAGTCTGATGTTCTCAGCACACACTGCCTGTTGCAATGAAGCTTAGGGGTGTGCCAAGAAAACCAAAGGAGAAAGGAATGTGTCCACCACCACCTCCCTGCAAGATGCTGTACCCAGGTCATCTGAAGGAGGGATTATATTACCTTTTCCCTCCCACCAACAGTAAATCAGTACCTGACTCTCACCTTATTTTAAAGATCTTGATGCCAGCCCAGCTGTGTGTAGATCTGTGATGAATTTCTCTGGAAGCAGGGATCAAAAAAAAAAAATTAAATTGTCAGTAAAAGGCTGCTCAGAGAAGAAGCTGCTTTGGCTGCCTGGAGAACACCCTTTCCAGTATTGTGCATGTCTCAGCTGCCACTGTAAGACAGGAGAAGAAACACCATTGAAGGGACAGTTTGGGTTTAATCTTTGACCCCTTTGAAAATAAAAATCAGGATCTGGTATAATACAGAATTTGTAGTAGTAGACTTTAGCAGTATCTGTAGCAGCAAAAGATACATTGATGGTATCAAGAATTTTGACTTTAAAGATCTTCTTTATTAGAGGATTATTAGCCATGAGGTAAATGGAGACTTTTTCTTCCCTTTAGTTCCTCTCCCCACTTTCCTGCCAGCCTTACCTGGCTCAAGAGCTGGACAGTGGCTCCCAGTCAGAGCAGTGGCTCCAGATAATAATGTTAGATGGGTTGGGATCTGTATTTTCTGTCCCACTTCTCTCATACTCGTCCCTCCCAGCCCATTTCCCTTTCCAGGAACCAAGAGCTCACAGGCAGGCTGGCAATTCACCTTAGCTGTCCAAAGCCTGGCTCAGCAGCAGCCAACAGCCCTTATGACTTTAGTCTGAGTTTCAGCTTCCTGAGGGAGCCAAGTCATCCCTGGCATGCCATTTCAGGTGGAAATAAAACAGAGAAACTGAGAGAATACAATATTCAGACTTTATTCACACACCCTGAGCTTGCAGACAAGCCATTTCCAGTGGTGCCATCAATAAGGAAATTAGGAACACTGTTTCTTGTGCCCTAAATTGGGTGGGTTGTTCATCAACCGAACTGTCAGGTAGAAATTTTTTTCCTATTTACTGCTCTGTTCTCATTTGGTTGAGCTATAAGGCACATTCACATGTGACCATTTCAGTTATCCAAGCTTTTGCCCAGAAAAAAATCAAGGCTGACTATCCCCAGCCAGGGCAGGGATCTGTCATGCTGCATTAGGTGATTGTATTTCTTATGATAAAGAGAACCAGATTCCTTAAGGACAGAATAAGCTGCCAGGCAGACCTCTGGAGCACCATGGATCTTCAGCCTGGGGGGGGTTTCCATCCTGAAGCCATTAAGTGTGGCAATAACTACAGCATATGAATGAGTTCCACAGATTATAGCCATAGGAGGTACTGGGAGCATGCCCCCTCTTACATTGTTTGCAGAAATGCACTCCTGTTGGGAGGATTTATGTTTTCATTACAGAACAATTCCCATAATAACAGCCATTGAATAGGGATGCCTAATGCAGAATATACGAGGAAAAAAAAAAAAGAACTGTGCTTCAAGTAATAAGTTTTGATTGAATGAATGGCTACTTTATAAACTTTCATTACTATGATTTGGTCTGAGGGAAATAGCAGCCTGTCAGATTTTTTCCAATGGAAAATTTAATCAACAGAAAATGATGCATTAAGAGGATGAAAAGGCTGCTGGCATCATTCTGCTGGACCTCACAGCTTTTCTCTGCCTTTCTCTGCCTTTAACAACTTGGAGGTTTGGGATCCTGATTCCTTTTCCTTGGGCTGCTGCTGGGATTTTTGTGGGAGCTGTGCTGGGAGCTTTCACAGAGCCAGAAGAAGCTCTTCAGAACTTTTTTCACCATCCTTATGTAAAATGTGATGTTCAGTCACCCCCAAGACGTGGAGACTGGCACTCCTGAGTGAACAGCACTGTCCTCTGTGGCTCTTGGCTGGACCTGAAGCTCTCCAAGGTCAGGCTGGGTTTCTGGCCATGCTGGAGTCTCCAGAGCCCATCCAGTTGCTTTCTTAGCTCAGTGGTGCTTGGCTGTGCCCAGGCTCTGTTTATGCTGTCTCTGGGTAGGACAGAAGTGTTTAACTGGGAAAGTCATCAGCACAGTGTCATTTTTAGCAGAGCTGTGACTTTGAAATAGTATTGAAACATCATTATAACTGCACAATCTGCTTGTTTATTCACTACAATTTAGAATTTTCTAGCAATAATATATAATGCTAGTCAAATTCTCTTTTCTTTATTCAATATTTTGATCAATGGATGGTTTTCCTCTTGCTAAGATATGTGATTGCCAGGTAGGTCTTTGAGGATCACATTTTAACCCTCTGATTCAACAACACTTATGTCTCACTTTCCTCTTTAGTCTTTCTTTCCAGAAAAGAAGAAATCACAAAGTTTAACCAGATCCTTTATATTTCTGTTTCCTCTATTTTGAACAAAGTGGAAAACAGGGAAACCTGTTAAAAAAAAAAATTAAAACCAGAGAAAGTCTCTGGTATTCCCTCAATTAAGAGACCTTGTAATATACATTGGCAGAACATATGAGTAATATCTAGGTACATGCTGTTTTTTCATTTTAAATTTCCTTTTAACAATTCTACTACTTTTAGTCTGCCGGTATTTCCCTTTTTTATTTCATCACAGGCTCAGTCATCTTTGTTTAAACCTGTTTCCTATGATTTTCTTCTTTTCCCCATGTTTCTTCTGGTTGAAAATGCTGATTTTACAGCATTTTGAAGGAAATCTTCCATATCTGCCCCAATACTAAATTCTCATAGCAATTTGCTGGTAAGTTTATCTTTCAATTAAGTTGCTAAATGGTTTCTTTTCCCTTCTGTTTCACTGTCATTTTTTTCCCAATTATCCATCAGTTTCAGTATTTCTGTGCTTTAGACATGAACAATAACAACTTCAGGCAGTATGCTGTATTAAATTATTTATTCTGCTCTCCTTATCAAGAGCCTGGTAGTCTACAAACTCAGAAATGTACAAGGCATACAACCAAGGCTTGGAAATTTAACTCAGAGTGCTTTTGATCTTAGAACGATGGATTTAAACACATGAAAACAAGCGGTCATTCAGATAAATTTACTTACTAAGGAGATTTTTGTACCAATGTATTTGAGAATCTACAGCTGGTTATCACAGCACCCTCCAAAGAGCATCTCTAGAATTCCACTCTTGCAGGTTGCTCATGGGTTATGGCCAGATTCATCATGCTTTTTCAAATTACCCTTTATCTAACAGCTTCTCCCATTATTTGAATTACTGATAGTTCACTTCACCCTGTTCCTGTTAATCATGGATATGATTAATCTACATTAATCTAAATTATTAATATAAATTAGTAAAACCCCACTGCAGCAAAGCAAAGCAGTGAAGCACATTATAAGGGAAAAGCTCCAGTTTAGGTGGTGAGTTTTACCCTGTCAGTGGATGCCACTTAACACGTATTGCAGTGGCTGCCAGCACCAGCTCAACACTTTGTATGTGCCTCTGATGAGACCTGTGTCATCTGAGGATAAACACACGAGCATGCCACAGCTTGAATTCTATTTGGCTGCCTGGAATAGTCTGTAACTCAAAATCTTCCTCTTCTCTGGCAAGAAATCCTCATCATGCAGACAAATCTGTGAAAATCTGGTCTCTGACATCAAGAAATCCCAGATTTTGGGTACCCCCCTTTGCACCAGGGCAGCTTCTGTGCTGCTGGAAGCTGCAGCTGCTCAGCTGAAGTAAAATATTGAAGACACTCATTATGTAGTTGCTCACCCGTTGGGTTCATGACCCTCTCAATCTCTGCCTTTCTTTATGTGCCTCTCTGGTTCAAGCTTGGGTGAGATCCTGCAGGCTCTCAGCTGGAGCTGAGCTCCTCATGCTCCTGTTGCATATGGATCAGGGAATGATGCTGCAGCTCTGACTAAAGCTCTGCAATTTACTCACTTGCATGGGAAAATAGCACTGTGCTCTAGCTGTGCCAATCTATAAAGAAGTCAGGGGTTTTTATTGACTCCCACTTTTCATGGAAATTACACATAGACCCTAAATACAATAATATTTGTTATGAAGATTCAAACATTTTAACCAGTTTTGTCTGCTTATAGACCTGAGTGAGAGATACAAACTGATTTCTTCATATGTTTTTGATAAGTCCCTGACTGACCTGACTAAGATCTGACTAACCTTTTGAGGGCACCATTCTGGCACTGGTGAGGAATTATATGTTGCAGTGGGATATGTGCAAATTCAGTTCAAACCTCTCCAAGTAGGACAGGAACCACATGTACCACATAGCAGAAGAACTTTTTAACCAGTGGCTATTAAGCCTTTCTTCCATGACTATCTGTTGCATCATCTAAAGAAAAATCCTGAAATCTCTCTTGTTTTTAATTTTTTGAAAAAAAAGAACACGTAAGTTTTCAGTTCACAATGCTGACGTAGCATCTCTTTTATTTTCCATATCCCCTCACAGCCTCAGCACAAGCAGTACTTTCCTGATCAATACATTTATTTTCCAGAGTAGCTTTGACATGCAGAACTAGCCAAAACAGAGCTGTACTTTAGCACCTTCTAAAACACCCCTGTCCAGTTAGGATTTAGGGAGGATCAGGAAGTCTGTATGAACGTTGCTAAATTTAAATTGTGCAGAGAGAAAGAACCACATTTCCATGCACCACAGTTGAAGTTTTTACCTTAATAAAGTCGAGGCATGTGAAAATATGGGGATGGTCCCAAGAAACACCAAACACAAAGCTACATCTCTATGTATGTCTAGCCAGGCCACAGGGTGTCTTTAACAATCCTCATGTAGTTTAACCTTCTGTATGTTAGGTGAGAATCTCTCTGCTACAATTGCAAGAGCCTCTCCTGCCTGTACAGAGTTTCCTTCACAGACAGCTCCACTCACCCTGCTCTGCTGAAGTGCTGCAGTACAAATAAAACACCTGCAAGGAGGACTAGAAAAGGGAGGAAAGCTGGGGTTATATCCCATATCCACTGGCACGATCAGGCTTCTCATGAGAGGTTTCACACTGGTTTGTTTTGGAGTCTCTGCAGTGCTTGATAACAACGTGCTTGAGACACCCCTGTCACACAGGACAAAGCTCTTCCAGCAGGAATGGCTCATCTTTCTAAGTGGCATTTCCATCTGTTTTTTGAAGCATAGGATTTAAACCTATCCTTCAAACACTTGAAAAAAAACTTCACAGATATTTGATGAGTGTATCTTTAGGGGCTGGAAGGATTTTTACTGCAGGGTGGCTATGCAGTCCTTTCCAAACCTAGAACCTGAGGGCTGCTGCTGCTGGGACTGAGGTGAAGAGATCAACGCTGCTGAACCCAGTGAACCTCCTCTGTGTGAGCTCCTTCCTAAATCCTCACACCTTCTCCTGTGAAGCATCTCATTACAGAATTTAATAAAAAACCATTTGTTTCATGGTGTCCTTGCTGAGCTGTGTCAGCCATGCTGTATTTCAGAGCCACTTGGTGTTCATGTGGACACAGCAGCTGTGACAAAACAGATTTTTCTGTGTAGACACAGATGGAGGTGGGAGCCCTCAGAGTTGTGAGCACAGAACAGACAAACTGAGCCTGTGCTCAGGCAGGTGGTGTGAGGCTGGGCAGAGCAAATCATTCCCCTGGGGCATCGCTGCTCCTTTCGTGAGCTGCTGCTGGGGTGGCAGAGCCCCAACAGCTTCCAGCAAGCTCAGTCCAGCCTTAGGAGGCAGATTTCTGTGGGTAGAAGCCACCTCTGTTTATCCCATGTCCTCATGTGTTTAGTATGAACAGAAGTGAGAACGAGTTTTACATCATTATGCTCTGCCAGGGACAAGTCAAGCTCAAGTTAAAATTAGAGTTACAAAGTCCTTGTTCTCCTCGGGACATCTTCCCTTTACCATCCTTGGGACAAGTAACACAACTGTACAAATTATCACAGTCCATGTCAAAATTAGTTCCGTGGCAAAAAAGTCTCCATGCAGACATGTCCTGAAACACACACCAGCTTTTGCTGATAGAACCTCCTCTTTAAAACAAGCCTTTGGAAAGTTTGGGTTGTTTGTTTTGACTTCTGCTTTTTCAAGGAGATTTCTTCCTTCCTGGAAAGCACTGGGTGCTTTTTCAGGGGTTCCTCTGTGTGTATAAGCAGCTCCTGAACGCAGGACTTTGACAACCTATGCACTTTCTTGAAATATATACTCTGACTCTTTCTCACCTCCTACATCAATCTCCTTGGCAACAGAGTGACACCAGGCCACTTTGTGCTCTTATCCTGGCCTTTTCTTCTTTCAAAGGATTTGGAGCTTCCCTGTTTTTCATCCTTTATGCGCTCATACCATTCGTTGGTCTCTTTTTTTTTTGTATGTTTGATGATTTATTGATAAATAAAATGTGCCCTGTTTCTCTATACAATCTTGATCCTCAACCAAAACACTACAAAGCTCAATAAAAATCCAAGCCACAAGGAATAAATCCAGAAGATAGGAGCAGACAATAAGAATGGAGAAGGGAATATTCTAATAATATATTTTCCTAAACACTGACTATTTCCTGCATTTATATGAGGTGTTCTAGACCAAGCTTTGACCATGAGATATAAAGTACTAAATACAAATGGCTGAAACCTCCTTTTCTGTTGGCCTGAATGCAGACATATGAATATTCAAAAAAGATATCTGCATTTCTTTCTCTGCTATTTAATTAATGGATGATCAGGGTCATAATCTGTCCATTATATTCAAATCTTTACCAAAAAGATTTTCGCAGCAATAGAAATGGTGAAATATCCAAGCTTTTAAATGAGCCCCTCTGTGCAAGCTCTGTAATAAACACACCTTCAACATATTCTGACCTCTTCATTTTTCATTGCAAAGATTAATAATAGGTAGCTTAGCAACGATGCTGTATTGTCAGAGCCTGTTGGGGACTTGGCAGCATTCAAGGTCGATCTGCAATAAGCTTAGATTGAATGCCATTAGCTAGATGCCACTTTGCCTCTGGATTTTATTGCTAAATTTTTAGTCTAGAATGGGGAGAAAATACCGTGCTGACACAGTTAATATTTGGACCACAGCAGAAAGGTCTGGATCACTTACATGACTCGTATGTTGTAAAAGCCTTGTAATAAATTATATTTTAATTATTTGAGAATTGAGTCTATTTTGGGTAATTTCTGCATGCAGTTACGAATGCAATGGTTATTGGTTTGATTCACAAGAATAAGGGATCAAATGAAAATTCTGAACCTGGAGAATCAGATACATTTGGTCATCTGTTGGCTGTCTCCTCTGGGAAAGCCAGATCCACAAGATGGTATTAGTGCCTAAAACGGGGATGACATAACTGCATCCAAAACTTGTAACTACAAAATCCCTCTTTAGCTACTGCACAAAACGAGCCATCCAATAAAACCTGCATGTGGGTGTTTGGGCAATTATGGGTTTTGCTGAAAAGGGTCAAAAATGAAACTGTTTATAGTTCTTAGATCTGCAAAAATCTCAAATGAGGGATTAATGCAGTTGTTATCATGGTTACAGGAGAGACAACCAGTGAGAACATCCTCGGTGCATGGTCTTCCCCTTCTCAGTATTTGCTTAAGCCAGCAGTAAACTTCCAGTGCCTTATTTAGGCAGCAGGATCTCACCCCAAATTTGATCAGTTAAGGCTGAAAAATGAACAAATCTCTGGAAAGTGATATGGATTGAACCTTTAAGGGTTTCCAGTCACAAAGCTTTAATCTGCTGTGCCCAATCAGACAGGCAGAGCTGTGTAGTACCAGGGCAGTTTTCAGAGTACTAAATAAAACAAGACAAAGGATTGGAAATTTCTTCCTGAAGCTTTAAAATGCTGTAACATTTAACATCTGTCCCTTGGCTAATCCCTGCCCAGTGATAGCATGGGTTCAATAATTCCCTACAATTTTGGAAAAGCTGCAATTGCTCATTAATTTTTTACTGCTTCATAGGCCTAGACGTGTCTGTCTCTGCCCCAGCATTTCCCTTTCCCCAAATACCTGTTTTTGTAGGTTTTCATGGGACAATCTGACTCAATACCAGAGTCAGGCATGGATGGGGAGAACACTAAACATATTCTGGAACAGGTTTTTAAACAGTGACACATAAAGTAGGTGGCCCGTGACCCTTAAGATAACAGGTGTTAGCTGATTTCCTTAAACCAATTCAGTTTTCCCTTGTTATTTCCATGTTTCTAGTGTAGGGAATCAATTACTAGTGGAAAAAAATAAAGAATTATGCCAATAATAAAAAGAAAGAAAGTCAGATTGATGCCCCACTTAGTGTTCTTGCTACCACATGGTTAATGGCATGATTGAATTTTTGTTTCCCTTGAAAATGTTTATACTCAGTAAAATGTCATTTCTTGTGCTTGAGATTAGACAAAATGCAATTATAAATTCAGATCTGATGCATAATTTTCTAATACAGTCAACTTTTCCTACTGTTCCCATACTACAGCCATCTCTAATTTATTTCTCATTAGGCTCTAGCATCACTAGTTAGGAGTAAAGCATTCAGAAGTAAATCAGAAGACCTGAGAAGAATTTTTAATAATTATTCTTTTAAAAATACACCACAAGTTAAATTGTTCAGTCATATAGGGCTTTTTTGCTTTAATTTCTATGTCAGATTTTTTTTTTTTTAAATTCAGCTGCCCTCTCTTTTTTCTTCACATCCACTAATCTGTACCCTGGGTAGTCTGTCCCAAGTGCATTTATCATAAATTGGTTTTCTGAAATCGTTATCACCAAAGAAAATCAAATCAAAGTTTATTCCAGCTACTCACGTTATATTTCATATTGTATATTCCCTGGAGACCAGATTATGAGCTTTGAAGTCTCTCTCTTGAGAAGAAATAGCTTTTCCTGGTTGGCACTCCATCTTGCTTTGCTGGTTTGGAGTCAGGCACATAATAGCAGTTCTTCACTCTCTCTGTGGTGTTTGATATATTATGGACAAGGGAAAAAAAATCCAAAACTATCAACATGCAAACTCCTGCCTCCTCTGCTGAGTCTGCAGGTACAGCAGTCCCTGTTAGGAACACAGGGCCTTTAGTCCCATCCAGTGATGCTTTGTGGCACCATCACCCATCCAACCTAAAATGCCCGTAAAATGTAGAATATGCTCTGAATTTAAGTCCTTGGTTCCACCCCTGGGGAATTGTCCCTGCTGAGTTTATGCAGATTGTTGTGTTGATGTGTTCATCACCTGAGCACACTTTGTCCTGTTAAAATGCCCATGGTGCTCCTTCCCACTTGGAATTTTATTCATTTTATATGTAAGTTTAGTGGCGTAGGGTCCCTTGTTCTTTTAAGGGAATTCTCTGGTACTCTGAGGCTCCTGCACAGAGGGGCTTCTACTGCTGGTAATTATTAAATTAGAGGATTTTTTAAAAGTACTCATTTTTTATTGGTTCCTCTCACAAATGCCATTTGATTTGTATCATTCAATTGTATCTAATAGAGCTATATAGAGTTGATTGTGTATTTTTACTTGCAAAACCTAAGGCTAATTATATTCATTAGTAAGTGAAAATACGTGATAAAAACTTGAATTCATGTACTTTTTTCTTTTGTAATGTGCATTTTGCACTTCTCCAAAGGAATGTATTCAACATGCCTTGCTCATTCTTGCTTTTGCTTCAGTCCCTTGCATCGTAATTCCTTATTAAAATATCAAATTAGAGAGAATGAGGATGTGCAGGGCCTGACACCTTTTGGTCTCTTCTCCTCTTGTGGAGATTGACAGTGCTGAAGGAGGTTGCCCCTGTAAAGAATATTTAGTGCCCCTTTTCCTGTGAATTCTGTTGGGTTATCTGCCTGTCTATGACAGGTATGAAGTGCCTTCCCCTCAGAGCCCAGGAGCTCACATCACTTATTGTTTATTATCCAAACCAACAAATCAGTGAGTAACCTGCACTGGAATTTTGGTACCAGTCAAAGAAAATGTTGGAAACAACAACAATGATAAAAACAATAATATCAACAATATAACAAAAATAAAAACTATACCAATGCAATCATCTATGAAATCACTGATGGTGAAAGAAGAGTATTAAAAAATAGAATGAATAGGCAGTTAACTTTATAAATGACAAAATTGTTCTAGATTATTTGTATATTACTTTTCCCAGTGTGTTGTGAAAGCAATAGCAAACTAATAGTGATGCAAAATATGAAAATAAACCACTGCCAAATGAACATCTGCTTTCAATTAAACAGGTGTATCACAAATTCAGCATTTTCATAAGCTTAATTACAGATTGTTATTAGCAAGAAGTAGAGAGATACTCTAATAATTAAACATAGTTGAAGATTATTGTACTCTTTCTTTATAACCTTACTTTGCTCATTTAAAATAAATCAGCTGTTCTCAAATTGATCATGTTGAGGATGACATCCTGAATTTAAACAAAATTGGTAGTGGAAATAGTTTGTCTTTAAGATGCACCTTATTTATTATTTTGAGGTTTTTGATTATTGACTTCAAATCATTTATGCTATCAGTGCTTTGCTATAGGTAACATCAAAAGCTTTCCTCTCAGAAGGTGATGAGTTATCTCCCTTCTCAAACACTTAATATTGAGCGTCAAAAGTTCAGCCTCCACAAATGGAGACACCTGAAACTGGACTTCCTATTAGCAAACATTGACCTTTTTCTCATGTGTCTCCCTAAAGGCATCTGACAAGAATTCCTACATGAGACAGATGTTGACCAGGGATTATGGACTAAAATGTCAGAAGTGCCTGAAAAATTTATTGCCAGTGAGTCTTGGTTTTCATGAGCTAACTTGAGACAACCAAGGAGTCATCTTTGTCCAAAAGAACAAACTGGCAGGGTCTGGGGCAACATCTGCAAGCTGATACAGGATTTACAGAGACAACCAAGCCAGGCCAACACACAAGAAAATAGGTGATGTTCTAAGCAGTTGGTTTACATGTAGAGTTAAGAAACAAAGAACAACAACCCCACCATGTTATTTTCTGGTAGAGACTTGCCCAAGTAGCAGAAACTCCTGCAGAGCAATTTTGGCCCAGCCCAGCATCTATGAGGATCTTCCTTGCTCACTTCTGGACACGCCTTGCAGAGGAAAAGGTCATTTCTCCCTTGGGCTTTCTGCTGAGTGCTCCCTCCTCTGGACAGCACAACTTTTTAAACACTGAAATAAGTAGTGGGTAGTCAGTTTTTTCTCTCATGGAACAAAAAGGTGTGGGGCGTCTCTTATCCAGTTTGGAGAGTTAGATTCAGTCAGAATGTGAAACAAGAAGCAAGCGCGTGTTGCTGTTTCATGAAATCATGATGGCTCTCCTTGACTTGCCTGTACCTGGGGAGGAAAAACATCACATTGTTGATATGTTTCTATTTCATATTTTCCTCCTCTGCTGCCACTATTTTAATTGACCCCCTACTTTACTGCTGTTCACAGACAGCCAACCTGTGCCTATTCCTCTGTGGTTTATGCCCCAGTCCTCATCTTCAGCTGCATAAATTGGCTGACTCAAAACTGCTGATACAGACTTGGCATGATGTTTTCCTCAGCTTTGTAAATTATGTTTTCCAGGTGAAGGACATTGTGTTAATGAACATTCTGTATGTGCCTGCTTCACTTCAGGCTGTGTTGTCTGAGAGATGTGAAAAGTCAAAGTGAACTTCATACAGTTGAACACAAGCAGGGAGAAAGATAAAAAAAAACAGCTGAGAACCTCTCCAGTATGAATGGAAAAATAATTAGATTTCCCTCACAGCCCTGCACCCAAATCTTTTTGCTTATATCTTTCTCACGAAGGAATGAGCAGAGAAAATTCTGTCATTAATTTTCAAATTAAATGAGCCTTAATATCAGCTTCTCCTGCTACTTCTGCTGTGGGGTCATGTGCATAGCTCAGAAGGTTCACAGAGTACTGAGCCAGGCAGCAGCTGAGTTGAGTAGTAAAAACTGTACTAAGCTCCTCCTTATCCCTGGACATTAATGTGGGGAGAACCAGATTAACCTAATTAATCTCTGAACCACTGTACTTCCTCTAGACATTTCCCCTCCTTTCCCCAGTTTTCTGTGACATGTCCACATAGCATCTCTGTATGTTAGTCCAGACTTTACACAGTGGAAGACAAATAGGTTTTTTTCCTTCCTTCTTGCCCAGCTCTGATAGACCAGTAATGAGATGATTGACACTCACAATTAACAGACAAATATCATGTATGTAGGTTAAGAAAGGTTTTATATATTTATAGTTACGTTTCAGCCCCTTTGCTGTTATCAAGGGACAGCCGGGGTTGGGACATTTGGGAGGATCAGCTGGTCACTGTAGCAACATCTGACCTCCAGTCAGGATTTGAGGACATGAACTCCACCACTGGACAGCAAAGGAGGGGTTGATGGACAGAACTTTGGGAGGGGCAAAAGGGATAAAAGGCAAAAACCTCTGTTGTGTGGCCGAGCACATGGTGGGAAAAATCCTTTGCTCCCAGTGCCGTGATATTTTCTCTATTCAGTCTTCTGTTGTATTTTTGATAAATTTTAATAAGCCTTTCTAAATTTGTTAAAAGTGAGTAGCTATTTCTCACACCAGCATAACAGACTTAACTCAAGCAGGAGTAAAAATAAAAAGCAAGTGCATTAAATACTGCCCTTGTTCATGTAAATCTGAGATAGTAACCAGAATAGATTGAAAATGGAGTTTTCATTCCATAGGCATATCCTTTTAATTTAGAAACCCTATCAAATGTAAAAGGGTTGAGGGAAGAAGAGTTTAAATTTAATGAGATGTTTTAATTTCATAGTTTCAAATTTTGTTTCACTTCAGTGACCTCAGTGTTTCTGTTGGATGGTACAGCACAGCTGAGACAATGGAAATGAAATGCTGTTATAATGCCACTGAAACTGTGGGAAAACCAAAAATCTCTCCAACAACATTGTTAGTGTTAGAGAATGGAGGTACTTTATTCTGGCCAGAATGTCATTCTGCCCAGGATGTGCAGCAGAAATAATTTCACCCACATATTGCCTGGTTGTGCAGAGAAAATCATTCCATGACACATGCATTTTACTAGACTCTTCACACATTTTATACAGTCAAAACCCATAGAAATTCATTGGTTCAATGTTCATTGGTCCCAAGTTGTGCCATTCTTAGTATATGATTTTCTGTTGGATATGGATTTTTTCACCTCCAATGGTAATTAAGTTCTCATTTTTATCTCTTTTTTCCCAGACCAGGTGTCTCTGACCATGCCAGGGGTGATGTTTGGAGTTGATGGTCATTAATAGTCATTAATCATTCTTATATTTTGTGGATTTTCACTGCTGCTCCCAGTCTGTTGAGATGTTAAGCTCATCCTGGTGGAATGTCCCCTGAAAAGATACTTCAATTCCCTTCCCTCAGGGCAAAGGTGAACAAAACTGACTAAAGTTACATTTTAAAATGTTAGACTTTGTATCATTTCCACAATAACTTTCCACACAGAAGATTGAGTAATCTGATCTGTTATCATGTGTTCTGATTTTTGTAAATCAGTTTTATTTGGTGGAGCAAAGATCTGTAGGAAAGCTTTCAAGCAATTCCCCTGTGTTCACCCAGCAGAAATTACACAGATTGTATTTCAGACAAGCCTGCAGCCAGAGTAATCCAGCTCAGCTACTGTACAAACTGCAAAGCTGTTTTGGACTTCCACAAGCACAAGGAAATCTACCCAATATATCCAATAAATCCATTAACAGTTTTCTTCTCTAGCATCCTTTCACCACCATAACACAGTCACCTTCAGTGGACATACAAATTACTGGCTTCATGCAGTTTATAATTACCTTTTAAGTACTTGGCACTTGCAACAGCCAAATTTAGCTGATTTATTAAAATGCTAGAAATAATCATAGATATTTTGTCTATTATTCTGGCTTCTTGGCACAAAGGCTCTGACTAAACACTGTTTCAAACTATCATCAGTTGTCAAAGGTCTGTGTTCCCCATCACTACCCCATAGAAGCACAGATTATTTAGGTTTGGGGTTGATGTTAGAAGTCACTGAGAAATGAGATTCAAGTCAAGTTGGAAAGTATTATTTTTAATGTCTTTAAAAAGAACTAATCAAATTGTAAATACATGAAGTAGTATTTGCTGAATTGACTTTTTTCCTCCTATTGATCCATAGCCAATTTATAAGGTGCTTTGAAGTAGAATAACTTGAAAAAATTAGTTGTTTTAGGACATTTGGAAATATCTTATCAAAGAGATGCAGCTTTTGCATCTCTTAGCAGCAGCATCTGAGCTCATCAGGAAACATACCTGTTTGTCCAGAATTCTGATGTAGAGAAGTTAATGAAAACTTTACATCATGCAGGTGAGTGATCTCATCCTCATGTCTTTAGTTCAGCAGAACTAAGTGAACTAAGAACTAAGCAGAACTAAACTCCTCTGATGGAGTTTTACAGGAATTTTATTTCTTCCTACTGTCACCAGGAACCTGTATTTTAAAGAGAGAAATATGTTTTAATTTCTAGTCTTCTTTTCACATCAGAATGAGTGTTCATCATGCTTCATGGAATAACCAAAAGATTAAACCTGGTCTCAGTTTCACAGGTCTTAATTTGGCTCAACTTCAAGGGAACTAGTCCAGACTTCAATATTTTTAGTGGGAGTGTGAAAACTTGACTCAGTATGGGTTTGATTCCAATTTCAGATGTGGTTGTTAGCACCACAGCACTTACTTGATTCAAAACCTTGGGTTAAGTGCAATAGCTGTGTGGTCTCATCCTTTTCAGGTGGAAATTACTGCAGGACCATTTAAATAAAGTCTTAATCAGGTGCCATACAAACTCCTGATTAAGGTTTTTAAATAACAAACTTGAAGTTAAAACCAGCAGGGCGTAAGAAACTCCCAGAGCGGTGAACACAGAATCATTAATCTGAAACACTCTGAGTTTCTGCTCTGAATGTGTTAATAGAGTGCTTAATTAAATTGTGATTCTACTCTTAGAAAAGTATTGGCTATGAGCATACATTCCTTTTTTGCTAATCAGAAATGCTATGCAGTAGAACTCATAGAAATAAATTGTCATTTAGTATTTGAATATGGAATAAAAGGATTTCATGGAAAATATTTGCATTCTCTTAAGTCAAAAGGTACTGGACAATGGTACTTTCAGTCAAATTCAACTGACAGAATGTTGCAGTGCAGTCACTGCAATATGAGATCAGCAGGAACATCAGTATGGGGGTCTGAATGCATGGCAGATCTCCCAGAATTGTGTGGACCAGGATGAGGCCAGGGCTGAGCATGGTTCCTCCACATCCCTGTGGTTCAAGAAAAAACCCAGCACTGGCTCTGCAGCATCCTCGATGGGAACGCTCCTGCTCAGCCCGTGGGCCCCCTGCTTTAGGCTTTTTTATTATAATGAATGCTGAAATCACTTTTAGTACCGGGAGCCTGGTCCCATTTTTAACAAGAGAGACAAAGCAGTGCTTGGTATTTTGGCCAGGATCTTCTACATTTTCAATGCAGGGTGCCCTTCGGTGCACCTCAACCTCAGTTTCCTCCACTGCTGAGGAAACACCCAAGTCCCTCACTCAGGGGCTGGGGTGAGTAGTTCAGCTGAAGTTAATCACATTGTTAAAACAGGACCACACTCCCGCTACTAAAAGTGATTTCAGCATTTATTATAATAAAAAGGCCTAAAGTAGGGGGCCCATGGGCTGAGCAGGAGCGTTCCCATCGAGGATGCTGCAGTGCCAGCACTGGGTCTGCTGAGCAGCGATGCCCCCGATGTTCCAGGTGGAGAGGCACCAATTCACTGGGTCAGATGCCCCCTTTCCATCCTGTTTTTTCTCCCTTTGGACTGGTTTCTGTCGGGATCCTTCATTTGCAAGAAGGTTTTAGGCCCTTGATTGGCCCATTACAGTTCTGTCCAGGCTGGTTCGTTTCGCTTGGGGACGTGGTGCACTTTAGGTGTAATACCGTACTCATATTTCTTATAACTACCCTTTTAACACCTTTTACAATATAGTAACCAAACTAACAGTACATGCTTAACAATTATCAGCTATTTTACAATAGTTTCTAACCTATTTTTAACAGCATTGATGAGGAACAGGAGAGTTCCCAGGAACCTGAGTTCTCGCGGCAGAGCAGGTAGGACACATTCAGGGGCAAAGCTGCTCCATCTCGTCAGATTGTAAACAGCTTTGCCTGAGACACCATCTGGAGGAGAGCTGGGATTCTGTGAAGCTCGTCAGTCATCCAAAGAGATTAGGTGTTAATGACCTTTGGCTTTACAAATATGCATGGGAATGGGGATGAACTGCCATGGTTTAGTTGAGGTGTTAGGGCATGGGTTGGACTCCGATGATCTTGAAGGTCTCTTCCATCCTTGTGTTCTGTGATTCTGTAAATTACTGTTTGAATGGTCTCTGTGCTAGGTTCTGCAAAGATTTCTCCTACACACTCTCTGCTGCTCTTTTCCAGGCTCTGCCATGCATTTCCTTAGTCTGGGGCTGACCAGCTCCTGTCAGTCCCTGGGATGAAGGGTCCTTCTGATTTTTGACAAAGATGGCATTTCTCCCAGCACAGAATTGGGCCCAGCAAGCCAAAGGTGAGGTTTGTGCTGGTCAAAACTGTGTCTTCACTACTGATCTGTCCAGTGTCAAGTGACACAACAGTGTCCGGGTGGGCTCAGCACCACCTCCAGAAAATCCCAACCTCACAGACACAATGATTCTCTATAGGTTTGGGGATTTTTTTTTCATGAATTTTGACTAAGCAGGGCAGTTCCAAATGGAAAATTCAACTGGTACTGACAGAATGTAAATTAAAACTTGGGAAGGAGGAAGAAAGGATTCCCCAGGATGAACTAATAGGTTCACTGCAGGAAAATCCAGCCCTGAAAGTCCAGCAGGACTTAAATCAATGAGAATGTTATCAGCTCTGGACTAATTGCCCTTTCCCTGTATTCAGTAAATGTGCACACCCTGAGCTTAAGACTGGATTTGGATTCTGCTCTCTTTTACAAAGCACTTCTCCATGTGTTGAAGTTTCAGTAATTCAAGGCTCCTGTGAAGTGCCTACTGCTACAATTTCAATTTAGTTAAAAAGGGGTGAGAAAGCTCAGCCCATCCCAGAAGCTTTCCAACTACTCTTTGCAAGAATTAGGGAATTTCTTAGACTCCCCGTGCAGAAAAGCTCAAATGTGCAGCTAAAAATTAAGTTCCTTTTTATAGGTATTTTTAATATACCCACTAATTTAAGGAAACAAGGTCTTTACAGCAAGTAAATATAAGGTATGTGCAATGAATATTAGGCTGCTTAGAAAAGGGAAGCAATACAATATATTCTCTGTGTGCTTGGAGTATCCCCAGTGCTTGTTTTCCAATTAAGTGAAAAACCACAGAAAAGTAAGGCTATATAAAAAGAGTATCTCTGCAGTCACATCCAGGATATTGGTAGAAGCAGCTAACAATAATTTTTTGTCTCAGAAGTGTGTTGTGAGACTTAACTCATATTTTAAAAAAATGCTTTTAGTTCTGGGATGAAAGACCCTGGACAAATATAAACCCTTTCAATATTTTGAACCAGTCTGGTAAAATTTCTTCTTCTATGATCCAATTCCTCTTTGCTGGAACTACTTGCACTAGAAGATGGAAATAACAACAAGGGTATTAAAGACATTGTATTTTCTTATATATGTAAGAAGTCACTGCTTTGTTCAACTAAGAATTACCTGTATGATTAGATGGGGTTATTTATGGTTAGTTAGACATTAAAATGGTTCTTGCAATCAATTAAAATACCACCTTAGGCTTTTTATGATACCTGATATGAGACTTTTCACACACAAGTTAGAATTTTACAGAAATTTAGAGACTGGTAGCACTTGTGTTGGTCTCTTAAAGCTGCACACGGAAAAAACAACTGTGTTAAACAAATATGATTTTGAGGCCTAAATGTAGAAATATTAACTTTCAAGGTGGGATATGAACTAACTAATCTTCTGGAGGCTCTGTTGATTTGAAATTACAGTGCAGAATTTTTATTTCATCAGTGACTGATAGTTTGCATATAAAGTTTGCAAACACAATATGTTTTTGTCATATAAAATACAGTTAATTTTGCTCACCACCACAAGGGAAATTTTGGAGTAATTTTATCAACATGTTCTGTAATGAAATGAATTTTGGGGCTCCCAGGCTCAGTAACTTTCTCAGAAGAAGAAATAACTCTTCTTAGTCTCACTCTGACAGTTGTTGGCAACTATAAGTGCTTTAAACAGGGACATTTAAAAATATTAGAAATTAACCATAGTGAAATTGGCTGCTCTTTTCTCTCATTTCAGAAACCTGAAAGAGCAAAAGCAAAGGGAAACATGTGGGGAGAGTACAGAGGCAAAACCTAGAGAAAATTAATCCAGCTCAGAGCCAGGTGCAGGAGTTTTAATAAAGAATGGGACTAAACTATAATCATTTCTGCAAGGATGGGTGATCCAAGACACTGGCAGGTATCACATGTGCTGAGTGCCTGGTTTACTGGTGGGGATCCCAGTTTTTACTGCATTTATGCCATGCCTGGAAGAATGTCCAAGGCTGAAATCCAGTAGCTGGTTTGGAAGGAACCATTGTCATGTAAATGCCAGAGCATGAGATGTGGTGTGAGAGGTTTTGGACCAGGAACAGGCTGTCATTGCAATTCTTGCACATATCCACCTGTCCAAGAGCAGCCTGCCTTTCCTCCTGGGAAGGCTGTAGCTCCCCATGATCTTCAGCTCCCAGGCAGAACTGGATGTGGGGGCATTTCATATCTAGAGAAGGGAGGAGATCCCTGTTTGCACTGGAGCACAGCCAAAAGCACAGCCAAAATTTCAGTCTGCACTGAAATTCCTCTCTTAGGATTTTAGCTTTTATATTTTTCATGTATTTATAATCCTGTAATTCTTTAGTGTTTAGCTCTAAATTCCGTATACAGTGTTAGTTACTGTCTTCACATTTTGGTCAGACAGAACAATTCCTCTCCAGGCTTGGCAATCAAGGGCACCTCACTGCCTCAGGCCCCCAGAGATGGAAACAAAAGTGAGTTGGGGGCAGCAAACAGTAAATTACTTCATTACCTGAAGCTGTAATTGGAAAATTAACCCCCAATATGCAAATGGATCCAATTTGTAAAAGTGTGAAAACCCATGACCCGTCATCCATTTTTGGGTGTAGCCCCTGGGGGGCTTTATCTGCCCTAAATGTACCTGAAGGCCCTTCAATAAATATAACTACTTTTTAGTCTTTTAATTTTGTCTGGCTTCTGGTTTTAGGTAAGCCCCAAAAGGCATCTAAATAATCAGTGTGAGGCAGAACTGGAGGCACAGGCCTGGTAGGGCTGAGGACTGAGTGCTCCAGCACATTCTGCAGCAGGGGAAAACAGCTGTGCAAAATGCTGCCATCCTGTGTGAGAGCAGGTAAAAAAATAACCTCCAGCCTTTGTGGGGAATGAACTGCCCCAGCTCCAAACTCTGATCCACCCTCTGATCACCCTCCTCTTTGGATGGAGGCTGTGGAAGGAAACAATAGTGACATAGGTATAACACTCTTATTTTCAAATAAATCTGAAATTTACTGAAATGCCTTCCAAAATAAAGGCTCTGGCAATATCTGAGTCTCAGATGAGATGCTGCTGGTGTTTCTATCCTGCTGCTGGTCAGGGGATGCAGGGAGCCTGAATCTCTGCAGTCTCATCCTCTGCCTCCACATTTCCTCTGGAAGTTTGGACTTAATTTTGTGCAGCTTTTACAGCACTGAGAGGTGCTATAAAAGGAGGGTTCTGTAAAACGATGCTGCAGAGAGATTAAAAATCCTTAGATGCAGATGGAATGAGGTGAGGCCCATGTATTTCCAGGCCAAAGTTGCATAATCTCAGGCAAATTAATGTTTGATGATTTGACTTATTCAAGATTTGTAAGTCCCAATTTTGGACTTAATCTCTTTGCTCCATTGGCTTTAATTAAACTCATCTGTATCTTACGAGTTTCGGTGAGCTCATTACAAAGCCAAATAAACAAACAAAACATTGCTCCTGTGGATGAATTATCTGAATTCCCCATTTCTGCATTTTTACTGTTTCATGTGATCTTGTGAACAAAGAAATTAGCAGTAAATGTTTGCAGATTATTTCAATGAAGGTAATTACTCTTGTGAGGATTAATTGAAGGGAAAAGTGGCTACATTCTGATTTTTATCAACGATATACCTCTGCCCAGAAGCCCTGGTAAGCATTAAATGAGGAACTGAGCACCCTGCTTTCATTGTCAGACTCTGGATTTCAGGCAAAAACCTTTTTCCAGAGCATATATCTGATAAATTATTGGAAACCAGAGTGGCATTTGAGGTGGCTGGATAAGAGGCAATAAAAATATTTTCTATTTGTTTACACTGAAAAATATCATATACTGAACTGTCAAGTCTGAAAAATTGATGCTTCTGACTTCACAAATATTCAGCAGCCTAATAGAAATGTCAGATGTGTGTGGTTCTGAGAGAAGAAAAGGAGAAAGAAAAGAAACAATCAGCCACATAACAAATGTTCATTTATTTTCATCAGATTTGATACTTCATCATGCAAGTGATAGATCCAAAGACCGAGAAAGTTTATAGAGCTTCTTTTCTTCTTGATTTCAGTGATTTTTGATTAAGCCCTATAGAATAGCAGGGTTGAGTTGCAGCTATTTAACATCACCAGCTCTTGCTGGAAAATTGGTGTCCCATGGATGGAGATTTGTGCTGCTAAAAGCAAGAGGCTGGGGCTGCCTTCCCAAAATTCTAACAGGAGGAGCGTGTGGGTTTGGGATCAAGCAGAACCATTTTGATTCTGCAAGATTTCCCCCTGTTCACATGCAGATTGAAGAGTTAAGTGTGGGAGGGGGAGCAATCTTCTACCCTTTCATTATTCTAACATTTCTTTGTTACTGTTTTCTGCTTCAGAAAGGAGAAAAGAAAGTCACATAATAGTGAGAGGGATTAATGGAAATAGAATCTGTTTGGCTGAAATTGCAAAGACTAGTAAAAATGTAACTTTTGAACTGGAGAGTCCAAATCTGGGAATGTGGAAACTCAGATACTCTGTTCACCAAGGATACAAAGATGGTCCTTGTGGGGAGCAGCAGCAGCTGGTGGAAATTGGCATTTTTGCTGCCAAGAGCTGCCAGAGCTGGACATTCTGCAATTGTAACTTGGCTTTATTGTGTGCACACAGTGAAAACACAAGAAGGTAAAAAATCTGAAACTGAAGCCCACTAAAATACAGAAAAAAAATATATAATTCTTGCTTCTTTCAATTTCTTTGTAAACAGCTTTCAGTCCCTAAATTCTAAGCCAAAGCAGATCAGTTTTATGGCAGTCTTTGTTTTCTCTGTAATATCTTAGAACAGATTATCCTTTGGGCAATAGCTGTGTTTTGGTGTAATTACAAAATTAGAGCAAATGCATGTAAATCAGACACACGGGGCATGATCAGCTGGAGGATTGTTGTGGCAAACATACACAGTGCATACGAAGTACCTGGTCTTGAGGTCCAACTAATGGAGCTGTCAGCAGCCATTAAGGATGATAAAGTTGCAGCTTTCAAGACCTGGTTGTGAGGAACAGGCAGAATTGGATATGCATTAAAAATAGAGCCCCAAGGGGCTGGAGCAGTCCCTGCATGTTCTGCTGTCCTGGAAGCAACGAAGGAGATTCAGGTTTGTGCAACAAAACAAATTTCAGCTGGTGACACCCTGGACTTTGGGGGCTGTTCATTTTCAAGGGGCCATTTCTCTATCAGACTGATGTTTAGTTGTGGTGTTCAGTGGAAGGCTGGACTTGATGAGCTTGGAGGTCTTTCCAAACCTGAATGATTCCATGATTCTAAATTTCAAGAGTGTGGTATCAGAAAATTGAACTAGGTTGAAGTAGTATTTTCTTTTCTGAGGCAAAACTCATGATTTTACTCAGCCCAAGAAAGTCACCTTATGCCCAAACTGACCCTGGATATAGGAAAGGCTGGGACAGCAAAACACTGAAACTGCAACTGTGAAGAAGAATTTTGTCCTTTTTCAGTCCTGACTACCACTGTGGCCCAATACGTCACCATGGAAAAAAAGACTTAAAATGTCTTTGAATCTCTGGGTACCAAAAAAACCCCATTTCTTTAAATACAGGCTAAGAATTGCATTCTCACAGGATCTCGTGCACATGATTGTCTATTTTAGTATTTGACCTAAACTTGTTGCTAAATCTTATGCATTTAACAGGAGTTAAGTCAAAACATACAAGTGGAGAAATTATTGCCTGCATAACTGGCACTCATTTGCAGAAAAATGAAATTGCCCATGTAAGAAACAACAGGAAAAAGAAACTGGTCTCAGATGAATGGATATTGCTGTAGCATAATAGTCCCTGATAGTCTGTAACTTTTGTTTGTGCAAGCTAAATGGTGCAATTTTAATTACCATAATGCTCAAATCACTGTAATGGATTACAGGATGTTTGTGTTGCTGAACATCTAATTCTTAAAATTTTTTTTTCCAATTTTTTAAGTGGGAACCCGTGAGCAGCCATATTGTCATTATCCTGTGGTTCTTTTGAAGAGCCTTGGGATTTGCAGGAGAGAATGAAGGCACAGATACTGTCATGCCACAGTCCTGCTATAAATAGCTGATTGGGCTGAGGTTTGCTTGCAAGCTTGGGCTTCAAAAGGCAGCATTTTATTATTTCTTTCTCTGAACATGGATGGCTGCAGAGACAGGAGGGTACCAGAGAAAAACAAATGTCACTGAGCTGCTTCTAGCTCTCCTGTGCACTGGCTGCCCCTCCCTGCCTCTCCCATGTAGGTAAAGCACTGAGGTACTTAAAAAGTATTATATACTACCCTTGGAAAGAATGTCTTAAGTTGAAAAATGGGTGTCTTGGACTTCAGGACTGTGGAAAGGAAGAAAATAGGAATGATTGAGGCAGGTTATATTGAACGGCCTGGAACTCTGTGGAAGTGGTGCTTTTGGAAAAACAGCAGGGGTACAACAGATAAATAAACCAGCAGCAGAATTGCCAGCAGCTGTCAAATCAAAAGCAGCAGTAAAGCAGAAATACACAGTCAGTATGAGTCTGAATAAGCATTTGTTAAATACACCAAGGACAGACAGACAGTTGTGCAAAGCCATAATGTCACTGATATTTTCAAAAGATAATTGTTCCTGTTGGTAGCAGCTGGTAGCTGACGCTCTGCTCTGATCACTATGACTAACTTAATCAAATGAGTGAGGAAAAAGAACCATGAAATCATTTTTAGGAAAAAAAAAAACAACAAAATGTTACCCCATTAGTTTGGAGTGATGAAGTGATCCTACCATATATTTTCCCCTGAGTTTCCCATAATGGAGTCTGCTAGGAACTGATACAATCAAGAACTGACTGCAGAATTTAGGGAGGTATCAATCAGGTGGGGACCTGACCTGGCTCTGCACTCAGCAAGGTACTGCTGGGAGCTGCAAACATTTTGTTTCCCCACCAAATGCTTTTCCACAATCAGCAGTGGTGAATTCTCCCAGCTCAGCCTGTGCAGCTTTGGGAGTGCTGATCCCAAAGGTGATGGGTTCTATTAAAAATTTTTAATATCAGTGTTGCCTTGTAAATCCACACAAACCAAATGCACAGTAAAGGGATGACAACACAACACAGAGGGGTTTAGAGCCTGCCCATAAACAATATTGTTTGATTCCATGTGTGGGTAATGGATGGTTTCTGTGACCATTCCACGTCCATAATTAAGGTTTTGACTTTTCCAGGTTATTAACTCTGGAAGCTTCTAAGCAGTTGGACGTTCCCTGGACTGTAAACAAGGCCTTGGGAGATAGGTCTGGGCAACAGAGAAAGAATCATTGCTGGAAAATAACTGGGGTTTCAACCACTTCCCCAACCAGTGAATTCTGAGCTATATTTTATTAAAATCAAAGTAATTTTTGTTGCATGAGCTAATGATACTAGACCATCTTTCTGTATTCTCCTAGACTGACTCTCAATTCTGCAGGGCATCTGTCAATACACATGTTCTAATTTCTGCAGTTCCTATAACTCTGCATGAGCAGGTCACCTGAAATGCTCACAGAATAATCCTCCCCAGCCCTCAGACAGGCTGCTTTGATAAGTGTGCTCATGAGGAGCTTTTGAAACAGAAGCCAGCTGCCTCCACGGCGTGGGGAATGTTTCATCAGCTTCTTTTTAATGTGCGACTTTGTTTTCTCATCTGGGATTATGTCTGATAAGGACAATCTAAAACTTTCTCTAGCTGTTGCTGTGAAACTCTAGTCAGAGATGCCTCTCTGTATGCCTCTCAGTGTATTTCTCTCTGTATGGGGAAAAAAGTGCCTCTCTAAAAATGTGCAGTTTCTAAAGCCAAGCCAGGTTGAGAGAAGCTGTGCTACCACATGTGCACCATCAAAGTTCACAGTGCTTGTGGCTTGCTTTCCATTCCTCTCATCCTTCAGCATTCTGAAGCAGCATACTTCAAGGGTTTGACAAGAAAGAGGCAGAAATTCCCTTTTGTGCAAATCTGCTTGATGCTTAGGAACACTGTTCATTCAAAAACTCCATTAAGATACTCCCCTAGCGATGTATCTCTGACAGAGAGAAACAGAATTAGTTACACAGCAAGGAAGAAGAAGAAAAAAAAAATCATCTTGCAAGTTTGTCACTCCAATAATATATTAAATTGACATTAATTAACATATCCTATTAAATAGGGTATATTGATTCTTATCTAAAGGAGAGAAATGTAACAATTCAAATAGGACAGCATAGACACAGGTTTCCCTACCAAAAGTTGTGTCGCCCTTGCAGTCCAAGGAGTGAAACAACTCTCTGAATCCTTCTGGCAGAAATCTGGTCAACAGGCTTTTCTGAAACCTAACTTCCCACTTTAGGTGCTGGAATATTCCTGTACTTGTGGAAAATTTGGGGCTCTTTTTTGGACTAAATTGGTATTTATATCATGCCAATGAACAACAGATTCCTTAGAAGACCTGCTGGCCAAGATTTACTAAGTTTGAAAAGGAAAAGTGTATTTATTTATTTGTTTGTTTGTTCACTTACTTGCACGGGGGCAGTTCCTCACAGCACAGCCCCAGCCATTCATCAAGGGCACATTTTATGTGGCTTTGCACAAGAAAGAAAGAATAAGTCATTCTTCTGGCCCCTAAAGCCTTCAAGTTTACAGAAAAGGAGACAACAGGCAGAGACAGCCAGATGAACAGTAAGACATGACAGAGGATTTGGTCAGCATCACTCAAAATCACAGACCTTAGAAAATGTCTCTTCTGAAAAACAACATGTGAGAGTGGAATAATTCCTTCAGCTTTGAAATTAAGGTATGCAACAAATAACATAAAATGCAAACAGAGATGTCAGTTGAAGACACAGAGGACTTATTTCACTCTGACAATCAAAATGTTTCTGTCTTATTGTTTGTCTTGAAATGAAATTTGTCAAAATGCCTGCAGAATTTTTCAATTTTGCAGAAAGCTCCTTTGTTTCAGAAAACTAACAATCAGATTTTTTTGTTCTTGTCTTTATCATCATTTTATCATCTCCTTTAAAAATAGTGGGAAAACACTGATCATATTTCATATCCATATTATGAAAATTGTGTATAAATTTTAAAAAATGAGATTATTCTGGATTTCGAATTATAAAGCAGAGTTTGTGGTTTCAGTAAGTTTACTGAGGTTGCTTGCATCATTCTTTTGGAGAGTTTTAACAGCTTTTTGTGACTAATAAGCTTTTCCATTAAAGCAAGTGTCATTGGGAAGAGGTAGCTCTCCATGTATTCAGAATTACACCTTAAGCAACCCCGTTTCAGTTTACAATCTGTTATCATATTTTGAATATGTGGCAGCTGCTGGAACATAGTAGTTGTATCAGGGAAAACATGGGGCTGAAAAGCATTAAAAATACAGTGCTTGAAAACACCAATAAACTACTGTCCTTGTATATATTCCTTATGTATTGTAACAGCTGTGACTTTTGTCAGCTCTCTGAATAATTTTCAAGGTTAAATTTTCTACTACTGCAGCTATGCATGTCCAAATGCTTAATTATTTTACAATATTTTAAATCAGTTATCTAGTGATATATCAGAGAATATTTTCTGCCAACTCACTGTACCTCTCCAATGGCATGTGAGTAAAAAACCACCTTGCATTGTATTTTGTACAATACTTTTAATCAAAAAGAGGTAAGAAAGAAGCAGACACACAGAATAGACCTGTAAAACAGGCAGCAGAGAATTGTATCTACAAAAACAAATGTTGGCACAGGTTTAGTCACACTAGCCAGGGTACCAGGTATATACTCCCATCTTTAAATGTACTTTGCTACAAAACAATGCATTAGTTGGCCACGTTACCTTTTGTTTGTAGGTTGGGATCCAGTGCCTGAGTCTCTGCCCCTATGTGTGGGCCTTTTTACAATGCACAGGGAATTTCCAAATGGTCCTACCTGAAAATTTACTTCACAACCTCACACCTCATTTTTAAAAATGAAGGAAAAAGCCCAACACACCAGTAATATTTTTTTGTCCAAAGTCCAACTAATGTTCTATTTAGACTGAAGTGTAAGTCATATGTGTGATTCCTGAGGGATGGGAGAAGATGAGTGCTTGGATGCCTGCAGCACTGGGGCTGCTGGGCAGAGCAGCCTTTGGTGTGAACTCAGGGCACTCTGATTCTTCAGTCCATGAATATATGAATATTCTTTACCTTAACAATGTATATGTAAATCTGTAGTGCTGTTTTCTGATTGAATCAGACCCTGAACCTCTATCAGCGCTAATCCATCTTGGTTGATAACATATGCTATGCAAACTAATAAAGCCTTTTCCCTTTCCCTGTCTTAAAGCTCAGATTCAGAGTTCATCCCTAGTACTTAGGTTTTATTTGTTTCTTAAAAAACAAAGATTCAAAGTTGGATGTTTTTTTTGAGCCTTGACTTCTCCATAATTTATTCCATAAGTCGTGGCTTAGGCACTGTGGCAGTGCTGGGGGAAATAACAGCATCTGCCCTTTGTGTGCCTGTGGCACATCCCAGGAATGTGTCTTCCCTCTAAACAGCTGCAGAGGAGCAGTTTCTTCAAGGATCACACTGTGCAATTACATGGTTTACTTCTCCACCTCAGTGACAGACACACCTGGCTTGGTTTGCTCGCACTCCCGTGGTGGAACGTGGGCCATCAATGTGTCTGTATCCTTGAAGCTCTGATTTCTGCTCTGTTCCTGGCTCCCCATGACAGTTCTCACTCGGAGCAAGCATCAGGCTTTCCCTGGAGGTCTGATACCCAGGGCTGGAGCAACCACAGATTGCCCAGATGACAGGAGACTGGTGCATGCCAGTAAAGGCACTGCCATCCTTTCAGCAGCTCTGGTGATACAGCCACTATTTCACCATGTGATTGAATAATTAATTAATTATCTTATTTCCTGTGTCTGTACATCTCCTTGCATTCATTCATTCCCTCCTAAATGCTTTCCCCGGCATGTATGTGGTAATTATTTTAGTCACACCTCAGAGGCCTAAAATTCAGCAGGCACCCTACTGTTTTAGGGAGAGTTAATTAAGTTTCTCTGCACACTCTTTTCCATGTGTTTAATACCTATTAAATGTGCATTATGTGGTATATAAGAGTACCTGGCAATGATACAGGACCCCATTGTGGTAGGTGAGGTTGTTTTCTCCCTGCTTTATAAATTCTGAGTAGATGAGCTGGTTTAAGATGAGGAAGAACAGTCTTATTTTAAGTACAAGCACTTGAAGAGACATGGTAGTTAAACAGAATAAATCTATGAGAGCCTAGCTGAGAATGCACTTCTCTAGCAGTTGAATTAAAAAATATATATATTCGGAGTTATCCTTGGTGCTCTTTCCACCACTGACTGAATATAGTTTAGTGCATAGATTGCATTGGGTTTTGGGTTTTTTTTTTGGTTGGTTGACTGGTTTTTGTCTTCCCAGAAGTGACACTTAAAATCTGTTTCCATTGGAATGAAGATGGCATTTTACTTGGATTTGGCTAATGTTCTGTGATTCCAAACATAACTACTGCTACCAGGAAAGCTGAGTTAGAAATTCCTGAGGACCACTGCCTAGAGGAACTTAGTAATTAAAGAAACTGGGGTGAAAGAAAAGAATTGAGTATACTGAAAGAAAACTACCATTTGATGCAGTGAGAGGCCATGAGTGACTGCTGATCGTTGTACTGAGAATTTTAGCTTCAGCTTCTTCAATCCACTTATATGATCATTTTATAACTTGCTAAAGTAAATATATTTTCTGAGGACCATAACCTGGTTTTATCAGTGCCCACACCTTATGTTCAGCACAACAAATTGTAGTCCCAAATCAGGACCCATCTTGGGACAAAAGGGATTAAATTTTATTTATTTGTTGCATGTGTTTCTCCTGAAAATGCATTTATTAAATAGGCATTAAGCGACATGAGTGAAATAGTAAATATTTCACTTTCAGAGACAGGGAAAATAAACCTATATTTATGAATTTGGTTTTGTTTATCTTTCTAGCTAAGATAAACATATTAATTTGTGCAAATCCATGAAGTTGCACATAAGAATACAGGCAGCCTGAAAAGGTCAGGCAGAGTATGATCCAAACAGTATTTGCTGCCTCATACCTACTTTCTCCCTAATTGGAAGAGTAAGCAGATATTCTGTGTCTGCTTTTTACACTGTTTGTGTGAAAACACAGTTGGTTTTGGTAAAAATATTACCATCCTAATGATTTCAGTGCCAGCTGGAATCTTTAAGATGTTTAAGCCCCCTGCACACATAATGACCTCAACTCTTCTCAGTCCCTCTGGTTTCACTGGTGCATGGCAGGATGGCAACCCAAATGCCAACCAACATGCCTGCTAATTGATTTTTGCAATTTTCAGTGAATATTACTGTTTGGAAAATTGCTGCTGCTACCAACAGGAATGTCAGTTAAAATTGCAGCGACTGCTTGAATCTTTCATAGTATTTCTATCCCTTCCTGGCTCAGTGATGTGTGCTGACTGCCACCTGATAGGCCTTTAATGGCATCCTTTGAAGGCAGATTTGGGAATTTCTGGTCTCTGCCTATGCAGAAGGAATGAAAATTCCTGGTGCTCAATGACAGCCTATTTTCAGCCATCATATATTAAATTTTTCATATGTGACCACATAGGTGTCCATGTGAATTTTCTGACATTTGCTGTGCTCTCCTCTCCTGACTGTGGTGTTTCCTTGCACTCTTGGATTATTTGTTTGGCTGAAGGATAAAGGAGTGGAACATAAAAATACAAGGTAAAATACGAGGCTGCTTTTGGCTTCTCCTGGTGCACATGCTGGAAAATATTAAGGAGAAAATCAATGCCTTCCCTTGGGCTCACCTGAGAAAGTCCTTGTAAAACTGAGTCAACAAAATGAAATAATGGGAATGCTGAAGGAGAAGGAGCTGGTGAGAGTTGAGTGTCACTGCAGAGGAGAGAGACCTGCAGTTCTTCTTTCTTTTAGTTTTTTCCCTTTTATTTAAGAAAAAAAGATGCAAAGAAAGAAAATTAATTTATTGTTTTGCTAGCAATGGTGAGCTGAACCTGAGTTCCTTTACTCACAGACCCATACAGATCTTTAGGCATCGTGACACCATTTATTTGAAGTGGTTTACAGTGCAGCCTGTGGATTGAGTTCCACCTGAACCAAGTCCTTGTGGATCTCCCAGAGAGATAATCCAGGGACTGACTCAGTCCTTGATGTAATTGTGGATAATTTGGGAACCTTCTCAACAGGAAGGCAAGTGCCAGCTCAGATTTGCAAATTTCTCTCACATAATTATCAAAGAGAATATCCTGAACAAGTCTCTGCATTGGCTCTTGAATTAAACACAAATAAAACACCTTCAAAATAGTTATCCTTCATGAACAACACAAAAATCCAAATCTTGTTAGACTCCCTTTCTTCCTGAATGCCTGGCCAGCCACAGAGATGCATTTCAATCTGCCAGAAATCATATTTTCCATCCTTTTTTCTTATTCTTTCTGAAGATGCTTGCTAATGAACCTTCTTCAACACTCACAGAGGAGGATGAAAGGCCAGGGCACTGGGTGGAAAAGCAATGTAGATAGGAAAAGACAGAAAGCTTATTTAATTCTTTCTTTTCCTGATCTCAACTCCGTCAAGTTATCTTTAAAAGAATGTTTAAAGCTTACTGTTAAAACTTTTCTACATTTAACTGTAATAATTAGAAGCAGATTTGGTAGCACTCAGGGAAACGGGAAAAAAATTTCACAACTGATTTCAGCCACTTCTGGTCATGTGTTTGGGGGTGGATGGGATCTTGAACAGAGTTCACAGCTGCCTTTTTAACTTGGCTTTTATTTTTTAACCTGTTTTGCTTGAATTTCACTTGTTAAGAATGAAAGTCTTCATTTGGTGCCTGCAACTTGCCAACCCTCTGAATTCTAAATGGGCACTAATGACTCTCGGCAGCAGCAAGTTGAGCTTTATTTGAGGATGGAGTTTATGATTCTGTGGGTTGAAAGAAGGAACTGGGGGTGTGGGAAAAGTAGAGTGATGGTAACAGTGTTGATCAGGTCCCCAGGAAGTGGCACTGCACTTTGCATGCTGCTCACCACACGGATCACTGTCCCAGTGGAATGATCAGGATTGATTGTTCCTAATGAGAACATAAACCCAGGAAGTCTGGTATCATGCCTACATCAATGACTAATTCCAGTCACTTAAAGAGGACATAAAAACCCTTTAATGAATCTACTGATTCCATAAGGGAAGGGAAGTGCTGATGTGATATTCTAAATACCAAAATCTCAGACATAATTAATATTCATTCTCAGCCATGCTTTTCTCAGGACTGTTAAAGTAGCTTAAATGTAGACTAAGATCACTATGGGTGAATGTCTTCAGCTTTTCCCAGGGTAGATGGAAATCACCAGTCTAATGGCTTCTGGTCAAGCTGAATTTTTGATATAGTAGTAACTCAGGGGCTCAATTAATTCCTGTATCCTGTTAGACCTGAACAAACAGGAAAAGAGTAAAATATTTCTGGACAGTGGTCACTAGAACACGATATACAGCTGGAGTAGGGGATAGAAATAGGGGCCATCCATGGGCTTTGGGAGAGGGGAGTAGGGACAGCACGGTCAGAGCTGTCACGTACGTCCCTATCAATGACATTGAAGCTGATGTGAACAAGAGTGAGTGACTTTCTTCTTTTGGCCATCGGCCTGGGGCAGGGGGGACTCTGCAGGTGAGGGTTGGAGGCAGTGAGGCTCCAATGAGGGCTCAGAAGGACAGGGGGCACCGCTGCTGTCAGCAGGCACAGGTGGTCGGATTTTGGTCCCGTGTCCTATAAATTTTCTGTTGAATCTCCAAAGAAGGAACGTCCATAGAGTCCCAGAGTTGGTGAGGCTGGATCTGGAGACTGGCCTGCCCAGCCCCTATTGAGAGCAGGCTCAAAATTTAACAAAGTAGAAATTCATTTAGATTTAGGTGAAATGTGCCACTTTTAACTTACTAACCTAAGTAAATTACACTATTTAGTCCAGTCACTACAGCACTAGCAAAATTACCCTAACTAAAAAGAAAAAATACAAATTTCCAATGTCCTTCACATGTCCTTTAAAAGAAAAAGATCCCTCACATGCGTCCAACACTAAAATAAAAACATACAATCCCTACAAATCTTTATCAAAATTATAGAATTTTAATTTTTTGTCTGCGTTTCACCTGGACCAAGTTGCTCAGGACCTTCTCCAACTGGGTTTTCAATTTCTTCAAAACTGGAGACTGCCAAAACTTGCTAGGCAGCATGTGGATGTTTTCTGGGTGTGTTAAACAAATAAATAAATACTTGCTGTAATTCCTTGGAAAATGATGAAGTTAGAATTGGCAAGTGTTTTTCTGAAGTGCTTGTTTCTCTTGTTTGCATTTTTTTATACACCTTGGTCAACCACACTATTAAAAACATCTTTTCAAAAAGCTGGACACAGTTGCTCGTATTTATAAAAATGCAACAGGATTTATGTCCAAAAAAATAAATCCTAGGAATCAGCAGGTTGTTTGCAGGAGTCTCTGCTAGTGAGAAGGGTTCAGGAGCTGGCACACCTCTGAGTCCATGGCAGCACATCAGTTTTATTTCTTCTGCTCAGTCCTGTGTTTTTACACAGCAGTGAGATTGCAGCTGAAAAATTGTGCACTGCTCTTTTCCCCCAGTGCACACAGACAAATCTGCTGGGCTGAGGCACTTCTGGAGTTCCAGCAGCCACAGAATCCTGATGTTCAGTGATTTCCAGGTGCTGTCTTCTCTGGCATCAGAGCCCTGCCAAGCCCATGCCTTTGTTAGAAGTTGAGCACACACAGGTTGTTCCCCAGGCACAATTTATCCCATAAATCAGCTTTTATGAATAAACACAACCCTCTCACCCAAAATGACTGAGTCCTGCAAAGGTTTCATGATTGCAACACTAAAATCTAAGGGAGTTGTTTTAGTCGGATTATTAATGTTTCAGAAGGATAATTCTGAATTTCTGATTTCCTTCCACTGCCCTCCAAATGTTCCCTTACCTTTTCCTCAAAATGTTATACATGTGGGGTTTTCCCCCTGGATTTTACAGAGCTGAATGGCCTCAGCTCCCTGACGCTCAGAGAAACAGGCCCAGAAGCACAAATTTTTATGAGTCAGCTTGGCCATGGCTTTGCCCACAGGCTTCTGCTCAGTCCTGAGCTGCTCGTCCAGGGAAGGCGTCAGGCCAGGTACAGCAGCAGCTGATCTGGTAAGGGACAGAACAGTGACATCCTCTATCCCAGCTGCTGATGGCTGCAGAGCAAGGAGGCTTTGCCCAGGCTCTTCCTTCTCTGCTCCACAGTGGACGTTTCCAATGGCAAGAACTGGGCAGGAATTAGGGGGGAGGTGTCATGCATTGTAATGAATGCAGAGATCATAAATAATGCCTCACTAATTCCAAAGGGGACACCAGTGTCAAATGGTATCCCTTAATAAAGTCAGCCTCCCAAAATGCAGATAAATGTAATATCTAAACCAGAAGCTCTGTGTTGGGTCCTTATGCCAGTTCAAATGCTGATGGATTTATACTGTGCAGTACTTCAGCCTGGCATTTCCTCTCCCCACTGTGCTTTAGTCCCAATTGCACATATTGCTGTCTCTTTATGCAATAGTTAATAATCAATCAATCAATCATATCACTGTCTCTTTATGCAATAGTTAATAATCAATCAATCAATAGTTAATAATATGGTTACAACATAATCTTTCAGCCTGTTACTTCTGTTATGTGTGAGACAAAACAAACCAACAGAAGATTTGGAGGCTCCTGAAGCAGTGTTAGCTGCTTCAGTGGAGCTTTTCAGTCACTTCAGTGTGGAAAGACTTAGCTAGAAATTTGGATTTTATGACAGAATGTATGTCTGGCTGCTTTGGCTGTTACCCTGAAGTAACCTAGGGATAACATTTATGAAGATATGAGACTTTCCTTAAGGCAGGAGTCTTCTCACAGAGCTATGTGGATCTTGGAAACTCTTAACAGCAGCTTGTTAGTCAGCATTTTGTTAGATATTAGTGATAGATAAGCCTTTTCTGGGCCTCTGCAAAGTGGTTCATGGTAACTGCGTGGAGCAGTTGGACACCACAGATTTATCAAAAACCATCAAGTTGGTATTAAATCAAGTGGAGCTCTCCTGGCACCCCTTCCCCAGTGTCTCACCTGGAGGTTTGGTTTCCATCTGACCCATCAGCCAGGCTGTTCTCCCCCTTGTTCAACTTCTTTCAAACCCTGAACTGCCCCATTTGCAAAACTGGGGAAGTGTGGTAGGTCCTGTTTGGAAATGCTGCACGTGTGCTTTGGCATCTTATTCACAGGGATTGTCAAATGCCTGCTTGCCTTGGATGGATTTTTTGTGTGAGAAAGCAAATTTGTATATTTGGCTGGCTAGAAGAGGAAGTTTCTGAATGTGTACAAGCTGACACTTAATGTTACAGTCTTCCAATCCCTTCCTGGTGCATATGTGTGTCCCAGCACTTATCAATACAGAGGGAGAAAAGGGGAGAGGAAATGAAGCTGACTCTATCCAGAACACTGGTGTGAAACTGCTACCCTAATATGCAAACAGTTTTAATTTAGGGAACTGTTACAAGTGGAGTGAGGGTAAAGAAGGGATATTTCCAAAGCTTGGAGTGCTGTTTGTATTTGCTGATTAATTCCTAATGAGGGAAGAAGCACTTAAAGGAATACAATAAAGGTACATTTTCTCTTTTCATTTGGAAACATAACATCTGAGAGTCATTCATTAGTAAAACACCAACTCTGTTTGCACATTTCTAAATAGAGTGTTAAAGCAACTGAATTTTAATTTTCATGTCTGTAATTTGTTAATACAACTACTCTGCAATACAGTTAGGTGCTTTCAAATCTTTCAGTGTTAATTAAAAAGCTAATAACTTGAAAAATCTATAAATACTGAGGTACAGGGGCTAGTTCTCCAGGGAGATAACCCTTTATTTGTCATTTAGTAGAGATCTCTTTAGTAGAAGGCCAGGCTTTGTACTGCATGGGGCACTTGGATACTCCACTCCTTTGTGCTACCTGGTGGATATTCCCACAAACACTGCAGGGGTTGGCTCCCTAGAACAGATCAGCAATATCCAGAGTTAAATGCAAACAGTAAACAGAATCAACCCCACCACTTCAGCCCATGAACTTTTCTTCCTTCTCTGTTTTCATCTCCTCTGACCCACCTGCCAGTCTGTGGATTGACTGATGTTTGGCACAGGGTAAGAAATGCTTTTCTCACTCCTAAAGCTTCTCCAGCTCCATTTGTAGTCTGATATCTAGAAACTATGAGAAACTCTGAAATGCCAACAAGTTCACCATGAGCAGTGGGGTGTGTTTGTCAGAGGATGTGTCCTTGCAGCTCTGAAACTCATGGCAGCAGTTTTGGGAAATACCCCTTAATCAGAACTGACTGGCATTTTCAGTTTTGGGAGGAGTTTTTTAATGTACCAAATTAAAAAAAAGGGAAAGGAAAATTAAAAAAGGGAAATTTTTAAAAGGAAATTCAGGATTTCTCACTGGAGTCTTTGCTTCTTCTTTCTCCTGAAACAACTCATTGGGTTTCCCAGCAGCACATCCTTCCCTGGGACTGCCCAGGGGAAAAAGTTCCACTTGCACTGCTACATCAGTGTGGATGTGCAGAGAGCCCCCACAGGGCTAATCACAGCTGAAGGGAAAAGTGCTCTGTTATCATCGTGCAGTGCTCAAAGCAGTGTAATTCTTGTCGTACTGCTGCAAACAAACCGTGGTAGGCAACAACATGAATCACTCTTTCCTGTGCCGTGTCTATTCTTTAGTCAGTGGGAATGGAAGGAAGATTTTATTTAAAGGTAGTGATCCTGTTCCTAAATTAATTTTATCTGGATGTAGCTTGGTTTTAATATAGTGACTCATGACCTTATGCTGGTGGGGGAGAAGAATGCTTTGCATTAGACATAACATTGTCTGGCACTGATTGTTTTAAATCCTGTAAAATAAGATTTCTGTTTTAACCAAAAATGGACTTGCTCTGCAGTTACATAAATGAAGCACAAAAATATGAGGCTGAGCCACCTCATAGAAGGAAAGGCTGTGTTTTAAATTGTAATTAAAAGGTAACTTTAAGCCCCATACACTCAGGCACTATGCACACAAAGTGGTTGAGGCTGTTTTGAAACAATCCAACAAGACAAACGCTGGAGCTGGGGAACAACACACCTTCTTAATGGTGCATCTCAGCATTGTCTCAGCACACAGCCATTTACCTCATGGAAATCATTAATTCTGCCCAGCCTTTTTGACGAATGGTGCGATGATGAGCTTCCTAAAAGGCACTCAAAGGAAGCCCTGCATGCTGCAGTCGGTTCAGGTTGTTTAATGTTTGTCAGACCTGAATTGTTTTGGAAGGAGACGTTGTGAGTAATGGATTCTCTTGCTATTTCCACACGGGCAAGGCTGCGCAGCCGCTCCATGTGCCGTTTATTGCACTGCATTATGGATGAGGTGCTTTGCCAGCAGATACATAAACACAAAAGGGAAGAGGAGCACAAGAGAACAAATTCATGTATTGCCCAATATACAACTCTTAGCAATAATTTAGAAAACTTTAAAACAGTCATGTGCAAATATTTTGGAACTGTAGCTCTGAAATGAGTTCATTGTTGTATTCTTGCAGTGAACACAGCAGCTTTACTGTGAAACCACTCTTCCTTCTGTTGGAATTATCCTATAGCTACTGCACTGCTGCTACAGGACACCTGCAATCCCAACAGCCTGCCCAGAAAATGTGACATCACATCCTAAAAAAAGAGCTGTGCTCTTTCATTTCTCATTGCTCTAAGAGGATTTTAGGTGCTAAGTCCATTTGTAAACGTGCTGTTCAAACTGCTAAGATGTAGGTGTGTAGCGAGTAAGAAATGCCAAATGTTTAAAAAGCACTGATTTCTAAGAACCCACCATGCATGGATTTCCAGCAGGCATTAGGGATACTCTGCTTAGGGATTTATTGGTAAATCCTACTGGGCTGCCCTATTGGTGGTCAATCGCTGTGCTGCTCTGTCTGTGAGCCCTCACAGGAGATGCTAGACCCTTGAACTGCTGGGTTCTCCCAGAATGTCAGTAAATTCCAGTGCTCAGCTGGTCCAGAGGTGCTCCAGCTGCTCCACTGGGGCCAGCTCCAGTCAGCACAGCCCCTCGGGGATGTCAGGGGAAGGGTGAGGCTGGTGACAGTCATTGCTGACCCATGGGAGAACACAGCCCTTCAGTCTGGCACTTTGATTTGTTATTTATCATAATAAATCACCACTTTGAGCCAGGGAGGGTGTTAGAATTTGGCTCTTTATCAGTTGTTACATAACTGGCTTGGAATTTGCACCCACATAGCTGGAAATCACCACTTGTGTTGACCACAAGACATTGGCATTTTGTCAAGGCAGTTTCTTGGCTTTCAGAGTTAACACCTAATTTGGAAGGGTTCACTTCTATTTCTTTAAATCTCATGAATGCTGTTCAGAACTGAAGGCCATTACAGTTTTCCTGGATGAGCTGTCATGGAGAGCAAAAGGAGAGACAGCACATTGCAAACCAGAGGTAATATTTAGACACTTTGTCTCTGACTATGAAATCCAGTGGCAGAACCTGTGATTTCTCAGGGAGACTGTATGAACACAGGTGCATTGTCAGGGTATAAATTGCTGTATGTTAGTTCTGACACAAACTAACTGATGAGCACTGCCAGGGCATTGGAGTCAGGGACACATTTCTTGGGCAGCCAGCACAATGTGAGATACCAAAGCTGCTTCCCTCAAAGGACACAACATATTCTAAATATCTGTAATATTTTTAGAGTCAGTTTTTTTTAGCATCACCTAATACTTACAGCATACTACTTCACATAAGACTGTTTTAATATTGAGCACAAATATAGCCCTTTTTAAAAATTAAGCATTTTGAGGGCCATGACAGATGCCAAGATGTTTTTTCCATGATTTGCCTAAGATGGGTAGAGACATGAACTACCTGTCCTGAGCTCATGGATTTGTTTGGTCAGGATATTACTCCTTTCCCATGCATCTTCCTAAAATTTCTAGACCATGATATCCCTGCTGAGAAAGAAGAAACAGGAGAACTCAACAGTCTCTTGGGTGAGCTTTAATTCGGATCCTCATAGATTTTTGAGACTATTTATTCTCAAATATTATGTTCTCAACCTGGCAGAAGAAATAAAATTAACCAGCCAAAACCATTTCTAAACTATACCTGGCAGGTTAGATCCATCCCTTCTGCATGCTGGAATTACTACTAATACACTTACAAAATACTAGTCCATGGAAGAAGCAGCTTAATTCTGTTAATATTGAATGCAAGAGTATGAGGATTGATAGGTCTTGTAATCTCTTATCTAAACATAGAAGAGCTGCATATGCTGTTCATAAAGCACTGAAATCAATCATCACAGTGGCAGGCAAGTAATTGGGAAGCAAACTCCTGCTTGTGCAGACCAGGAGAACATAACAGCCTTCAGCAGGTTTCTGGTTTTTTTAAAAAAAATTATTCCCTGTCTCAGGTCTCAAACTTCAAAATCTAAAGCAAGTCACTAAAAATCCCTGAGTGTGAGCACTCCGAAAGCCAGCATGGCTTTTGGAACTGCACAAACCTTGTGCTCCTTGCACAACTTCAGAGAGCACGGGGGTTATCCAGCACTGCAGGGAGAAAGGTCTGCAAAAGAGGGGAGCTGGAGCTCAGGGCTGGTTGCTGACACCTGACTGCAGAGAGGGTTCAGAGTTGTGGATGATTCTGGTTAGAGATAAAAAAGTTATATCTGCACGGCCCTAGGAGTAGGATCAGATTTAATTAAGTCCTTTGAAATGTTAAGATTTAAAACAATTACGTGACTACACAGCTCTGCAATTTTGACAATCAAGGTTTTGTAAGAGGGATCTTGGAGCAGTTAAGAACAGTTCTGTTTACATGTTCAATCAGATGAGGATCATGAGAAAGACTTCATAATTAAAGTTTGTTACTAAAAGCCTTCTCCATGTATTAAACATTAACAGAATATTTTTAACTGTGAAATGAACTAGACCTAACTAAACTTGTAGGAATTAGCACTATTCACTCTTTGATTTTTCAGATTAGTTACATTAATTTTGAATATTGCTTTCTGCCAGGAAGAAACTAGTAAAAACACAATAGTAAAAATTGACTGTGCCTTGTTCAATCATTGAGAAAATTATATATGGTTTGCATTTTTTAAGTGTTGGGGTTTTTTTGGCAACTCATAATCCCTGACTTTCATTGAGATTGCTGGCACTTATCCTCTTTTATAACAACACCAATAATTATTTTGCTTTGTTTTTTATAGTTTCATAATACAAATGGAAGTTGTTTCCATTGCTTAGAGAAGCACAGTTTAGCTCTAAGAGGTGTCTGTGGAATTGTCAATGGTCCCACTTGTCTGTACAAAATTATACAAGTCCTCTCAGCCCCTCAGATGGGAGAACTTATCTGTGCTTTCCTAATTCCAGAAGAGCAGTTGTTTCCCTTATCAAGACATGTTGTTTGTTTGGAGGGTTTAGGGACTGCTTTGTTTTGGGGTTTTTAGTTTCATTTTTCAGGGGTTTGTTGCTGGTTTGGTTTGGGGCTTTAGTGTTTTTATATTGTTGGGTTTTGGGGGTTTGGTATTTTGTTTGTTTGTTATTTTCACAAATTGCATTTAGGATCCTGGTCTTGCAAGGAGTGTGTGTGTGTGGGCAGATCTGTGCCTCTCTTCCTCTCCCCTGAAGTGTGACATGCAAACTCCTGCTTGCCTTGTCACATCCCGTCCCAGGGCTGGCTTTTGGCAGGAAGGACTGGTGGTATTAATGGTGTGGGTTGCAATCACAGCTTTCTGCAAGCAGAACGAGCTGACAGTTGGCTGGGTGGCAGTGGAAAAGCAACAGAAGAAATGTGGGAATTTTATTTCTTTTTTACATCCTGTGATAGGAAAGCATCTTCTTTTAACAGATCATGCATTAAGTCTTTCTGCTGCACGTTGCATTTATTCTCTCATGACTCATAGCATGATGGCAAATCCTGTGTGTTCTTCCTTAATATGGTGGTATTTTTAAAAGTGCAAACAAAACAAATCTCAGGAAAGTTTTCAAATTACTTTAATAAGTCACCAGGCTTTAAGATGTTGCACAGTATGTGTTAGCATTTGGTTCAGAGTTTCTTCGCTCTGGAAAAAGGTTGGCCTCTTCCTCCTCTGGAATTATTGTCCTCTCCTTTCTTTCCTCTCCACTAATTGCTATCACCCAAACAGAAAACTCACCCAATAAGAAGTTCTGTTCTAGAAACATTTACATGCTGTTCAGCACAACAGAGTCGTGATTTTAACCTGATGTCTTTAGATGCCACCTTTATTCTGGTCAATAAATAATCATCCCTAAAAATACCCATGGACATGAATCTTGATTAAACGCAGCATCTGGGTCTGCATCAAAATTTTCTTTTGACAATTCTTCAGCTGCAATCCAGCATAAACTCTGTGATATATTACAGAATAACTCCCTGGTACCACCATAATGACTGAACCTGCTCTGCCCAGCTGTGTCTTGCTCGTCCAGGACACTGCAGGGAAGGTGCAGCACTAAGGCAGATCTCCACATCCTCTTGGGTCTAAGTTTAAAATGATGTTTGGTGAGAACTAGAAGAGGCTTTGATCTCTACATGAATTTGGGCTGATGTGGGAAGCTGCTCTGACCTGCCAGGGTGATGCTCAGAGCACCTGGGACCCCTTGGCTCAGATCAGGGCTAGGCCAAAGCCACTCCACATTTGCCAAGGATTTAAGCAACTCTGTAGGGGTGCATGCAGGAACCCTTGTCTTTTCTGAAGAGGATTTTACACTTCTGTTTTAAATTACAGGTTAATTGATCATAGTGCTGATTTATCTCATTTTCCCCATCCACGATAAAAGCTGCTTGTAAATACACAGCCATCAAAACTACTGACATCGTCAGAGTTTAAAACATGCAATCTCAAACTGAGCACTGTCTTTTCCCTTTCTAAAAGCATGTTCTTTATAAAGGAGGCACTGCCATAAATACTAGTTCTGTGTGCAGAATCACACACGATCACTGCAGCAATTAGATGCCCAGAGGAGGAGTGAGCAGCGAGGCATTGCTGGGAGTGGCTCAGTGAAATCCTCCATGAGCCGAGGCTGAGAGCTGTGAAATGCAGCAAGTGGGAACTGCTGCACTACAGCTCACAGGCTCAGCTCTCTTATTAGAATTACATAATATATTGCAAATATTGTTTAAAGATGCAAGAGCAAGTAATCGAGCAGAGCTGAGGCCACACCTCAACCAAGGGTCCTGAAATATTGAATGGCAACAAGTTATTACCTTAGAAAAATAAATGGAAGAAAATGAGTTATTTTAAATTGGTTAAAATATTTAAATATGTGTGCATTTGAAATGTTTTGTCTCATGGAAAATTAATATTTAAAACACATATTTGGATGTTTATGTTCTCCAGACTGTTTCTGTCAAAAAGGTTAAAAAAAAAATGCAACTTGCAGGTTTCTTAAATAATACAATATGTAACAATTTTATCTTTTAGTTTCCGTAGCATACTGTCCAGCTA